>CM072257.1:3573246-3621145 GCA_036851935.1 Coregonus suidteri | reverse complement strand
TGCAGGTAAGGAATATGGGACCAAATACTAAACTTATGACTACTTTAGTACAATATAAGTGAATATGTCCAAATTATTAAGACTTTTTCAAATGGGAGAACTAGATACATAAAGTGCTTTCATTTCTAAACAGTGACACATATATGTATGAAAATACCCTCAAATAAAAGGTGACATTCTGTACTGTCACCTTAATATGAAACATTATATCTCAAATCCAAAATGTTGGAGCATAGCGCCAAACATTTAAACTGTAAGCTTCACTGTCCAAACACATCTGGTGTGGACTATGTGTGCCTGGTAAACACATGTGGATCTGGTGAACAGTTATCACTTGTTGACCAACTACAGGAATACTGACCTCAGAGTCTCCGTTTACAGTGGGGATTCCCCAGTCCAGCAGAGAGCAGCTTCACTCCTGAATCCTTCAGGTCATTGTTACTCAGATCCAGCTCTCTCAGGTGTGAGGGGTTTTTGACCACAGAGCTGAGACCAGAGAAGCACAGCCTTCCTCTGTGACTAGACAGCCTGACAGCCTGCAAAGAGTCAAATCATATTAAACCACACTGCTATTCTTTGGTGGTGAAGATAGTGGCAGTATATTTTTTCAACATATTCAGATATATCAGTGTCCTGAAACCTGCCATATCTATTCATAAATGAATGAATGTTTTCATTTTTAGAAATGATCAATCAATATATTGATTGTAGAGAGAAACATGTATAGTACAAATATTTGAGTAGACTGACCAGAGCAGTTTAAAAAGCAGTATCAGTCAAAAGACAGACATTGAGGTATCAGATTTAGATTGTATTGAGTATACAGTCCACACCATATCTATTTTGACAGTGAAGCTAACATTTAAAATGTGGCTCTATACTCCAGCATTTTGGATTTGAGATCAAATGTTTCATATGAGGTGACAGTATATAATGTCACCTTTTATTTGAGGGTATTTTTCATACATATCTGTTTCACCGTTAAGAAATGAAAGCACTTTATGTATCTAGTCCCCCTATTTGAAGAAGTCATAAGTATTCTGACCAATTCATTATAGTGTATTAAAGTAGTCAAAAGTTTGAGTATTTTTGAAAACTGTGTTGGTTGAACACAATGACTACATGCAGCTTGTGACTCAACTCGTTGGTTGCATTTGCAGTTTGTTTTGGGTTATGTTTTGGGTCTGTTTTGCCCCAATAGTAACTGAATTGTGGATGATGACTGGAGTAATTTTCTGTCTAAGTGAATAGATAACATGTTTCTAAACACTAAAAAACAATACTAAATAATCTTGATGATGACATGATTAGAAAAATTCATGAATGAATCATGAATAATAATGAATGAGAAAGTTACAGAGGCTACAACAAAACATGCTAACCTCTCACCATTAACCTCAATAAAAGGTGACATTCTGTACTGTTCTAATATGAAACGTTTTATCTGAAATCCAAAATGATGACTTTGTGTTAATAGAACCAAATGTAAAATTGTAAGCGAACTGTCCAAAACACATCGTGGTGTCCTATGTGTTCCTGGTAAACTACATGTGGATCTGATGAACAGTTATCACTTGTTGACCAACTACAGCAACACGATGACCTCAGAGTCTCCAGTTTACAGTGGGGATTACCCAGTCCAGCAGAGAGCAGCTTCACTCCTGAATCCTTCAGGTCATTGTTACTCAGATCCAGCTCTCTCAGGTGTGAGGGGTTTGACTTCAGAGCTGAGACCAGAGAATCACAGCCTTCCTCTGTGACTAGACAGCCTGACAGCCTGCAAAGAGTCAAATCATATTAAAACCACACTGCTATTCTTTGGTGGTGAAAATAGTGGCAGTATATTTTTTCAACATGTTTCAGATACATCAGTGTCCTGAAAACCTGCCATATCTATTCATAATGAATTTATCGTTATTATAAAGAAATATTATCAAAGTATTGATTTGTAGAGAGAAACATGTATAGTACAAATATTTGAGAAGACTGACCAGACCAGTTTAAAAAGCAGTATCAGTCAAAAGACAGACAGTGAGGTATCAGATTTAGATTGTATTGAGTATACAGTCCACACCATATATATTTGGACAGTGAAGCTAACAGTAAATGTGGCTCTATACTCCAGCATTTTGGATTTCAGATCAAATGTTTCATATGAGGTGACAGTATATAATGTCACCTTTTATTTGAGGGTATTTTAATATACATATATGTTTCACTGTTTCAAATGAAAGCACTTTATGTATCTAGTCCCCCATTTTGAAAGAAGTCATAAGTATAATGACCAATTCATATGCTGTATTAAAGTCACTCAAAGTGTAGTATTTGGTCTGTATTCCTTGAAAGTTGACTACATTGTCACATGTGGTCTCAAACTCGTTGGTTGCATTTGCAGTTTGTTTTGGGTTATGTTTTGGGTTATGTAATGCCCCGATAGTAACTGAATGGTGGATGATGACTGGAGTAATTTTCTGTCTAAGTCCAATGATGACCTGGTTTGTAGATAACATGTTTCTAAACACTTACTAAATGAATCCTGATGATGCACAATAATTAAGAAAAATCATGAATGAATCATGAATAATAATGAGTGAGAGAAAGTTACAGAGGCTACAACAAAACATGCTAACCTCTCACCATTACCAATAAACAGAGGGGGTATGATCATTCTTCCTCTGTAACTTTCTCATTCATCATCATTCACGATTCATTCATGATTATTCATAATCATGGTAGCATCCACATGAATGTAGAATTGTTCAGAAACATCTTCTATTCTTACTGAACATATACAAGTTGAAGTGACTCAAAATGACAGGACATTATTCACCATTCAGTTTCAGGGTGGGAAAAACATCCATCTAAAACACAACCAAGACAAACTGCAACCTGCATTCAACAAGTTTGTAGAATCACAGGCTTGATGTAATCACTGCAGGTAAGGAATATGGGGACCAAATACTAAACTTATGACTACTTTAATACAATATAAGTGAATGTGTGTCCAAATAATTACGACTTCTTCAAATATGTGGGAGAACTAGATAGCATAAAGTGCTTTCGTATCTAAACACTGAAAAACAGATATGTATGAAAAACCTCAAATAAAAAGGTGACATTACATACTGTTGCCTAATATGAAAAATAGTCAACAGTATGTAGTCAAAGCCTTCCTCTTACTAGACATTCATGACAGCCTGAAAGAGTCAAAATCATATTAAAACCACACTGCTTTGTTCTTTGGTGGTGAAAAATATATTTTTTTCAACTTTTTCAGATACATCAGAGTCCTGAAAACCTGCCATATCTATTCATATATGTATATATACACTATCAGTCAAAAGTTTGAACACACCTACTCATTCAAATTTGTAAAAAAAAAAAAAAAAACTATTTTTTCATTGTAGAATAATAGTGAAGACATCAAAACTATGAAATAACACATATGGAATCATGTAGTAACCAAAGAAGTATTAAACAAATTAAAATATATGTTATATTTGAGATTCTTCAAATAGCCACCCTTTGCCTTGATGACAGCTTTGCACACTCTTGGCATTCTCTCAACCAGCTTCATGAGGTAGTCACCTGGAATGCATTTCAATTAACAGGTGTGCCTTCTTAAAAGTTAATTTGTGGAATTTATTTCCTTCGTAATGCGTTTGAGCCAATCAGTTGTGTTGTGACAAGGTAGGGGGGTATACAGAAGATAGCCCTATTTGGTAAAAGACCAAGTCCATATTATGGCAAGAACAGCTCAAATAAGCAAAGAGAAACAACAGTCCATCATTACTTTAAGACATGACAGTCAGTCAATACGGAACATTTCAGAACTGTTAGAAAAGTTTCTTCAAGTGCAGTCGCAAAAAAACCATCAAGCGCTATGATGAAACTGGCTCTCATGAGGGACCGCCACAGGAAATGTCACGATTTCCGCCGAAGTTGGTGCCTCTTTCTTTTTTTTTTTTTTTTTTTTTTTTTGTCATTTAGCAGACAGCTCTTATACAGAGCGACTTACAGGAGCAATTAGGATTAAGTGCCTTGCTCAAGTGCACATCAACAGATTTTGACCTAGTTGGCTTGGGGATTAGAACCAGCAACCTTTCGGTTACTGGAGCAACGCTCTTAACCACTAAGCTACCTACCCGCATATGCGGGCGGCTATCGGCGGTCGTCGTCACCGGCTTTCTTTCTAGCTGCCACCGATCTACGTTTATTTTTCTATTGGTTTTGTCTTGATTGTACACACCTGGTTTCCATCGAATTATGACTATTTCCCTATTTAACCCTCTGCTTCCCTCATGGTTTTGTGCGTGATTGTTTCTTTGTTTGGTTTTGTATACTGCTGTGAGCTGTTATGTTTCCCTGCGTGGAAATTAGATTTGTTTGTTTTTTCAGAGTAAGTTCGTTATTTACTCAGTTCTGTGTCCTGCGCCTGACTCCGTCCCTACCGCTGCACACTGACACCTGACATCAAATAAGCAAAGAGAAACGACAGTCCATCATTACTTTAAGACATGAAGGTCAGTCAATATGGAACATTTCAAGAACTTTGAAAGTTTCTTCTTCTGCTGCAGAGGATAAGTTCAATAGAGGTTACCAGCCTCAGAGAATTGCAGCCCAAATAAATGCTTCACAGAGTTCAAGTCACAGACACATCTCAACATCAACTGTTCAGAGGGGACTGTGTGAATCAGGCCTTCATGGTCGAATTGCTGTAAAGAAATCACTACAAAAGGACACCAATAAGAAGAAGAGACCTGCTTGAGCCAAGAAACATGAGCAATGGACAATACACCAGTGAACATTTGTCCTTTGGTCTAGAGTCCAAATTGAGATTGTTGGTTCCAACCGCTGTGTCTTTGTGAGAAAGCGGTGTGGGTGAACGGATGATCTCCTCATGTGTATTTCCCACCGTAAAGCATGGAGGAGGAGGTGTTATGGTGTGGGGGTGCTTTGCTGGTGACACTGTCTGTGATTTTATTTAGAATTTAACCACACTTAACCAGCATGGCTACCACAGCATTCTGCAGCTGTACGCCATCCCAATCTGGTTTAAGCTTAGTGGGACTATCATTTGTTTTTAACAGGACAATGTTAACTCAACACACCTCTATTTGACCAAGAAGGAGAGTGATTGAGTGCTGCATCAGATGACCTGGCCTCCACAATCCCCCGACCTCAACCCAATTGATATGGTTTGGGATGAGTCGGACGGCAGAGTGAAGGAAAAGCAGCCAACAAGTGCTCAGCATATGTGGTGGGAACTCCTTCAAGACTGTTGGAAAAGCATTCCAGGTGAAGCTGGTTGAGAGAATGACAAGAGTGTGCAAGCTGTCATCAAGACAAAAGGGTGGCTATTTGAAGTATTTCAAATATCAAATATATTTTCATTTGTTTAACACTTTTTTGGTTACTACATAATTCCATATGTGTTATTTCATAGTTTTGATGTCTTCACTATTATTTTACAATGTAAAAAATTTTTAAAATAAAGAAAAAACCTTGAATGAGTAGGTGTGTCCAAACTTTTGACTGGTACTGTATATAAATGAATGAATGTATCATTATTAACAGTAGATAACATATTTCTAAACACTACTAAATGAATCTTTGTGTGTGTGTGTGTGTGTCCAGTGTGTGTGTATGTCCAGTGTGTGTGTGTGTGTGTGTGTGTGTCCAGGGTGTGTGTTCATTGAGTGATACAGGAATACTGACCTCAGAGTCTCCAGTTTACAGTGGGGATTCCCCAGTCCAGCAGAGACCAGCTTCACTCCTGAATCCTTCAGGTCATTGTTACTCAGATCCAGCTCTCTCAGGTGTGAGGGGTTTGACTTCAGAGCTGAGACCAGAGAAGCACAGCCTTCCTCTGTGACTAGACAGCCTGACAGCCTGCAAAGAGTCAAATCATATTAAAACCACACTGCTATTCTTTGGTGTTGAGTCATTTTCTGTCTAAGTGAATAGATAACATGTTTCTAAACACTACTAAAGTAATCCTGATGATATCAAGATTGAGCAATATCATGAATGAGTCATGAATAATAATGAGTGAGAATGTTACAGAGGCTACAACAAAACATGCTAACCTCTCACCATTAACATCAAATAAACAGTGACATTCTGTATTGTTGCCTAATATGAAACATTTCATCTCAAATCCAAAATGCTGGAGCATAGCGCAAATGTAAAACTGTAAGCTTCACTGTCCAAACACATATGGTGTGGACTATGTGTGCCTGGTAAACACATGTGGATCTGGTGAACAGTTATCACTTGTTGACCAACTACAGGAATACTGACCTCAGAGTCTCCAGTTTACAGTGGGGATTCCCCAGTCCAGCAGAGAGCAGCTTCACTCCTGAATCCATCAGGTCATTGTAGCTCAGGTCCAGCTCTCTCAGGTGTGAGGGGTTTGACTTCAGAGCTGAGACCAGAGAAGCACAGCCTTCCTCTGTGAGTCCACAGCCTGACAGCCTGCAAAGAGATCATCATGATTTCACAAACACACTGTTAATTTAACACCAGTAGTGTAGAAGGACAATGGCAGATGCATTTGGTTTATTCTCTCAAACAACATATAGATTCATCTTCCGTCTCCTAGAATTGCATGGTCATATTGTTATACTAATGTGAAAATCAATGCATTTATTCAATATGTTTTTCAATATAATATTATAGACATATTATAATACATATTTTACTCTAAACCTAATATTTCTTCCTGATGATTTGTACTTAAATGTCATTTTATGTACTCACAGAGCAGCTCTGGAGGCTTTGACCACTGGCAGCAGCCTCAGAAGACCTTCCTCTGATCTGGAGTATTTCTTCAGGTCAAACACATCCAGCTCCTTTTCTGAAGTCAGCAACACAAAGACCAGAGCTGACCACTGTGCAGGTGACAGTTCTTCTTCTGAGAGACTTCCTGATCTCAGGTAGCTTTGGATCTCCTCCACTAGAGAATGGTCATTCAGTTCATTCAGACAGTGGAACAGATTGATGCACCTCTCTGGAGAGGGATTCTCCCTGATCTTCTCCTTGATGTACTTGACTGTTTCTTCATGGCTCTGTGAGCTGCTTCTTGTCTTTGTCAGTAGACCTCGTAAGTGCTTCTGATTGGACTCCAGTGAGAGGCCCAGAAGGAAGCGGAGGAAAAGGTCCAGGTTTCCTGTCTCACTTTGTAAGGCTTTATCCACAGCACTCTTGTAGACAGTAACTTTACGCTTGTGTCTGATCCTCACAGAAAAGTTCCTGGACGTTGATTGAGGTTTGGCCATTAGATTCTCATTGTTGTTGATGAATGAGAGGAACACATATACAGCAGCCAGAAACTCCTGAATGCTCAGATGCACGAAGCAGTACACCTTGTCCTGGTACAGCACACATTCCTCTTTAAAGAGCTGTGTGCACAATCCTGAGTACACTGAGGCTTCATTGACATCAATGCCAGCCTTTTTCAGGTCTTTTTCATAGAAAATCAGATTGCCGTCAACAAGCTGTTGAAAAGCCAGTTTTCCCAGTGACAGAATGCTCTCTTTATTCCAGTGTGGACCTGTCTCTTCTTTCCCAAGATACTTTTCATTCTTCTGTTTGGTATGAAACTCCACAAGGTGTGAGTACATCTCAGTCAGAGTCTTGGGCATCTCTTCTCTCTTATGTTTCAACATGTGTTCAAGGACTATTGCAGAAATCCAACAGAAGACTGGAATGTGGCACATGATGTGGAGGCTCCTTGATGTCTTTATGTGTGAGATGATTCTGCTGGCCAGGTCCTCATCACTGAATCTCTTCCTGAAGTACTCCTCCTTCTGTGGGTCATTGAACCCTCGTACCTCTGTCACCTGGTCAACACACCCTGAAGGGATCTTATTGGCTGCTGCAGGTCGGGTAGTTATCCAGAGGAGAGCAGAGGGAAGCAGATTTCCCTTGATGAGATTTGTCAGCAGAACATCCACTGAGGTTGACTCTGTGACGTCACAACAGATCTTGTTCTTCTGGAAGTCTAGGGGCAGTCGGCACTCATCCAGACCATCAAAGATGAACAGAACTTTGTACTTGTCGTAGTTGGAGATTCTTGATTCTTTGGTTTCCATTGAGAAGTGATTGAGAAGTTCAATCAAAGTGTTTTTTCCCCTTTCATCAAATTCAGCTCCCGAAAAGGGAATGAAAATACAAATTGGACATCCTGATTTGCTTTTCCTTCAGCCCAGTCCAGAATGAACTTCTGCACAGAGACTGTTTTTCCAATGCCAGCGACTCCCTTTGTCAGCACAGTTCTGATAAGTTTGTCTTGTCCAGTTAAGGGTTTGAAGATGTCGTTACATTTGATTGCAGTCTCTGGTCTTGCTTGTTTCCTGGTTGTTGTCTCAATCTGTCTCAGCTCATGTTCATTATTGACCTCTCCTGTTCCACCCTCTGTGATGTAGAGCTCTGTGTAGATCTTATTGAGAAGTGTTGGGTTTCCTTGTTTAGCGATCCCCTCAAATACACATTGAAACTTCTTCTTTAGATTAGATTTGAGTTCACGTTGGCAAATCACAGCAAGCTCATCTGAATGAAGAAATAACACAGAGGATATTAATATTACATCTGTTTTAATGCCTACAGTATTGTAAGACTGTGTTATAAAGTTTTAAATTTTAATAATCTAATAAAATGTGTATAATGTTTTATTACAGACTCTTAACTTACTGTATAAATCTGTAAATGTTTTCATAATGCTTACAGACTGGAGTGATATTATTATATGTGTATTAATCTCTGTATTCTCTCTCTCTCTCCTCTCTCCTCTCTCTCTCTCTCTCTCTGTCTCTCATTAATCACCACAACACATCCCTGCTGCTACTTGATGAGGTCACTAGGTGTTGTGTTAAGGCTGCTACAATATCATTTAGTTACACAGCTACTTTAGCTGTACTTTAGCTACAGCTTTTAAATGTTCTAAAACAGCATTCAACATGAGGCAGACAGCTCTTACTTTTCTCCAGTGTGTCAGCAAGCTCCTTCTGGTTCATTTTCCTCAGGACGTGCAGTGTGATCTTCAGAGCCCCCTCTCTGGCACTGCTCTCCTGCTTCTCATCTTCAGCATCCACCACTTCCTTATCCTGCTTCTGACTCTCAAAGCCTTCTGGGAGTTCTGGACTAAGAATCCTCTTGAACATCTTCAGCTCGTTCTTCACAAATGTCATAATATTCTCTTCAAGCAACTGAAATAAATCAAGTAAATAAGTTAAGCAAGAGACTAAATGCTTTCTCATTAACACATTAATGAATGATTGACAGATCAACTTTACTTGAGGTAAACAAAAACAAATGTACATAACAGGACCACATACACTGAATATGGAGGCCAGGTCTGTTTGATGACTCTGGGAAGACTGACCACTGAGAATCTCTGACTCTGATCTCTCCTGTTGGTTTCTGTGGACAAAACATGAGATTACATCTCCTCATCCAGGGAGTGCACACACACACACACACACACACACACACACACACACACACACACACACACACACACACACACACACACACACACACACACACACACACACACACAGGGAATGATGTGTTAGTTTAATATTGTTTCAGGACTATGAAAATGGAAAAAAGTATTAGCCTATGGATTATGAAAACAACAAAAATAAATGGGTAAAATGGGAGAGGAGAAATGACTAGAGACAGTGTTGTTTAACTCACTGACCATGACCCATGAGTTCTTCTTACCTTTGTTCACTAGAAAAGTCTCCCTCTCTAAACACTATAGGTTGATTCATAGACTTGTCACTCTTCATGGACACACAGCTGGGTACAGGGGAGGCTGGTCTCTCCTGCTTGATTGGGCTTCAACACAACAGAGACAAACATTACGTCTCTCATCTACTCTGAGCTCAGATGGGGAAAACAAGAGAGTTTCATTCCAAAACGCTATATATCCAATTTTCAGAAATGTTCGTAAATTAGCTTCTATTGTTTAAAGAAATTATGAAAGAGATGGTGTGTTTTTTCACTAGCTAATCATGGTATGGGGTGTTGTTCAATGACAGACATGTGTTTCATTAATATCAAATCACTTGATGGCTTCATTTCAGAGAGAAATAATGTGGTTTTTTTTTGCCAAATGCTATATATCTGCCTCACTCTCAGAGAAATAAGTAGTACTGCTAGGTTTTACACAGTAATAAACGTAACAAATAACTACATTTGTAATAAAGAACTGTACACACTTGTGACATCATATTTAACATGTAAAAATAATATTCAGTACAGTATATGAGATCTGTATGTAAAACATTTACATTTGTATATTTTAGTCATTTAGCAGATGTTTTTATCCAGGACCTGGTTTTCCAAAAGCATCTTAAGGCTAAGTTCATCGTTAGAACCTTCGTATTAGCATTGTTATAATATGAGCTGTTTCCCAAAACCTTCGTTATGACGTTGCACTTGAAAAACGCTTCATATTCTAACACCTGCCTCAAACCATAGAAATCAAGTGCGTGTTAGATGTCTCTTTGTGACCTCCCGCGTAACTCTTCATACACAAAGTCTCCGCTAAACAGAATACATGGTTGCCAATCCGTCTCTTTTTGACCGCAGATAAATTCAAACAAAGTTGACTACAAATACAAAGTTGCAAACAAGGGACTTATACAAATGAAAACCGAGATGACTGCATTACAATATAAACAGTAGGCTATAGTCCTATTTCAATCATATTGGAATATATTCCATGTTCAATATATTTAGTTTTATTTTGCTACTTGTAGACTACGGTCTGTAATTTGTCTCATAATATTTTCATGATGTGTAGCCTAACATGTGCCCAATGATGTGCCAAATCTGTGATTTAGTGCATTTTATATTGGGTAACTAAAATAAACTACCTCAATATTTGCAGCCGTAGGTAGTAATATCTTTCTAGGAGCTGATCTGTGGTCAGTATTGTGAAATAATTATAATGTTTAAGGAAAGATTTTAATGGAGAAAACTGATCCGAGAGCAGCGCTCCCTTTCTTTCGATCCTATCAGTATCGATACATGCTCCACCGGACGTGATACCTTGATGCTGCTTGTCAGTTTTCTGCTGGTTGCCTGCTGATCTGGAACTCTGACCTGTTCACCGGACGTGTGACCTTGTCCCGAACCTGCTGTTTCGACCTCTCTCTCTCTCTCTCTCTCCCTCTCTCTCTCTCTCTCTCTCTACCATACCTGCTGTCTTGACCTCTGAATGCTTGGCTATGAACAGCCAACTGACATTTACTCCTGAGGTGCTGACGTGTTGCAACCTCTATAACCACAGTGATTATTATTTGACCCTGCTGGTCATCTATGAACATTTGAAAATCTTGAAGACGATCTGGCCTTAATGGCCATGTACTGTTTATAATCTCCACCAGCACAGCCAGAAGAGGACTGGCCACCCCTCAGAGCCTGGTTCCTCTCTAGGTTTCTTCCTAGGTTCCTGCCTTTCTAGGGAGTTTTTCCTAGCCACCGTGCTTCTACATCTGCATTGCTTGCTCTTTGGGGTTTTAGACTGGGTTTCTATATAAGCACTTTGTGACAACTGCTGATGTAAAAAATGTATTCTGGGAATACATATGAAGCAGACCACCAGGTTTGGGGTTTGAGAAGTCAATGAGAGGTAAAAATGACTTCCTTAGTTGTTAATGTTGAAAATGTTCTGTCTTAAGTAGTTTAACAAACTGACACATTTTCATGTTAGTCATAAACAACTTTATATCGAAGGAGTGCCTTTGATTTGACGGCCTGCACATGTGCAGTTCGGCACAAGACGACCATTAGACCCAATGACGTATTATTTCTGCGCATGAGCAGTGTTGTTTAAACTCACTGACCATGACCCATGAGTTCTTCTTACCTTTGTTCACTAGAAAAGTCTCCCTCTCTAAGGTCATAGGTAGACCCATAGACCGGTCACTCTTCATGGACACACAGCTGGGTACAGGGGAGGCTGGGTCTCTCCTGCTTGATTGGGCTTCAACACAACAGAGAAAACATTACATCTCTCATCTACTCTGAGCTCAGATGGGAAAACATAAGAAGAGTTTCATTCAAAAAACGATATAAATCCATTTTCAGAAATGTTCGTCAATTAGCTTTTACTGTTTGTAAATAAATTATGAAGAGATTGGTGTGTTTTTTTCACTATCTAATCATGGTATGGGGTTGTTTAAATAGACAGGTATTTGTTTAAAATCTATCACTTAATGGTTTCATTTCAGAGAGACAAATAATCATGTTTTTTTGCAAAATGCTACATATCTGCCTCACTCTCAGAGAAATAAGTAGTACTGCTAGGTTTTACACAGTAATAATATATCTGCCTCACTCTCAGAGAAATAAGTAGTACTGCTAGGTTTTACACAGTCAAAATGTGGCCGACCGGCTCGATTCGGACTTATTTAGCAAAATTTGAAACTGTTTTTTTTTTTTACATTGGATAAAGTAGAGACTCAGCTAGAAAAAAGGTATATCATACACTACAATTGAGGAACAATAGGAAAGTAATTCTGCTTTGAAAGATGATATAACTTGTAACCTCACTTTTGAGAAAATGGCCATTGATGTTTTGGTACACCTACTGGAGAGCTCTTCTTTATCTACAGTGGTGTTACTTTGGCAGATAATGTCATCCATCTAAATAAATAGTTTTTTAAATATATATAGTTAACTAAATGTATGGTGTTTTTGGTTTATGTCAGTTTCATTGTTTGTTATGCTATAAATGGTTATGTTATGGTTGTAAGTGGTAGAATGAACTAGAAAAATGTCATATATTTGAAATTCTGAGTAATTACTACTTACTAATTACTTGTTTATCAATATTTATTTATTACTAATAACAAACAAAAAACAGCAAACGCTAAGACAGGTTTTGATTACTAAAATTGTTAATGGCCAGCAGCCATTTAGAAACAACAAATCGTCAAATATTTTTTTTTATTTCTTCATTTTAAAATGTATTCTGGCTGTTTAAATTGACCACATCTTGAAAAAGAGGATAGGACATACGTCTTGTTTAGGTTGTACACCTTTTTCTGAAAACAAATATGGTTAAACATGACCAGAAAATGTTTACCGTTTGATGGATATCCGCCAGCCATCGCTAGCACTATTTGTGACCACAATGTGTGCTCAGGGTAACTGAGCTGCAGGTAGCTTAGTGGTTAAGAGCATAGTGCCAGTAACCGAAAGGTCGCTGGTTCTAATCCCTGAGCCGACTAGTTGAAAAATCTGTCGATGTGCCCTTGAGCAAGGCACTTAACCCTAATTGCTCCTGTAAATTGCTCTGGATAAGAGGGTCTGCTAAATGACTAAAATGTAACAGTGAGCGCGCTCACCAAGTAGCCGTAACCTTGTTAATAATAAGTTACCTGAGGTAAACCTACAGGGTTAACGCTCACCAAGTAGCCGTAACCTTGTTAATAATAAGTTACCTGAGGTAAACCTACAGGGTTAACGCTCACCAAGTAGCCGTAACCTTGTTAATAATAAGTTACCTGAGGTAAACCTACAGGGTTAACGCTCACCAAGTAGCCGTAACCTTGTTAATAAGAAGTTACCTGAGGTAAACCTACAGGGTTAACGCTCATCAAGTAGCCGTACCTTGTTAATAATAAGTTACCTGAGGTAAACCTACAGGGTTAACGCTCACCAAGTAGCCATAACCTTGTTAATAATAAGTTACCTGAGGTAAACCAACAGGGTTAACGCAGGCAGGTCTCATTGATAACAATAGTGAAGCTGGCATTGTGACGCAGAACAATGGGCTGGGAATAGAACGTTCTGAAGGCGAGTCGGTGTCACAGAGCTCAATAGAACTAATAGGAGCTGGTAGGGTGAAAAATGCCCTAAAATAAGGCCTGTTTTTTTCGCGATTACTTCATAACCAGGGACAGAAGGTAATATTATGAACTGGGCTCCATGGCGGATGCAATGAACTAATTTTATCAGAAATAAACGTTGTAAAAATTTAACTTGAGGCGCCCCGAAAATAATATTCAAAAAGTTCAGTCCTTGGACACAGAGGGGTTAAACACAAAGTTACCGTCCATCTAGTGAAGAGAGGAGAACCGGACAGAGGGAGCGTAGGCCAGCATCCGTCAACGAGAGAGGGAGAAGCCCTTCACGGTATTTAACAGGTGGAAGAAACAACCAGGGAGCTCCATCGGTCCACAAGAAATGCACAAGAAAAGCAGGCAGCCGGTGATGATGTAGTGGTAGCTAGGATAACTAGGATGCTGCCTTTAGAGTAGCTAGCTTAGCTAGCTGTACCGACTAGCTTGGCTAACTAGCAGGTCGTTCGTCTGACCCTTGAGGATGATGACGAATCCGGTGAACCACACAATTAAACAAGACTAGTGAGTGAAAATGATCTGGCTACACTCATACTGTCACTGACCATTACGCAAAAAAGCAAATTGAACAATAAACTTTGGCGTCTCAAACACTGTAACGAGCTCCGTCGTTATTCCCCAACATCACCTCAGACCACTCTGCGCGTAACTGGACAATATGCTTGACGCCAAACCCGTACGTGGACGCGGACAGTTCTGTACGGGGACGCGGGCAGTTCCAGAACGCGGACATGAGCAGAGCCACACATTAAACTAAACCAAGTCATTAAAGTCGGGTACATTAGTAATATTATTTTATTTATTTTTATATGTAAAACAAACATTCACAGTTTTTTAAATAACAATATTTTGAGATCTGGGCCCATATTCACAAAGTATCTCAGAGTATAAAATTGGTCGTATAAGTGCTGAGAATTAAGACATTTTTCTCTTATGGGTATAAATGAATGCATAGCATTTTGTCTTCGGTTTGGCAGATTAATTCATGCTTATTTCTGAAGATAAACTCTTGGTTTTCGCCCAGCGGCTAAGGAGTTGGAGCTGTGGCAGGAGTTGGACCCATGGTAGAAAGGTGGCTGGTTCGAATCACGGGCCGGGCACTGTAAAAAACGGGCGGGCTTGATCTGACCACTGGAAGGCTGCTGGGTTCACATCCTCAAAACATTCACCTTTCGTTGATCAGAACTCTAGAGGTTCTTCTACACTGAACCCCAAAATATATCTAACTTTTAGTGGTTCCATATATTAAGGAAGTGATAGAAGCCTTTTTGGTTCTATAAGGAACCTTCTTTTCTAAGTGTATAATAAACACGTTTTTCTTTTGATTATTTAATTACCTACATCATGTTTTTTCAAGCTTTGGTGCGCAACATCACGTTGTTAAAAAATTAATCCTAAATTGGCCATGGCTATAAATTGGGCAATTGAAGGCATCTAGGGCGAAATATGTGTTCGATGAAAATGAACATTGTATGCAAAGTTGTAGGCAACATTATTGACAAGGGACAATAATGCCTACGATGCCAAAGCTATTTAGAGTTGTTAAACGGGTGTGAAGAGTGTGTTGGTATAACGGTAATATTGTCAAAATTCCGCTTGTAACAACCATCAGAATTGGTTAAAGAAATATGCATTCCATTATATTAGGCAATAATGAAGAGTAGGCAAAGTGGTCGTGTCGTGAAAATTCTATCAAATGTCTTCCATTGCAACGAGTCCAGTCAGGGTGCTGCAGAACCCCTGCAGTACCTCCACTGACCCCGGATTGAGAACTCCTGATTTAGCAGATGCTCTTATCCAGAGTGATTTACAGTAAGTGCATTCATCTTAAGATAGCTATTTATTGTGTAAATAAACGTAATAAATTCTTCATAAAATTGACCTCTCACCTCTTAGCTTTGGTGTCATGTTCCCTGGAGAGACTCATTTTAGAGGCAGGGCCCCCTTTCTCTCTCTCCCCAGAGAGACTCATTTTAGAGCACTGACCCCTAAACAGAGATGCAGCATGTTGGTTGTGGTTAACACAGTGACAACTCATTCTAGAATGTCAATTGTTCTCTTTTACTCATGATCTCTTAGAAATAAAACATTTACTAAAAGACACATCCAAACAGTCAGGTGATTTAATTTAATCACATGAACATTGTTACGTTCCTCAACAAGAAATAAAACATTGTCTCTCAAACAGAAGAAGGACCTAACAAAGAGTCACTAACAACAACCAAAACGAAACAGGTGATTTTAGGAGGGGTTCTGAAAGACACTCATGGGGGTGTCCACTAGTGGTGGGAAACAGAGGCTTTCTGAACGCTTTGGGGCTTTCACCAAATTGTACCGAAAATGCCATTGATATATTTGAGTGCAAATAAACAACATTTAGTTAGAATGTGGGGTTCGCTTTTTGCCTCCAGGTTCACTATGTTTTCAAAAATGATGCATCTGTGGTATTATTTAGGATACTAAAGACATAATATTATCATAGGCTACACTAAATAAAACACATTATTTAAACAACAATGGGAAAATTGTGCAGTTTCACAGAAAATAATGTTGATGTCTGATCCAAATCCCGTCCCTACCTGCTGAGCTACCATTCAGGGGCTACAAACTGGAAGACATCAAACTAAATGTGTAAATAAGGTGTCCAGTAGAGGTCAGTGTTTGAAAAATCTAATCAAATCAAATCAAATTTGATTGGTCACATGCGCCGAATACAACAGGTGCAGACATTACAGTGAAATGCTTACTTACAGCCCTTAACCAACAGTGCATGTATTTATTTTTATAAAAAAAGTAAAATAAAACAACAACAAAAAAAGTGTTGAGAAACAAAGAGCAGAAGTAAAATAAAATAACAGTAGGGAGGCTATATATACAGGGGGGTACCGGTGCAGAGTCAATGTGCGGGGTTACCGGCTAGTTGAGGTAGTTGAAGTAATATGTACATGTGGGTAGAGTTAAAGTGACTATGCATAAATAATTAACAGAGTAGCAGAAGCATAAAAAGATGGGGTGGGGGGTGGGGGTGGGAGGGCAGTGCAAATAGTCCGGGTAGCCATGATTATCTGTTCAGGAGTCTTATGGCTTGGGGGTAGAAGCTGTTGAGAAGTCTTTTGGACCTAGAATTGGCACTCCGGTACCGCTTGCCGTGCGGTAGCAAAGAGAACAGTCTATGACTAGGGTGGCAGGAGTCTTTGACAATTTTGAGGGCCTTCCTCTGACACCGCCTGGTATAGAGGTTCTGGATGGCAGGAAGCTTGGCCCCAGTGATGTACTGGGCCGTACGCACTACCCTCTGTAGTGCCTTGCGGGCGGAGGCTGAGCAATTGCCATACCAGGCGGTGATGCAACCAGTCAGGATGCTCTCGATGGTGCAGCTGTAGAATTTTTTGAGGATCTGAGGACCCATGCCAAATCTTTTCAGTCTCCTGAGGGGGAATAGGCTTTGTCATGCCCTCTTCATGACTGTCTTGGTGTGTTTGGACCATGATAGTTCGTTGGTGATGTGGACACCAAGGAACTTGAAGCTCTCAACCTGTTCCACTGCAGCCCCGTAGATGAGAATGGGGGCATGCTCAGTCCTCTTTTTTTTCCTGTAGTCCACAATCATCTCCTTTGTCTTGGTCACGTTGAGGGAGAGGTTGTTAACCTGGCACCACATGGCCAGGTCTCTGACCTCCTCCCTATAGGCTGTCTCATTATTGTCGGTGATCAGGCCTACCACTGTTGTGTCGTCGGCAAACTTAATGATGGTGTTGGAGTCGTGCCTGGCCATGCAGTCATGGGTGAACAGGGAGTACAGGAGGGGACTGAGCACGCACCCCTGAGGGGCCCCCGTGTTGAGGATCAGTGTGGCAGATGTGTTGTTACCTACCCTTACCACCTGGGGCGGCCCGTCAGGAAGTCCAGGATCCAGTTGCGGAGGGAGGTGTTTAGTCCCAGGGTCCTTAGCTTAGTGATGAGCTTTGAGGGCACTATGGTGTTGAATGCTGAGCTGTAGTCAATAATAGCATTCTCACGTAGGTGTTCCTCTTGTCCAGGTGGGAGAAAGGGCAGTGTGGAGTGCAATAGAGATTGCATCATCTGTGGATCTGTTGGGGCGGTATGCAAATTGGAGTGGGTCTAGGGTTTCTGGGATAATGGTGTTGATGTGAGCCATGACCAGCCTTTCAAAGCACTTCATGGCTACAGACGTCAGTGCTACGGGTCGGTAGTCATTTAGGCAGGTTATCTTAGTGTCCTTGGGCACGGGGACTATGGTGGTCTGCTTGAAACATGTTGGTATTACAGACTCAGTCAGGGACATGTTGAAAATGTCAGTGAAGACACTTGCAAGTTGGTCAGCACATGCTTGGAGTACACGTCCTGGTAATCCGTCTGGCCCTGCGGCCTTGTGAATGTTGACCTGCTTAAAAGTCTTACTCACATCGGCTATGGAGAGCGTGATCACATAGTCATCCGTAACAGCTGGTGATCTCATGCATGCTTCAGTGTTGCTTGCCTCGAAGCGAGCATAGAAGATGTTTAGCTGGACTGGAAGTCTTGTGTCGCTGGGCAGCTCGCGGCTGTGCTTCCCTTTGTAGTCTGTAATAGTTTTCAAGCCCTGCCACATCCGACGAGCGTCAGAACCGGTGTAGTACGATTCAATCTTAGTCCTGTATTGACTCTTTGCCTGTTTGATGGTTCGTCGGAGGGCATAGCGGGATTTCTTATAAGCGTCCGGGTTAGAGAGTCCCGCTCCTTGAAAGCGGCAGCTCTACCCTTTAGCTCAGTGCGGATGTTGCCTGTAATCCATGGCTTCTGGTTGGGGTATGTACGTACGGTCACTGTGGGGACGACATCATCGATGCACTTATTGATGAGGCCAGTGACTGATGTGGTGTACTCCTCAATGCTATCTGAAGAATCCCGGAACATGTTCCAGTCTGTGCTAGCAAAACAGTCCTGTAGCTTAGCATCTGCGTCATCTGACCACTTTTTTATTAACCGAGTCACTGGTGCTTCCAGCTTTAGTTTTTGCTTATAAGCAGGAATCAGGAGGATAGAGTTATGGTCAGATTTGACAAATGGAGGGCGAGGGAGAGTTTTGTATGCGTCTCTGTGTGTGGAGTAAAGGTGGTCTAGAGTTTTTTTTTCCTCTGGTTGCACATTTAAGGATTTAAGTTTCCCTGCATTAAAGTCCCCGGCCACTAGGAGCGCTGCATCTGGATGAGCGTTTTCCTGTTCACTTATGGCCTTATACAGCTCATGCAGTGCAATCTTAATGCCAGCATTGGTTTGTGGTGGTAAATAGACAGCTATGAAAAATATAGATGAAAACTCTCTTGGTAAATAGTGTGGTCTACAGCTTATCATAAGATACTCTACCTCAGGCGAGCAAAACCTCGAGACTTCCTTAGTATTTGATTTTGTGCACCAGCTGTTGTTTACAAATATACACAGACCGCAACCCCTTGTCTTACCGCAGTCAGCCGTTCTATCCTGCTGATGTAGCGTATAGCCCGCTAGCTGTATGTTGTCCATGTCGTCGTTCAGCCACGACTCGGTGAAACATAAGATATTACAGTTTTTAATGTCCCGTTGGTAGGATAACCGAAATCTTAGGTCATCCAATTTATTCTCAAATGATTGAACATTGGCTAATAGGATTGATGGCAGAGGCAGTTTACTCGCTCGCCGTCGGATCCTTACAAGGCACCCCGACCTACGTCCACGATATCTCTGTCTCTTTCTCATGCATCTTGATGGTTGTAAAGTCGTCTCAAATAAAACTGTGAAGGACCTCGGCGTTACTCTTGACCCTGATCTCTCTTTTGACGAACATATCAAGACTGTTTCAAGGACAGCTTTTTTCCATCTACGTAACATTGCAAAAATCAGAAATTTTCTGTCCAAAAATGATGCAGAAAAATTAATCCATGCATTTGTTACTTCTAGGTTAGACTACTGCAATGCTCTACTTTCCGGCTACCCGGATAAAGCACTAAATAAACTTCAGTTAGTGCTAAATACGGCTGCTAGAATCCTGACTAGAACCAAGAAATTTGATCATATTACTCCAGTGCTAGCTTCCCTACACTGGCTTCCTGTTAAGGCAAGGGCTGATTTCAAGGTTTTACTGTTAACCTATAAAGCGTTACATGGGCTTGCTCCTACCTATCTTTCCGAGTTGGTCCTGCCGTACATACCAATACGTACGCTACGGTCACAAGACGCAGGCCTCCTAATTGTCCCTAGAATTTCTAAGCAAACAGCGGGAGGCAGGGCTTTCTCCTATAGATCTCCATTTTTATGGAACAGTCTGCCTACCCATGTGAGAGACGCAGACTCGGTCTCAACCTTTAAGTCTTTACTGAAGACTTATCTCTTCAGTAGGTCATATGATTGAGTGTAGTCTGGCCCAGGAGTGTGAAGGTGAACGGAAAGGCTCTGGAGCAACGAACAGCCCTTGCTGTCTCTGCCAGGCCGGTTCCCCTCTCTCCACTGGGGTTCTCTGCCTCTAACCCTGTTACAGGGGCTGAGTCACTGGCTTGCTGGTGCTCTTTCATGCCGTCCCTAGGAGGGGTGCGTCACTGAGTGGGTTGAGTTACTGACGTGATCTTCCTGTCTGGGTTGGCGCCCCCCCTTGGTTTGTGCTGTGGTGGAGACCTCTGTGGGCTATACTCGGCCTTGTCTCAGGATTGTAAGTTGGTGGTTGAGGATATCCCTCTAGTGGTGCGGGGGCTGTGCTTTGGCAGAGTGGGTGGGGTTATATCCTTCCTGTTTGGCCCTGTCCGGGGGTTTCTTCGGATGGGGCCACAGTGTCTCCGGACCGCTCCTGTCTCAGCCTCCAGTATTTATGCTGCAGTAGTTTATGTGTCGGGGGCTGGGTTAGTTGGTTATACCTGGAGTACTTCTCCTGTCTTATCCAGTGTCCTGTGTGAATTTAAGTATGCTCTCTCTAATTCTCTCGTTCTCTCTTTCTCTCTGAGAACCTGAGCCCTAGGACCATACGTCAGGACTACCGGGCATGATGACACCTTGCTGTCCCCAGTCCGCCTGGCCTTGCTGCTATTCCAGTTTCAACTGTTCTGCCTGCGGTTACGAAACCCCTACCTGTCCCAGACCTGCTGTTTTCAACTCTTAATGATCGGCTATGAAAAGCCAACTGAGAGACCTGAGCCCTAGGACCATACGTCGGGACTACCGGCCGTGGTGACTCCTTGCTGTCCCCAGTCCGCCTGGCCTTGCTGCTATTCCAGTTTCAACTGTTCTGCCTGCGGTTATGGAACCCCTACCTGTCCCAGACCTGCTGTTTTCAACTCTTAATGATCGGCTATGAAAAGCCAACTGAGATTTATTCCTGATTATTATTTGACCATGCTTATGAACATGCTTATGAACAACTTATGAACATTTTTGAACATCTTGGCATGGTTCTGTTATAATCTCCACCCGGCACAGCCAGAAGAGGACTGGCCACCCCTCATAGCCTGGTTCCTCTCTAGGTTTCTTCCTAGGTTTTGGCCTTTCTAGGGAGTTTTTCCTAGCCACCGTGCTTCTACACCTGCATTACTAGCTGTTTGGGGTTTTAGGCTGGGTTTCTGTACAGCACTTCGAGATATTAGCTGATGTAAGAAGGGCTATATAAAATAAATTGATTGATGCGAATGACGGGGATTTGGGCCTTGTCGGGTGTCTGTAGGATATCCTTCGCATCAGACTTGTTGAAGAAAAAACATTTGTCCAATACGAGGTGAGTAATCGCTGTCCTGATATCCAGAAGCTCTTTTTGGTTATAAGAGACGATGACAGAAACATTATGTACAGAATAAATTACAAATAACGCGGAAAAACACACATAATAGTACAATTGGTTAGAGGGCTGTAAAACGGCAGCCATCTTCTCTAGCGCCATTCTAAAAAAATTAAAAAATAAAGAAGACTTTGCTTCGAAAAAAGCACCGGCACCAGGGCGAAATCAGTGAGATCTCTCGCATTTTGCAACACATGGTTCGAAAAAGCATGAGATCAAACAATGCTTCGGACGCCATTGATCATGTGGTAATGTTACTTCAAAACTATCCATGGCAGCGTTTCAAACACTTAAAAGACTCCCTCTCTCCTCAGCCCTCAAGTTAAGTGGACACTTCTGATGACGTATCATGACGTACGATGAGTGGACACTTCTGATGACGTATCATGACGTATGATGAGTGGACACTTCTGATGACGTATCATGACGTATGATGAGTTGACACTTCTGATGACGTATCATGACGTATGATGAGTGGACACTTCTGATGACGTATCATGACGTATGATGAGTGGACACTTCTGATGACGTATCATGACGTATGATGAGTGGACACTTCTGATGACGTATCATGACGTATGATGAGTGGACACTTCTGATGACGTATCATGGCGTATAATGAGTTGACACTTCTGATGACGTATCATGACGTATGATGAGTGGACACTTCTGATGACGTATCATGATGTATGATGAGTGGACACTTCTGATGACATATCATGATGTATGATGAGTGGACACTTCTGATGACGTATCATGACGTATGATGAGTGGACACTTCTGATGACGTATCATGACGTATGATGAGTGGACACTTGCAGGGCAAAGGGTGAGGGAAGAATTAATTATTTTTAAATGGACCGCCCTTGCCCAGAAATGTGTCACTCGTTTGTCTCACGGTTGTGTTTTCAGTCATCATAGCTACCGTTCTCTCTGCGTGGTGCGTGGGAAATGCATGTTACATCTTCAGCCGTTGTAGGAAAGATACACTTAAAACACTCGTAACCGGGCCCAGAGTGACTTACAATACAGTTGCCGTATTGTAGTGTATTTTAGCTTTTAAAAGACTTGATTTAAAATCAAATCAAATCAAATCAAATTGTATTGTTCACATGCGCCGAATACAGCAGGTGCAGACATTACAGTGAAATGCTTACTTACAGCCCCTAACCAACAGTGCATTTATTTTGAATAAAAAAGTAAAATAAAACAACAACAGAAAAGTGTTGAGAAAAAAAGAGCAGCAGTAAAATAAAATAACAGTAGGGAGGCTATATATACAGGGTGGTACCGGTGCAGAGTCAATGTGCGGGGGCACCGGCTAGTTGAGGTAGTTGAAGTAATATGTACATGTGGGTAGAGTTAAAGTGACTATGCATAAACAAACAATGTTATTGAATTATAATCCACATAATAATTCACATTTCCTGTTGCTGCAGGATTATTTTTCTGCTGTGAGAAACTGGGTCAAATTAAGATATGGCATCTGTAAGTGCGTTTATCTTAAGATAGCTAAGTGAGACAACAACATATCACAGTCAAATATACAGGATACGAACATCCCATTCCAGCTAAACATTGGATATATAAATGTAATGTAAATATAGCGTTTTGCAAAAAAAACACATTTTCATACACATCTCAAATCTAGAACGGAAATATTGAAGGTACCAACCAATAAGCAATCATTTCTGATGAAAAAAACACAAATGTGAATTTTCTTTGTATATAGCGTTTTGGAATATAAATTCTTAAACAATATTGTCAGCTCACCTCTTAGTTTTGGTGTCAGGTCTCCCAAAGAGACTCATTTTAAACCACTGACCCCTAAACAGAGATGCAGCATGTTGGTTGTGGTGAACACAGTGACAACTCATTCTAGAATGTCCATTGTTCTCTTTTATTCATGATCTCTTAGAAATCTAAAATCTATTAATTAAAAATCTGAGATCAGTAACGCTTTGAACACACTAACTGCGTCATTGCATTTTGGTACCAGAAGTACATTCATTTCCAATGGAACGCTGTGTTTGCCTTGCAGCATTGGGTTGCAGAGGCAGTTGCAGTGCGTTCTGTGTGGTGCATACGTTGGATTTATCGAACGTATGCGTCAAACTGTATGCGTAAACAGGTTGACAGAAATGGTAGCAGAAGGTGAATGTTTAACTTTTGTTGCACATATATTTAGATGATGCTGCAAACTATTTTATCAATGACGCAGTCGGTGTGTTCAAACCGTAATATTGAAGGTACCCACAAGCAATAATTTCTGATGAAAAAACTGATGTGAAAAAATTGTGGACATATAGTTTTGGAAATGTAATTAATAATTCTTAAACAAAACTGTAATCTCACCTCTTAGTTTTGGTGTCATGTTCCCCAGAGAGACTCATTTTGGAGGCAGGGCCCCTCTCCTCTCTCTCCCCAGAGAGACTCATTTTAGAGGCAGGGCCCCCCTCCTCTCTCTCCCCAGAGAGACTCATTTTAGACCACTGACCCCTAAACAGAGATGCAGCATGTTGGTTGTGGTTAACACAGTGACAACTGTTGTTTATGTTACATATTTTAATACACTGAGTGTACAACATTTTCCACAACATTTCCAACGGAGACCATCAGGTTGGTAAGTCATCATACTGTAGCTCAAACCTACTGTGATGACGACCTAACTTTATAATAGTTCGTAGCCTACCTAGCAGAATCTGCCCGTCTTTCTTTCAAAATCAACACATTTATCCATCTTCTTATGCAGTGGTGTAAAGTACATAAGTAAAAATACTTTAAAGTATCTGTACTTTACTATTTATATTTTTAACAACTTTTACTTTTACTTCACTACATTCATAAAGAAAATAATGTACTTTTTACTCCATACATTTTCCCTGACACCCAAAAGTACTCAAAAAACGGTCCAATTCACACTTATCAAGAGAACATCCCTGGTCATCCCTACTGCCTCTGATCTGGCGGACTCACTAAACACAAATGCTTTTTTTAAATGATGTCTGAGTGTTGGAATGTGACCCTGGCTATCTGTAAATGAAAATAACAAGAAAATGGTGCCGTCTGGTTTGCTTAATATAAGGAATATTAATTTAAATTATTCCTACTTTACTTTTATTTTTAATACGAGCATATTTTAGCAATTACATTTACTTTTGATACTTAAGTATATTTAAAATCAAATACTTTTAGACTTTTACTCAAGTAGTATTTTACTGGGTGACTTTCACTTTTACTTGAGTCATTTTCTATTAAGGAATCTTTACTTTTTCCACCACTGTTCTAATGTTCCATATGCGCCACAGTTTGAACAGACATTTTGTAACTGCGTAGGCTACAAAGTCACTTTCAATTTCAAATAAGGAAATAAAGTTATAACGGTGACTGGGTGAATTAGTTTTGCATTGGCCGGCTCCCCGGGTGAGCAGAGTTTGCACGTTTTTAGTAGACCATTCCATTGGTCCTTAAATTAAATGTCCACTCCCCCGTAGCACCGGGCCATGCAAAACGAACAGTACCACTGTAGCAGGGCACTGAGACAGAGTTCTAAACCCAGAGGCGTTTAGACTTCAGGGAACGCTTCAAGGTGTCTCCCCTTTACAACAGTAACCAGAGGGTGGCGCTAACAGTCAGTTGCATGCCACAGCAGTAACTCATGACATTGTACCGAATCTTGCTTCAGTTTTTTTTTTCTTATAGTCCTTCTTCAAGACATTTTTCTTACATTATTTTTGATAAACATATAATTTACTCTAAACCAGTTTGAGCTGTGTTTTTTTCCTCCAATAATAATATTAATAATAAATAATAATAATAATGTCTCACTTTCTCTTGTAATAATTTCACTCATTCTAGTGTGTTGCTTTGTTCAACAGGTCTGCTATTATTATGATATTATTGAATTTAATTCATAATATCAATGTTAAGAAAAGTACGTTCAGGTTTCATACCAAATTACACAGGAAGTAGGAGCTCATTGTAATTTTGAAAACAACAAATGTTCTGATATTCTGAAAGATTATTTAGAACTATGATAGATTAACATTTTTACAAATGGTAAAATAACCACGATATACGAATCCTATAATACGAGATATGAACAACAATATGTTTTTGAATCTGACTTGCCTACGCCCAGTTAGCGCCATTTTGTATGATTGAACTGACACGTACCTGTCCCAGGTGAAATGGACTGTTAGATCTGAGTGTTTTACTGTCATTCTCTATACTATAATAACAACATATATTTAATTTCCCTACACACTTTACAATAATCCCTTGGAAGATTCTTACCTTGTAGCCTGTATTCACAACCAGAACATGTCAAGTCATTGAGATATTTTCCGTTGTGCTGAGAGAGCACCTTCCTGATGACAATTGGCTCTGTATCTGTGTTGTAGGTACAGTTGATCTTTGGATGCAATAATATCTGGTCAAAGTCTAGTGGCACAACACCATAGTATAGCATTAACAGAACAGTAGTTTAACCTTTGGCCAGTAATGGCCATGGCATACTATAAAATGTAGAATCATTATGAGGGATCCAGTTTCAACATATCTCTAACTTTGAAGTATACAGTGGGGTCCCAAAATATTAAATTAAATTATTTTATACTAATACAATTGCTCAGAGAAAGAGATTGTTTAACAACTAATACATTTTTTCTCAAAAAGGTAGGGGTCAAAATTGGCAGTTCCCTTGCGAGAACACATTGGGAGTGATCTTAGACCATTCCTACATACAGAATCCTTCCAAATGAGCGACTACAGGAAGGTAAAGGTACAACTAAACACACAATAAAGAAACAAATCTCCCTAATTGACAGGAGGCTTGAATCTTAGTCATTTACCCACCGGCCTCTTACTACTAACTATCCCAATGTATACATTCTACCACATCATACATAAATAATCCCTGGTTAGGATCCTTACTACTATCCCAATGTATACATTCTATCAACATCATACATAAATAATCCCTGGTAGGATCCTTACTACTATCCCAATGTATACATTCTACCAACATCATACATAAATAATCCCTGGTAGGATCCTTACAACTATCCCAATGTATACATTCTATCAACATCATACATAAATAATCCCTGGTAGGATCCTTACTACTATCCCAATGTATACATTCTATCAACATCATACATAAATAATCCCTGGTAGGATCCTTACTACTATCCCAATGTATACATTCTA
This sequence comes from Coregonus suidteri, assembly GCA_036851935.1. Lineage (NCBI taxonomy): Eukaryota > Metazoa > Chordata > Actinopteri > Salmoniformes > Salmonidae > Coregonus > Coregonus suidteri. Next base: position 3,594,256 of record CM072257.1, on the reverse strand, counting down.
CCAACATCATACATAAATAATCCCTGGTAGGATCCTTTACAACTATCCCATGTATACATTCTATCAACATCATACATAAATAATCCCTGGTAGGATCCTTACTACTATCCCAATGTATACATTCTATCAACATCATACATAAATAAATCCCTGGTAGGATCCTTACTACTATCCCAATGTATACATTCTATCAACATCATACATAAATAATCCCTGGTAGGATCCTTACTACTATCCCAATGTATACATTCTACCAACATCATACATCAATAATCCCTGGTAGGATCCTTATTACTATCCCAATGTATACATTCTACCAACATCATACATAAATAATCCCTGGTAGGATCCTTACTTTGCAGCCTGAATAAAAAAATAAAAAAATGATTGCCTTGGCAACGTCTATTTGGGGATCCCAATAAAAAAACAAATACATAACATGACCACAATAATGTCAGCTGCAGTTGTTGTAAGATGGCCATCATACACTGGTGGCAGGTAGCCTAGCGGATAAGGGTGATGGAACAGTAACCGAAAGGTTGCTGGTTCGAAACCCTGAGCTTACTAGGTAATAAAACTGTAGATGTGCCCTTGAGTATCTTTGGATAAGAGCGTATGTTAAATGACAAAAATGTAAATACTATTATTTAAAATTGTCAAGGGCTTTATGAATGTATTTTAATCCCTATCATCTTCCATGTAAAGTGTTACCATGCAATTTCTGTGAAAAAAGCCTGAAAAGGTGGAAGGTCAAAGATCATGAGTATTTGATGTCTGTGTCTCTCTGTCTCTGTCTGTCTCTAACCCCAGTTGTGAGTAAAGGAAACAGTTAGCTACACCTCATGGTTAATGGTTTATCCTCATGGTGTGTAGAAAGCATACCTATATAAAAGTATATTTGTTCTTGTCCAGCCATTAAATATTTTTAGATGACAGATCAGATATCCTATAAACTCTAAACTGGAGAGAGGACAGATCAGGATATCCTATAAACTCTAAACTGGAGAGAGGACAGAGCAGGATATCTTATAAACTCTAAACTGGAGAAAGGACAGATCAGGATATCCTATAAACTCTAAACTGGAGAGAGGACAGAGCAGGATATCCTATAAACTCTAAACTGGAGAGAGGACAGAGCAGGATATCCTGTAAACTCTAAACTGGAGAGAGGACAGAGCAGGATATCCTATAAACTCTAAACTGGAGAGAGGACAGAGCAGGATATTCTATAAAACTCTAAAACTGGAGAGAGGACAGAGCAGGATATCCTGTAAACTCTATACTGGAGAGAGGACAGAGCAGGATATCCTGTAAACTCTATACTGGAGAGAGGACAGAGCAGGATATCCTATAAACTCTAAACTGGAGAGAGGACAGAGCAGGATATTCTATAAACTCTAAACTGGAGAGAGGACAGAGCAGGATATCCTGTAAACTCTATACTGGCGAGAGGACAGAGCAGGATATCCTATAAACTCTAAACTGGAGAGAGGACAGAGCAGGATATCCTATAAACTCTAAACTGGAGAGAGGACAGAGCAGGATATCCTATAAACTCTAAACTGGAGAGAGGACAGAGCAGGATATCCTGTAAACTCTAAACTGGAGAGAGGACAGAGCAGGATATCCTATAAACTCTAAACTGGAGAGAGGACAGAGCAGGATATTCTATAAACTCTAAACTGGAGAGAGGACAGAGCAGGATATCCTGTAACTCTATACTGGAGAGGAGGACAGAGCAGGATATCCTGTAAACTCTATACTGGAGAGAGGACAGAGCAGGATATCCTATAACTCTAAACTGGGAGAGGACAGAGCAGGATATTCTATAAACTCTAAACTGGAGAGAGGACAGAGCAGGATATCCTGTAAACTCTATACTGGCGAGAGGACAGAGCAGGATATCCTATAAACTCTAAACTGGAGAGAGGACAGAGCAGGATATCCTATAAACTCTAAACTGGAGAGAGGACAGAGCAGGATATCCTGTAAACTCTAGTAAGTATATGTTTAATCAAGGAAGTGTGTGTCTCCTAAATGGTGTGTGAGTCTTTTTATCACACTGTAATTCTGGAAGTTGGAACACACTCCTAAGATGAGTGTCTCTGAGAGAGAGAGGAGGGGGGCACTGCCAACCCCCAGACCCAGAGAGCAGTCTCCAGTACCCAGCTGTCTGTCTATGACTGGTCCATGTACAATCCTCTCAATGTTATCAGTGGACCAATGCCCTTTGACCCAAAGTAAGATTACTGCCATACATTATAGATTATAAAAGGGGAATTCCTCAAAGATCTGTGGAGAATGTGAGAATGTAACAGACTGTAGTCTGGTTGGGAGGTTGGGAGTTCAACGTTATATCAATCATTTATTTATGAAGCCCTTTTACATCAGCAGTTCCATGTGGGGAGAAATAGAGGGACATGTCTGACATGATGAATGATGCAGGGTGATTTCTGATACTACTGATCAACATTACTGTATGAAATACTATGGGGTTTAATAACGATCCAGGGTGATTTCTGATAATACTGATCATCATTACTGTATGAAATACTATGGGGTTTAATAATGATACAGGGTGATTTTCTGATACTACTGATCATCATTACTGTATGAAATACTATGGGGTTTAATAATGATCCAGGGTGATTTCTGATACTACTGATCATCATTACTGTATGAAATACTATGGGGTTTAATAATGATCCAGGGTGATTTCTCATACTACTGATCATCATTACTGTATGAAATACTATGGGGTTTAATAACGATCCAGGGTGATTTCTCATACTACTCAAAAACGGCATTGTTGGTTAAGGGCTTGTAAGTAAGGCATTTCACTGTAATGTCTACACCTGTTGTATTCGGCGCATGTGGCAAATACAAGTTGCTCTCTGAGCAGAACGGGAGATCAACTGCCCTAGAACATAGATACAGAACGCTCGTCATCAGGAAGTTGCTCTCTGAGCAGAATGGGAGATCAACTGCACCTAGAACATAGATACAGACTGCTCGTCATCAGGAAGTTGCTCTCTGAGCAGAATGGGAGATCAACTGCACCTAGAACATAGATACAGACCGCTCGTCATCAGGAAGTTGCTCTCTGAGCAGAACGGGAAACATCTCAATGATTTGACATGTTCTGGTAGTGAATTCAGGCTACAAGGTGAGATTATTGTGAAGTGTGTAGAGAAATGAAATGTATGGTGTAATTATAGTATAGTGAATCCTGGGACAGGCGCTAACTGGGATTGGGTAAGTCAAATTCAAAAACATATAGCATATGAATATATCATAGTTCTACATTTCACATTTCGTATGAAATATGTAATTGTATCATATTTGTTCCACTATAGTGCAACGATCCTCAGTATATGAGCCACGTTACAATTCCCACCAAGTGGGTTAACCCTCTTAGTGCCAATGGCATGATGTGTAGGGTGTTTGCCTTTCACGCCAACAACCTGGGTTTGCTTCCCTGCCCCGCCGTTTGCTACAGAAGTGGGATGGTGTCCATGAGGCCATCAGAAAGCCGGGACGTGTGAGGTGGCTGAGTAGTGCCTTTGATGTCGAAAATGGTATTTGTCGTCAGTGAAACAAAAAGTACTTTCAGAGTTTTTGTAGAATTAAGATATACTTTATTACACAGATCATATAGCCGAGGTGGTCTGCAGAGCATCTAACTTTCCACCTCTCAGCTCTCAGTTTATATACAGTTTCATCCTTACTATTTTTACATACATTTTAGCTTAATCCCTCCCTGTTTGGTTCCTCCACCATTGTCTCCAGTTTTCACCTCTTGACCGCTCCGCCCACTTCCTTATTTTATAATAATGGCGGTATCTGACTTCTCTCCCTTCTAATTCAGTGTCTGGAAACATTAGTGGCGGGACCAAGGCCTGTCCTGTAAAAATAACAGCCCTGTCCTGTAAAAATAACAGCCCTGTTATGTAAAAATAACAGCCCTTTCTGTAGAAATAACAGCCCTGTCCTGTAGAAATAACAGCCCTGTCCTGTAGAAATAACAGCCCTGCCTGTAGAAATAACAGCCCTGTCCTGTAGAAATAAACAGCCCTGTCCTGTAGAAATAACAGCCCTGTCCTGTAGAAATAACAGCCCTGTCCTGTAGAATAAAACAGCCCTGTCCTGTAGAAATAACAGCCCTGTCCTGTAAAAATAACAGCCCTGTCATGTAAAAATAACAAGCCCTGTCCTGTAGAAATAACAGCCCTGTCCTGTAAAATAGCAGAGCCATTTCCTGGCTCCATTCTGACCCCCTAATTGATTCCCATACCTATCAATCGGTACTTAAACATGGCTTAAACATGGCAGGTCCATAATCAATTTCTCAATCATATACAGTTCCCACACATAGCAGGCAGTTCTCACACATTGCAGGCATTCTTTTCCAAGCCTCTTCCTTCTGTACCACTCAGTCCCAACACCTGTCATGCTGTGATTAACCATGTTTAACTTATAGTCTGAACTATGTTTAACCCCTGGCTCCGTTCCAGGAATATGCCTAAGGAGGGAGGGCAAGGGCAACAGTCTGGTTTCAGTCACTGATAAGGTAGGACAGCCATGGATTAGGGAGGAGCGAGGAATTTGACCCGAAGTCAGATCAGATGACGAGAGAAAGAAACTTCCACGCCCACGAAAGGTTCTAGCATCAGGCAGGGGCCATGACTACACCAGTGAGAGGAACCAATGAAGTTCCTGCCTAGCAACAGATATGTAACTATGTTTAACCCTGGCTCCGTGCTTGTCATGTTGTGATTAACTTTTTAACTTATAGTCTACTGAGTCTAAAAGGATTGAACTATAGTCCACTGAAAAATCCCCAATAACTTCCTGTTTTGGAGGGGGCTGTGTAGTGAGCCACGTTACAATTCCCACCATGTGGGTTAACCCTATTGCCATGTGTAGGGTTTTGCCTTTCTCGCCAGCGACCCGGGTTCACTTCCCTTCCCCGCTGTTTGCTACAATATTAAATCATAGACTACTTGTTGAACAAAGAGACTCAATAGAATGAGATAAGGATTTTAGGATAATATAAATAAGTATCTATTTAGAGTTGTCTTCTGGGTTCAGCCTTGTAGCGGCTTTTATCAATTGGCTGAAATGTAACAAATGACATGGCCTCAGAGTTCGGAGATAACCAGGCCCAGTTTAAATCACCATGACAACCATTTCATTATTTCCCCAGTGCAGCAGGGAATCTAGAGACTCAACCTTTGTACCCATCACATAGGTTTACAGCAGCTCACAGTTGCAACTTCATTGCACACAGGTCATAATATGTGTAGCAATCAGGATTGGGCTCAATTCAGAATTTTGAATTGACTCCCATTCAACTCATGAGGAAGGATTAATCGTCATTGAGCAAATTTTCAGGTCTGCTGAGCGCAAACTTGAATGTTGTGAAAATTCTGTACATCTTTCGGCACCCGTTTACTGTGAACACTGAGGCTGTCCCAGCTGGAAGTTACAGTTTTAACAGTGGCCAAGTATATTCATTTCTCTAGAAGCATGCTGAAAGTCTGTTGTTTATTTGTTTACAGAGAAATAGCATTGTATTCGGTCAAACACAACAGTTTGCTAAGTGCTGGTAGCAAGCTGCTAGGTCTGCTGTTAGAACCAGTAAAGGTCGCTTTACCACTCTTGGATAGCGGAATTACTTTGGCTTCCCTCCAGGCCTGAGGACAAAGACTTTCCTCTAGGCTCAGATTAAAGATATGACAGATAGGAGTGGCTATAGAGTCAGCTACCATCCTCAGTAGCTTCCTATCTAAGTTGTCAATGCCAGGAGATTTTTCATTATTGATCGATAACAAAAACAATTCCACCTCTCCCACGCTAACTTTGCAAAATGTAAACTTGCAATGCTTTTCTTTCATTTGTTGTTTTCTTATGTATGAGTACTATGGCTCAGAGTACAGGCCTGAGTCGTGCCTGTCAATGCTACAGAATCCTTCTCTGATGCGCTCTGCCTGCAAAATCTATTGCATAAAGTGGGGGAAAAAAGTATTTAGTCAGCCACCAATTGTGCAAGTTCTCCCACTTAAAAAGATGAGAGAGGCCTGTAATTTTCATCATAGGTACACGTCAACTATGACAGACAAAATGAGGAAAAAAAATCCAGAAAATCACATTGTAGGATTTTTATGAATTTATTTGCAAATTATGGTGGAAAATAAGTATTTGGTCACCCTACAAACAAGCAAGATTTCTGGCTCTCACAGACCTGTAACTTCTTCTTTAAGAGGCTCCTCTGTCCTCCACTCGTTACCTGTATTAATGGCACTGTTTGAACTTGTTATCAGTATATAAAAGACACCTGTCCACACCTCAAACAGTCACACTCCAAACTCCACTATGGCCAAGACCAAAGAGCTGTCAAAGGACACCAGAAACAAAATTGTAGACCTGCACCAGGCTGGGAAGACTGAATCTGCAATAGGTAAGCAGCTTGGTTTGAAGAAATCAACTGTGGGAGCAATTATTAGGAAATGGAAGACATACAAGACCACTGATAATCTCCTCGATCTGGGGCTCACACGCAAGATCTCACCCTGTGGGGTCAAAATGATCACAAGAACGGTGAGAAAAAATCCCAGAACCACACGGGGGGACCTAGTGAATGACCTGCAGAGAGCTGGGACCAAAGTAACAAAGCCTATCATCAGTAACACACTACGCTGCCAGGGACTCAAATCCTGCAGTACAGACGTGTCCCCCTGCTTAAGCCAGTACATGTCCAGGCCCGTCTGAAGTTTGCTAGAGTGCATTTGGATGATCCAGAAGAGGATTGGGAGAATGTCAGATGAAACCAAAATATAACTTTTTTGGTAAAAACTCAACTCGTCGTGTTTGGAGGACAAAGAATGCTGAGTTGCATCCAAGAACACCATACCTACTGTGAAGCATGGGGGTGGAAACATCATGCTTTGGGGCTGTTTTTCTGCAAGGGACCAGGACGACTGATCCGTGTAAAGGAAAGAATGAATGGGGCCATGTATCATGAGATTTTGAGTGAAAACCTCCTTCCATCAGCAAGGGCATTGAAGATGAAACGTGGCTGTGTCTTTCAGCATGACAATGATCCCAAAACACAACCGCCCGGGCAACGAAGGAGTGGCTTCGTAAGAAGCATTTCAAGGTCCTGGAGTGGCCTAGCCAGTCTCCAGATCTCAACCCATAGAAAATCTTTGGCGGGAGTTGAAAGTCTGTATTGCCCAGCGACAGCCCCAAAGCATCACTGCTCTAGAGGAGATCTGCATGGAGGAATGAGCCAAAATACCAGCAACAGTGTGTGAAAACCTTGTGAAGACTTACAGAAAACGTTTGACCTGTGTCATTGCCAACAAAGGGTATATAACAAAGTATTAAGAAACTTTTGTTATTGACCAAATACTTATTTTCCACCATAATTTGCAAATAAAAAAATTCATTAAAAATCCTACAATGTGATTTTCTGGATTTTTTTTTCCTCATTTTTCTCTGTCATAGTTGACGTGTACCTATGATGAAAATTACAGGCCTCTCTCATATTTTTAAGTGGGAGAACTTGCACAATTGGTGGCTGACTAAATACTTTTTTCCCCCACTGTAGTTAATTTTGTATACTAAGTCTTGCATAGTTTTGTTTTATTTCAGTATGTTGGACTGAAAGTGGCTAATATTGTGTTGATTCCATCAGAATTCCCACAGTAGAGGCAAATGTTAATAGTGTTAACTAATCGGGAAAACTATCAAGTTGGAGAGAACATTGCTAATTGGCCACATCCCACAGGAATTTGAATTTGAGTAACAAAAAAGTCAAATTTAATTCAGTGCAATCAAAAATATTATGGATACACTGACAAGATCCGTCTCTCTCTGCCCTCACAATGGGTGTTGTTGTCCACAAAGCTCCCGCCTATCCTTTTTTTGGATTGGTTCCAACCGCCGTGTCTTTGTGAGATGAAGAGAAGGTGAACAGATGATCTCCGCATGTGTGGTTCCCACCGTGAAGCATGGAGGAGGAGGTGTGATGGTGTGGGGGTGCTTTGCTAGTGACACTGTCAGTGATTTATTTAGAATTCAAGGCACACTTAACCAGCATGGCTACCACAGCATTCTGCAGCGATACGCCATCCCATCTGGTTTGGGCTTAGTGGGACTATCATTTGTTTTTCAACAGGACAATGACCCAACACACCTCCAGGCTGTGTAAGGGCTATTTGACCAAGAAGGAGAGTGATTGAGTACTGCATCAGATGACCTGGCCTCCACAATCACCCGACCTCAACCCATTTGAAATGGTTTGGGATGAGTTGGACCGCAGAGTGAAGGAAAAGCAGCCAACAAGTGCTCAGCATATGTGAGAACTGCTTCAAGACTGTTGGAAAAGCATTCCAGGTGAAGCTGGTTGAGAGAATGCCAAGAGTGTGTAAAGCTGTCATCAAGGCAAAGGGTGGCTAAAATATGAAATATATTTTGATTTGTTGAACACGTTTTTGGTTACTACATAATTCCATATGTGTTATTTCATAGTTTTGATGTCTTCACCATTATTCTACAATGTAGAAAATAGTAAAAATAAAGAAAAACCCTTGAATGAGTAGGTGTGGCCAAACTTTTGACTGGTAGTGTCTATAAAAACATGTTTGGTGTTTTATTTACCAGATGCATGTTTATATAGACGACACCTAAAATGGAATTGAAGAGGCATTTAAATTTAATTTAATTTCACTGTATTACATTATATTTCCTTTCATTGAAATTAAATTCAAATTCAAGAATTGAATTGGAATTGAGGCCCAACCCTGATTTCAACATCTGGAAAATACATATTTTCAACGTATTTTAGCACCAGGCATGCCTGTGAGGAGCTGGCACTGAACTAGACAGACACTGAGTTTAAGAGATTTAGAGACACATGAGGTGCTGAAAGTAGGGGTGCTGAAGGTGCTGCCTGATAAACCCCACATTTTTGGGGAGGATACATTTTCGTGAACTAGGCCTTTATTACTACACTAGTCCCGTGTAACTCAGTTGGTAGAGTATGGCGCTTGCAACGCCAGGGTTGTGTGTTCGATTCCCACGGGGGACCAGTATTAGAAAAAAAATGATGTATGCACTAACTGTAAATCACTCTGGATAAGAGCGTCTGTTAAATGACTCAAATGTAAATGTAATATGGCGATGCTCTCTGCTGGTGCCAATAAGATAGGCTATACTAATCAATTCAGTTGAGAATTTTGATAACTATAAACGACAGATGTATAGATTAGTCTTTACAGCAATAGTCATTAGCTTTCCAAACTATGATGAAATATTGCAATATGCCTGGCTGGGCCTCTCTGCTTGTCACTGACAGTCACAACTCAACAATCTATGTGGTATTTGCATAGACATTAAAAACCAGGGTATTTGCTGCCCAAACTGCGGGCTCTTTGGACTGTAGGCAATCCACAGCTTATTTATTTTTTAAAGAAACCAATGATCCTCTGTGGCCAAATCATGCTTTCTTGTGTAGCAGCCTATTTTGAATGATTGTATTTATTTCCATATAGTTAAGAGCAGGCTAATTAGGCTATATCATTTTGGCAATTTAATTCCATTGACTTTAGGGGAAAGCTAGCTTATGGACGTGCCGCCATTTTGGCTATTTAATTCCATTGACTTTAGGGGAAAGCTAGCTTATGGACGGGCCACCTATGTCTGTAGAGCACTTGTGATGGAGTTTTTAAAACAAATGGCCCCTGGATTGATACAAATAGTCATGATTCTGCCAGGTAGGCACAGGCTACTTTGTAGTTACCTTTTAACTGCATTTCCATCTAGCCGAAGAGGGTTAGGCTGTCATTATCATCGCTAACACCTACACAAAGTGGTAGACATAGGCTATAGGCCCTACACGCACTGCACACACACACACAGACAGGGGCATTCCGTGACATTGTTTCCTCTTCAGGAAGTAGGTTTATTTTCGGTCAATTGCACATTACTATTTGAATAAATCAGGATGATAAAACATTAAAAGCTAATTGTGAACCAAAAACTAATGTGAACAGGTAAAATATTTTCACTGGCTACCTTGTGATCAATTTAAAATGTGTGTCACACTGCCAAGTCAAAACGATCACAGTATCGAACCCTGCATTTACCGCCCCATCTCAAATATGATTATTCTGTCCTCCTTTGTTCAAAACATGGTATTTATATCCTATGCCCTATGTAATATAATATGGGTGTTTTCCCTACAGACCAATCCCAGGAGGCCACCTAACAGACTTCCTCAGCTTTAGGGTGCCCCTATAGAACTACTCCCCAGATGCTCCCTTTAAGCTGAGTCAACATCCTCTAAAACCATTTGAAACCATTAGCAAAGTCATAAATTCCTCAGATACCACAAAGCATGGGAGCTACAACTCTCTAGTGGAGAATAGAGGGAGTATTCCCCTTGGAGAATCCAGAGTGGCTCACTGAAGAAAAACATATTGGAGAATAACAACAATCTCAGAGGGGGCTCAGATTGTTGTAATGGATAAAGTGAACATCTTCTTGAAGCCAATAGACAATAGGATAATGGTAAACACTACTTTCCATTGTCCCACTCAACACAACCGGAAAACACAAAGATTAATCCAGGAGATAGTGAGTAAACTATAAGAGGATAAGTACATTACAGATAAATAGATGGTCTATCTTTTTGGGGCAGATTCTCCAAGGCCTAGGCAGTTTTACTTACTGCCTCTAAAATACATATCTCCTGAGACGTTGGCGGTTCCCTACGGCTGACCAATAGTAAGTGATTGTGTCTCAGAATCTTCCTGTATTGCTGATTATATTGACTTTTATATCAACCCTCTATCCCAGAAACACCCCAGGTATGTTAAGGATAGTTATGAATGCAGGGTTTATTACTATTGTATTACTCTTTATATTAACTTAGCTACTGACTTTGTTCTATTGTTGTTGTCAAGAGGTTAACCTGCTAGTCAGCATTTCATTGCACTGTTAACTCCATGTATATGACAAATAAACCACCTTGAACTTAGAAGGGAAGGGGGAGGGCAGCCAGAAAGGGAGGGGAAAAGATGGCCAGCCAAATTACAGTATGTGTCCTCAAATGTCATCTAAACATCTCACATTAGCTGGAAGAACTGACAAATGAAATGAATTATAGAGGTCTTATAACTTATTATTAGTTATAACTATAATAAAACAGGCCTTACCATATCCATAAAGAGCATGTTCTTCAATCCAGTCGTTTTCAGACCAATCGTTCTCCTCGGTCAAAGGTGAAGCCATTCTGTCAACTTGAACTATGTGTCTGTGGAGCCGTGCTGGACTTTGAAAATAGTGTCGGTGCCCTATTATATACTGAACGCCTCGGGGGTGGGGGGTGGGGTGGGGGGGGGGGGGGGGTTGGGAGGCGTGTCTAGGTATGACAATCCCTCTGTTTTCTTTGGTTGGTTTGAGTTTCGTCTATGTCAAAGCCTGCTGTACAGAAAGAGAGGAGGAGAACGTCGTTTTCACAATCATTCAAGCAGTCATTCAACGGAGGAGTCCCATAATGCCTGGGTTGAACGCTGTACACGCTTCTACATGGAGTGTCAGCTGTAAACACAAGATTAGGTTTTTAAAACATAGTAGCCACACCTTTTGTTTATTGCTTATTATATAAAGATTATTACCCATTTAAATGTTGACTCACGTCTAAAATATCTTGATGGCGAGTGACTGAGTAAAGATACAGCTTCTGTCTGTTGTTCCTCAAACTCGTTATCCTCTATAACAATCACTTCTGTTTGTGGTGCTGCTTCTTGATCCACATCAATGACTTCGGGTACCTCCTGCATAAATGTAGGGTAACCTTAGAATTTACATAATTTTACAATATACATTTTTTACTTAAAAATACTGATATTTTACATAAAATACAATATAGTAATAATATTAATTAATAAAAAGGTTCAGAACTTTGTAAAACATCCCAGTACAGTAGAAACATATATGGCAAATAGAAATCCAATATGGATGGTGTTAAGAGATAGATGGGAGGTGTTGAATGGAGTTGAAGGATGGGACTAATAACAACTAACAACAAATAATAACAAGATAACTAATAACGTAAGCATACTGTGTCCATAATAAGTATATAGGTTGTATGATGGGAGCTTTTGGGAAAGAGCACAGTTAGAAAGATATGGCATATAGAAGCAAACCGGATGGACATCATGAAAATGATCGGAGAGGTTGAGAGTAGAAGAAGTTCAGGAGAAAAAACTAACAAATTATAATTATTGTAAAATTGACTGTGTCCATAAAATGTATATAGTAAGTATAAGCTGGAAGTAGAGGCCTAAGCATTGTTGTTCACTAGTTTACTCCAATTAGGGAAAGGGTGGTGGGGTTGGAAAGTAATAAAGGGGAATATTTTTTTTCTTAAAGGATATGTACTGTATGTATGTACAATGAGGGACAAAGTATTTGATCCCCTGCTGATTTTGTACGTTTGCCCACTGACAAAGAAAGTATCAGTCTATAATTTTAATGGTTGGTTTATTTGAACAGTGCGAGACAGAATAGCAACAAAAAATCCAAAAGAAAGAAAAAGCATTTCAAAAAGTGTTATAAATTGATTTGCATTTTAATGAGGGAAATAAGTATTTGACCCCCTTCTCAATCAGAAAGATTTCTGGCTCCCAGGTGTCTTTTATACAGGTAACTAGCTGAGATTAGGAGCACACTCTTAAAGGGAGTGCTCCTAATATCAGTTTGTTACCTGTATAAAAGACACCTGTCCACAGAAGCAATCAATCAATCAGATTCCAAACTCTCCACCATGGCCAAGAACAAAGAGCTCTCCAAGGATGTCAGGGACAAGATTGTAGACCTACACAAGGCTGGAATGTGCTACAAGACCATCGCCAAGCAGCTTGATGAGAAGGTGACAACAGTTGGAAGAAACACAAAAGAACTGTCAATCACAAAATCAGCAGGGGATCAAATACCGTTTTCCCTCACTGTATGTGTGTATATATGTATATATATGTATATATGTGTATATGTATGTGTATGTGTATTATCTCCCGAGTGGCGCAGTGGTCTACTAGAGATCCTGGTTCAAATCCAGGCTCTTGTCGTAGCCGGCCGCGACCGGGAGATCCATGGGGCGGCTCACAATTGGCCCAGCGTCGTCCAGGGTAGGGGAGGGAATGGCCGGCAGGGATGTAGCTCAGTTGATAGAGCATGGTGTTTGCAACGCCAGGGTTGTGGGTTCGATACCCACGGGGGGCCAGTATAAAAAATATATATATGTGTATTCACTAACTGTAAGTCGCTCTGGATAATAGCGTCTGCTAAATGACTAAAATGTAAAATGTACAACCTTAATAGTCCATGTTACAGGGAACAAAGGGAATTTGTCTTTCTGAAAGGGATTGGTCACAGATCTGCCAGTTCAGATCAAATACCACGTTTTGTTTTGTCTGGCTCAGGACTCAAACCACTGGACTAATTAACACTTCTAGCATGGGCTTCCTAGACAAATTTCCTTTTACACTATCCCATGTGTGTAGAAAACATGAATCTGTCTCATGATCTGGTAATGAGGTAGTCCTGCTTCAACTTCAAATCAGTGTCACCCTCAGGTCAAGAAAGCATTACCTCTTGGTCTAATGGTCAAGACACTGGTTTTTCCCATGGGACACCAGGGTACAGATCCCGCCCATGAAATGTGCACACCTCTCCCAAGGCACCACTCCACTGCTTCCACCAATGTAGTGTTTTTTTGCAAACAGCAACGGTGTACTGCCCCTTTCGTCTCAAACCCGGGTCTCCCTGCCCGTAGGCAAATAAATATATTGTAGTGAATTCAGGGGGTAGCCCCAAACAGGTTTTGAACCTGGGTCCATCAACTGTCAAGCCAACACCTTAAGTGTGTTAGGTTCTAAATTAACCTAGTAAAACTCAGGGACGTTTAGTAAAGCTCAAACCAAGTTTATTCACCCATTGGATCATACAGCTGCATAAGACAAAGATCATATTCACACAAGCACTGGTATTTAACCCTTTCTCCTATGCTGAGCCCCTCCTTACACATCTGAACAGCCAATACACCTCTGTTGCTATCCAGAAGATTAGTGATATACAGTGAGGGAAAAAAGTATTTGAACCCCTGCTGATTTTGTACGTTTGCCCACTGACAAAGACATGATCAGTCTATATTTATAATGGTAGGTTTATTTGAACAGTGAGAGACAGAATAACAACAAAAAAATCCAGAAAAACGCATGTAAAAATTTTTATACATTGATTTGCATTTTAATGAGGGAAATAGGTGTTTGTCCCCTCTGCAAAACATGACTTAGTACTTCAGAGCTGAGACCAGAGAAGCACAGCCTTCCTCTGTGACTAGACAGCCTGACAGCCTGCAAGAGTAAAATCCTATTAAAATCCTATTGCTATTCTTTCGTGGTTAAAATCGATTTTTTCAACATGTTCAGATACATAAGAGTCCTGAAGCCTGACATATCTATTCATATACAGTGAGGGAAAAAAGTATTTGATCCCCTGCTGATTTTGTACGTTTGCTCACTGACAAAGACATGATCAGTCTATAATTTTAATGGTAGGTTTATTTGACCAGTGAAAGCAGAACAGAATAACAACAAACAAATGTCAAAACGCATGTCAAAAATGTTATAAATTGATTTTAAATTTTAATGAGGGAAATAAGTACTTGACCCCTCTGCAAAACAGGACTTAGTACTTGGTGGCAAAACCCTTGTTGGCAATCACAGAGGTCAGACTTTTCTTGTAGTTGGCCACCAGGTTTGCACACATCTCAGGAGGGATTTTTGTCGCACTCCCTCTTTGCAGATCTTCTCCAAGTCATTAAGGTTTCGAGGCTGACGTTTGGCAACTCGAACCTTCAGCTCCCTCCACAGATTTTCTATGGGATTAAGGTCTGGAGACTGGCTAGGCCACTCCAGGACCTTAAATGTGCTTCTTCTTGAGCCACTCCTTTTGTTGCCTTGGCCGTGTGTTTTGGGGTCATTGTCATGCTGGAATACCCATCCACGACCCATTTTTCAATGCCCTGGCTGAGGGAAGGAGGTTCTCACCCAAGATTTGACGGTACATGGCCCCGTTCATCGTCCCTTTGATGCGGTGAACTTGTCCTGTCCCCTTAGCAGAAAAACACCCCCAAAGCTCCATGTTTGACGGTGGGGATGGTGTTCTTGGGGTCATAGGCAGCATTCCTCCTCCTCCAAAAACACGACAAGTTGAGTTGATGCCAAAGAGCTCAATTTTGGTCTCATCTGACCACAACACTTTCACCCATTTTCCTCAGAATCATTCATATGTTCATTGGCAAACTTCAGATGGGCCTGTATATGTGCTTTCTTGAGCAGGGGGACCTTGCGGGCGCTGCAGGATTTCAGTCCTTCATGGCGTAGTGTGTTGCCATTGTTTTCTTGGTGACTATGTCCCAGCTGCCTTGAGATCATTGACAAGATCCTCCCGTGTAGTTCTGGGCTGACTCCTCACCGTTCTCATGATCATTGCAACTCCACAAAGTGAGATCTTGCATGGAGCCCCAAGCAGAAGGAGATTGACAGTTCTTTTGTGTTTTTCTTCCATTTGCGAAATAATCGCACCAACTGTTGTCACCTTCTCACAAGCTGCTTGGCGATGGTCTTGTAGCCCATTCCAGCTTGCGTAGGTCTGCAATCTTGTCCCTGACATCCTTGGAGAACTCTTTGGTCTTGGGCATGGTCGAGAGTTTGGAATCTGATTGATTGATTGCTTCTGTGGACAGGTGTCTTTTATACAGGTAACAAACTGAGATTAGGAGCACTCCCTTTAAGAGTGTGCTCCTAATCTCAGCTCGTTACCTGTATAAAAGACACCTGGGAGCCAGAAATCTTTCTGATTGAGAGGGGGTCAAATACTTATTTCCCTCATCAAAATGCAAATCAATTTATAACATTTTTGACATGTGCTTTTCTGGATAATTTTTTTGTTATTCTGTCTCTCACTGTTCAAATAAACCTACCATTAAAATTATAGACTGATCATTTCTTTGTCAGTGGGAAAACGTACAAAATCAGCAGGGGATCAAATACTTTTTTCCCTCACTGTATGTCCTTCCTCACTTCATCTAACCTGACCTCTGCCCAAATTGTCACTCCTCCCCAACTCACGGCTGACATGTTGACTTGTACCAGACTGTGTCTCTTCTCCTCCCATAGGATCCATGATGGCTAACAATAACATATCCTGACAGAATGTAAACGTTATACATTCCCCCCTCTCCCTCAGTGACATGAATAAGTATATTTCATATTTCAACTTTAGAAGTCAGAACACAACAAGCGCTACGCCAAGAGGTCCGAACCTCTCGATGATGTGGCTAGGTTGTCGGGAGAGGTCGTGTTTTTCTCTAGCTGGAGGTAAGCAGGAGGTAAGCTTCTCATATGGTGTTGAGTAAAGCTTAACCATGTATTAGATCGTAGGTAGGTAGTTAGCTGTAGTTAGGTATTGTATTTATTATAGGTTAGTATTGTTGTTATTGTAGGTTTCCGTAGGTAATTGTATGTTAGTATCGAAGCACGAGGCTAGCTAGCTAGCGGGTAGCTACTGGTAACGATTAGCATCGCTGGAGAGCTGTTTCCAAAGTTAATGTAGTGCTAGCCAACGTTAAAATTTTTTGCTTAACCATGTATTAGATCGTAGGTAGGTAGTTAGCTGTAGTTAGGTATTGTATTTATTATAGGTTATATTGTTGTTATTGTAGGTTTCCGTAGGTAATTGTATGTTAGTATCGAAGCACGAGGCTAGCTAGCTAGCGGGTAGCTACTGGTAACGATTAGCAACGCTGGAGAGCTGTTTCCAATGTTAATGTAGTGCTAGCCAACGTTTAATTTTTTGCTGCGTTATGCGTTATGAAAGGAACTAGACACAGACTTGAATTATCTGTTTAGTGTGCTAACACACTCTTGGCAGTTTGTTGTAACCAAGTATTGATGCTAAATTGTGTGTTAATGGATGCTAGCTTGCAAGTTAGCTACGGCGTCATAGCTAGGCATCGTGGGTTGTTGTGGGTAGTTACTGTGTCTTGGCAGTGTCCTCCGGCCCGTGCCGGCTGTAGCACGAAGCTAGCTAGCTAGCCGTTCTTCAAACAAAGTCAACACAGTGGCCATTGCTAGCTACCCAACACGACCAGCTAGCTGTACTGTAGTAGCTAACTACAATATACTTGTCCTAGCTAGCCAACGTCTAATCATTGCTGCGTCATGAAAGGAACTTGACACAGACACGAATGATCTGTTTAGTGTGTTATCACACTATTGGTGGTTTGTTGTGACCAAGTGTTGGTGCTAAACGGTGTGTTATTGTTATTGGATGCTAGCTTGCTAGTTAGCTATGGTGTCATAGTTTGGCTAGCTGAATAAAGTGGGTTGAGTCTATTCCTTTAAACATTGAACCGCTGTGGTTCACAACAATTCTGATTTCTAAAGGCGGAAGTTGGGAGAGTTTTGTTCGGGTGGTTCAGTGAAGCAATTTTAGTTTCTGAGGTAGAAGTTTTTGGTGAGGGAGGCCCTGTTCTCTCCGCTCCCAGATGCTTAGCTCATTTCATTCCGATCTCCTCTGCATTTTTGTAGCCATTTGCTACAGCCTGTCAACTATGCCTCTGCCTATCCCTGTTCTCTCCTCTCTGCACAGGCTACACAAACGCACCACACCGCGTGGCTGCTGCCTCTCTAACCTGGTGGTCCCTGCACGCACCACCCACGTGGAGTTCCAGGTCGCAGGCAGCCTCTGGAACTGCCGTTCTGCTGCCAACAAAGCTGACTTCATCCCAGCCTATGCCAACCTCCAGTCCCTCGACTTCCTGGCGCTGACGGAAACATGGATCACCACTGAAAACACTGCTACTCCTACTGCTCTCTCCTCGTCTGACCATGTGTTTCTCGCATACCCCGAGAGCATCTGGTCAGAGGGGTGGTGGTACAGGAATCCTCATCTCTCCCAAGTGGACATTCTCAATTTTTTCCCCTAACCCATCTGTCTATCTCCTCATTTGAATTCCATGCTGTCACAGTCACTAGCCCATTTAAGCTTAATATCCTTGTCATCTATCGCCCTCCAGGTTCCCTTGGAGAGTTCATCAATGAGCTTGACGCCTTGATAAGTTCCTTCCCTGAGGATGGCTCACCCCTCACAGTTTTGGGGGATTTCAACCTCCCTATGTCCACATTTGACTCATTTCTCTCTGCCTCCTTCTTTCCACTCCTCTCCTCTTTTGACCTCACCCTCTCACCGTCCCCCCCTACTCACAAGGCAGGCAATACGCTTGACCTCATCTTCACTAGATGCTGCTCCTCTACTAATCTCACTGCAACTCCCCTCCATGTCTCCGACCACTACTTTGTTTCCCTTTTCTCTCTCGCTCTCCTCCCACACTACTCACTCTGCCCCTACACAGATGGTAATGCGCCGCCGCAACCTTCGCTCTCTCTCTCCCACTACTCTCTCCTCTTCCATCCTATCATCTCTTCCCTCTGCTCAATCCTTCTCCCTCCAATCTCCTGATTCTGCCTCCTCAACCCTCCTCTCCTCCCTTTCTGCATCCTTTGACTCTCTGTGTCCCCTATCCTCCCGGCCGGCTCGGTCCTCCCCTCCAGCTCCGTGGCTTGATGACTCATTGCGAGCTCACAGAACAGAGCTCCGGGCAGCGGAGCGGAAAATGGAAGAAAACTAAACTCCCTGCCGACCTGGCATCTTTTTCACTCCCTCCTCTCTACATTTTCTTCATCTGTTTCTGCTGCTAAGGCCACCTTCTACCACTCTAAATTCCAAGCATCTGCCTCTAACCCTAGGAAGCTCTTTGCCACATTTTTCCTCCCTCCTGAATCCCCCCCCCCCCCCCCCCCCCCCCCCTCCTCTCTCTCTGTGGATGACTTCGTCAACCACTTTGAAAAGAAGGTTGACGACATCCGATCCTCGTTTGTTAAACTCTCTAATGACACTGCTGGTCCTGCTCACACTGCCCTACCCTATGCTTTGACTTCTTTCTCCCCCCTCTCTCCAGATAAAAATCCTGCGACTTGTGACTGCAGGCCGCCCAACAACCTGCCCGCTTGACCCCCCATCCCCTCCTCCCCTTCTCCAGACTATCTCCGGTGACCTTCTCCCCTACCTCACCTCGCTGATCAACTCATCCTTGACCGCTGGCCATGTCCCTTCCGTCTTCAAGAGAGCGAGAGTTGCTGCCCTTCTCAAAAAACCAACACTCGACCCCACTGATGTCAACAACTACAGACCAGTATCCCTTCTTTCTTTTCTTTCCAAAACTATTGAGCGTGCCGTCTTTAGCCAACTCTCTTGCTATCTCTCTCAGAATGACCTTCTTGATCCAAACCAATCAGGTTTCAGGACTGGTCATTCAACTGAGACTGCTCTTCTCTGTGTCACGGAGACTCTCCACACTGCTAAAGCTACTCTCTCTCCTCCTCTGCTCTTGTCCTTCTAGACCTGTCTGCTGCCTTTGATACTGTGAACCATCAGATCCTCCTCTCCACCCTCTCCGAGCTGGGGGCATCTCCGGCGCGGCTCACTCCTGGATTGCGTCCTACCTGACCGGTCGCTCCTACCAAGTGGCGTGGCGAGAAGCTGTCTCCGCACCACGTGCTCTCACCACTGGTGTCCCCCAGGGCTCAGTTCTAGGCCCTCTCCTCCTTTTCTCCCTATACACCAAGTCACTTGGCTCTGTCATATCCTCACATGGCCTCTCCTATCATTGCTACGCTGACGATACACAACTAATCTTCTCCTTTCCCCCTTCTGGTAACCAGGTGGCGAATCGCATCTCTGCATGTCTGGCAGACATATCAGTAATGGATGACGGATCACCACCTCAAGCTGAACCCTGGCAAGACGGAGCTGCTCTTTCCTCCCCGGGGAAGGACTGCCCGTTCCATGATCTCGCCATCACGGTTGACAACTCCGCTGTGTCCTCCTCCCAGAGTGCGAAGAGCCTAGGCGTGACCCTGGACAACACCCCTGTCGTTCTCCGCCAACATCAAGGCGGTGACCCGCTCCTGCAGGTTCATGCTCTACAACATTCGGAGAGTACGACCCTGCCTTACACAGGAAGCGGCACAGGTCCTAATCCAGGCACTTGTCATCTCCCGTCTGGACTACTGCAACTCGCTGTTGGCTGGCCTCCCTGCCTGTGCCATTAAACCCCTACAACTCATCCAGAATGCCGCAGCCCGTCTGGTGTTCAACCTTCCCAAGTTCTCTCACGTCAACCCCCTCCTCCGCACACTCCACTGGCTTCCAGTTGAAGCTCGCATCCGCTACAAGACCATGGTGCTTGCCTTATGGAGCAGTGAGGGAACGGCACCTCTGTACCTTCGGGCTCTGATCAGTCCCTACACCCAAACGAGGGCATTGCGTTCATCCACCTCTGGCCTGCTGGCTCCCCTTCCTCTGCGGAAGCATAATTTCCCGCTCAGCCCAGTCAAAACTGTTCGCTGCTCTGGCACCCCCAATGGGTGTAACACGCTCCCTCACGACGCCAGGACAGCGGAGTCACTCACCACCTTTCCGGAGACATTTGAAACCCCACCTCTTTAAGGAATACCTGGGATAGGATAAAGTAATCCTTCTACCCCCCCCCCCCCCCCCCCCAAAATTGTAAAGTGGGTTATCCCACTGGCTATAGGTGAACGCACCAATTGGTGAGTCGCTCTGGATAAGAGCATCTGCTAAATGACGTAAATGTGCCCTTGAGCAAGGCCTTTACCCTAATTGCTCCTGTAGTCGCTCCATGGAATAAGAGCGTCTGCTAAGACTAAACGGTGAAAAAAATGTGAGGGGTCATGTAAGTGTAAAATGGTTGAGGCGGATGATCCACTGTAAACGATTACACAACCCTGGAGCAACAGCCTCTGCAAGACCTGGGAGGTCTTATTGAGGCACCACCGGATTCCACAAAGAGAAT
>CM072257.1:3527332-3572746 GCA_036851935.1 Coregonus suidteri | reverse complement strand
AAATTTTCAATGTTGTTTCTCCCCATTTTTATTAGTTTTTTGTTAGCGAAATTTAAAATTCCCCACTAGACTATTTAATCGTTCTTTTTGTCTGTAGGATATATTTTAAATTTTTTTTCTATTTACTAGGATAATTTTATCTTGTTGTCAAAATTTTAGTCCTTTCACAATTCTATCAGAATACATTAAACAATACATACATGAACACGTTTTTTCCTTTTTTTTGCCGCTTATTGGGTAGTCCCCAATAGACAGGCGTATTGATACATGGCTACAACCACATAATAATTTCCCAATTCAGTTTTATATAGCTCCAACCATATGTAAACTAATTTTGATCGTCTATATAACCACAAAGGGCTCCAACCCTTGTGAGTTTAAACCTTAATCAAGACATAAACATTATTTCTCTCTCGTGTTGGCTCCACCACAACACGTAACTTCTAAAAACTACAGGCTTCATTCAACCCTTTTTTCTCGTCGTGCTGGCTACAACCATAACAACACGGTAAAAAGCATTAATTATACAGGCTACAACCATATATAATGCCATGGCTTTGTAACCCCACATATTTATCAACCAATTTGCATTTGTCAATGAGTATAATAAACTTAGTTTTTTTTAAATGTATTAAATAGAAATGACTTACATCAAACAGGTGTTTTCACAAAATAATTTGGATAATGCCAATATGCAGATTTCAGTTGTATAAGCAATAGGTATCTGCTAACCTTTTATAGAGACACCGGTCTCTTGTTGAAACACACCGTCCGACGACAGCGATGTCCATGATGGCTGGACGAATCCCAGCGAAGTTCCGCCTACCATTATCACACGTCGGGGTCACCATTGTTAATAGTGCGTCAATTCAAGTCTGGTATTGGAATGAAAGACATCATTGAAGTTATTGCAAATCAAGCTAAGTTATTAAATGCAAATGTATCAATGATAAGTGTGACACTCTGGCTCCATGACTTTCGAATATTGAGCCAGGGTTGTTCATTTTTCATTTTTTTGGGTGTATTTCATTTTGGTGGTGTTGGGGGGATGGGTGAGTTTTCATTTTGTTTGTGTCTAGTTGTGATTGGTCTATGACTTCCCAATCGGAGGTAACGGTGTCAGCTGTCGGCTCGTTATCTCTGATTGGGAGCCATATATATCTGTGGGGTTTTCTCCTTTGTTTTGTGGGTTATTGTTCCTGTTCCAGTGTTCTTAGTTCTGTCAGGTGTCACAGAGGACTTCACGTATCGTCTGTTGTTTTGTTTTCGTTGTGTGAGTACTTTTATTTAATAAAAGTCATGTTCACATGCGCTCATTCGCAACGCTGCGCATTGGTCCGCTCCTTTAGACGATCGTGACAGAATAACCCACCCCATCAGGACCAAGCGGCGTAACAAGCGGGCAACAGGACCTACCTACACAGGATTTATAGGACGCCTCCCAAAGATTCATGGACATGGGAGGAGATACGGGCTGGAAAGGGTCCTTGGGCACAACCCGGAGAATATCACCGCCCTCGTGAAGAGCTGGATGCAGCTGCATCCGAGAGGAGGTGGTATGAAGAGGAAGCGCGAGTCGGGCTGGAAGCCCGTGGTTACTCCACAAAAAATTTTGGGGGGGGGCACATGGCTTGGGCGCCTGGGCAGCAGGAGGCTGCCACAGGGAGAGCTGGAGAGAAGGCTATCGGATTCCGGGAGCCATTGGCGATAAGGGAGGAAGTTGTTGTGGCACGGCATGACAGACTGAAGTGTGTTACCAGTCCGGGTCCGGCCCGTTCCTGAATCCCCCAGTTAAGTGGCCAGTGGTGTGTGTTCGCCCGGTACTGACCGGCCTGTTCCTACTCCACGCACCAGGTCCCAACGATGTTGCGTCGCCAGCCCGGCCCCGCCCTGTTCCGGCCACTCGCACCAGGGATAACGTTGCGCGTCGCCAGCCCAGCCCGGCCTGTTCCTGCTCCCACGCACGAATCCTACGGGTGCGTCACCAGTCGGCCAGAGTCTGCCGTTCTGCCCAACGGCGCCTGAACTGGCCGTCTGCCCAACGGCGCCTGAACTGGCCGTCTGCCCAGAACGGCGCCTGAAACTGCCCGTCGGCCCTATGGCGTCTGAACTGCCCGTCTGTCCAGCGCTGCATAAGCCTCCCAGTCTGTACTGAGCCTGCAAAGCCCGCCCGTCTGCCATGAGCCTTCCAGAGCCGTCCGCCAGATCGGAGCCGCTAGAGCCTTCCGCCAGACAGGAGCCGCTAGAGCCTTTCCGCCAGACAAGCAGAAAACACATCATCCCACCTGCTATGGAATCAGCAGGAGCCCGACGGCAACCCATACTAGACTGGAAGCTCAGGTTCGGGACCAGAAAGAGCAGCTCCTGCAGATGGGAGCCCAGCCCTGCTGGAGGTGATGAACTGCAATCCGAGGCTGGGGTCCGCCTCCACCGCCAGCGCTCCAGCCTAGCACCATCAGCCAGCCATGAGCAGCCAGATCTGTCAATCCAGCCATGAGCAGCCAGATCCGTCAGCCAGCCCATGAGCAGCCAGATCCGTCAGCCAGCCATGAGCAGCCTAGGATCCGTCAGCCAGCCATGAGCAGCCAGACCCGTCAGCCAGCCATGAGCAGCAGATCCGTCAGCCAGCCATGAGCAGCCAGAATCCGTCAGCCAGCCATGAGGCAGCCAGATCAGTCAGCCAGCCATGAGCAGCCAGATCCGTCAGCCAGCCATGAGCAGCCAGACCCGTCGCCCAGCCATGAGCAGCCAGATCCGTCAGCCAGCCATGAGCAGCCAGATCCGTCAGCACAGCCATGAGGCAGCCAGATCCGTCAGCCAGCCCATGAGCAGCAGATCCGTCAGCCACCAGGATCCGCCAGAGGCCGTCCAGCCAGGATCCGCCAGAAGCCGTCCAGCAGGATCCGCCAGAGCTGTCCAGACCAGGATCCGCCAGAACCGTCTAGCCAGGATCCGCCAGAGCCGTCCAGGCCCGGATCCGCCAGAGCCGTCGCAGCAAGGATCCGCCAGAGCCGTCCAGCCAGGATCCGCCAGAGCCGTCCAGCCAGGATCCGCCAGGAGCCGTCCAGCCAGGATCCGCCAGAGCCGTCCAGCCAGGATCCGCCAGAGGCCGTCCGCCAGGATCCGCCAGAGCCGTCCAGCCAGGATCCGCCAGAGCCGTCCAGCCAGGATCCGCCAGAGAGCCGTCCCCGCCTGGATCCGCCAGAGCCGTCCAGCCTGGATCCGCCAGAGCCGTCCCGCCAGGATCCGCCAGAGCCTTCCCGCCAGGATCCGCCAGAGCCGTCCCGCCAGGATCCGCCAGCGCCAGCCAGCCAGGATCCGCCATCTAGTCAGGTGCTGCCCCTTACCCTGGTGCTGCCCCTTAGTCCGGTGCTGCCTTTAGGCCCGGTGCTGCCCCTTAGAGTCCGGTGCTGCCCCTGAGCCCGGTGCTGCCCCTGAGCCGCGTGGCTGCCCCCGTAGTCCGGTACTGCCCCCTTAGCCCGGTGCTGCCCCTTAGTCCTGTACTGCCCTTTAGTCCGGTACTGCCCCGTAGTCCGGTGCTGCCCCTTAGTCCGGTGCTGTCCCTTAGCCCGGTGCTGCCCCTTATCCCGGTGCTGCCCCTTATCCCGGTGCTGCCCCTTATGGGCCGATGCTGCCCCTTAGTCCGGTGTTGCCCCTTAGTCCAGGTGGGTTAGTTGGAGGGTGGTCATTGAGAGGAGGCTACCGAAGCAGGTTGTGACTATGGTGGGGTGGGATCACGACCGGGCCAGAGCCGCCCCCGTGGACAGACGCCCACCCAGAACCCTCCCCTAGTCCTGATGTTGGTGCGCCCGGAGTTCGCACCTTTAGGGGGGGGGTACTGTGACACTCTGGCTCCATGGACTTTGAATATTGAGCCAGGGGTTTGTTCATTTTCATTTTGTTTTGGGTGTATTTCATTTGGTGGTGTTGGGGATTGGTGAGTTTCATTTTTGTTTGTGTCTAGTTGTGATTGGTCCCTATGACCTCCCAATCGGAGGTAACGAGTGTCAGCTTGTCGGCTCGTTATCTCTGATTGGGAGCCATATATATTCTGTGGGTTTTCTCCTTTGTTTTGTGGGTTTTGTTCCTGTTCCAGTGTTCTTAGTTCTGTCGGTGTCACAGAGGACTTCACGTATCGTCTGTTGTTTTGTTTTCTCGTGTGAGTACTTTATTAATAAAAGTCATGTTCACTGGGAGACTCGCAACGCTGCGCATTGGTCCGCTCCTTTAGACGATCGTGACAATAAGTCTGAGGGTTCGTATACGGGCTCACTGATGCACCACGCAGGGAGATCAGAGAACTGGCGGCTGTCTCACATGTTCTTCCTTAATACCCTTGACAGAGATAGTTCCCTGTTTTCTGAACAGGCCTGTCTAGAGCAGAGGCTGGGCGTGGTTTAGACTTTTCCGCCTGTTCGGTTGGCGCGCGGGTTGGTCCCAACCCCTAGGCGCTGAATTGCCAGGCGTAGTTTTCTGTCTCTGGTAGATGTCCTCAAATTGAGTCCTTAATCAACCCTGTTTCATAGCAACTTTACTCCTTGTTCTGTTCTTTTTAGTAAAAAACACAGAGATACGGCCTATCGTGACTTAACAGCTGATAACTCCACTGTCAGTTAGTCACAACCTCACCGCTTCCTTGAGTAGAATATCTATAGCCTGGTGTATCTGATATTGAAACACCACAGTTTTCTGTCCAAAGGTTAAATTCTTGTATTTCAACAAACAAGTTTATCTGATATTGAGAAACAATTTCTATCCAAAGGTTAAACTCTTGTATTTCAACACAACAAATTAAATCCCAACAATATTATATATTATATTATTTAATTTATTAAATAGGCTTTTGATGGATTCAAGACAAGATCGTTTTTATTTAGCTCAGATTTTCAGTTTGTCCATGTCAAGGTAGCCTGCCATTTTTTATCATTTGTGCGGTATACATTTTTTTTCTGCCAAAGTCTCCTTCTAAACCCTCCTTTAAACCCTGGTCTCCATCTACCTTCCGTTAAAACTAGTCTCCTTCTACCCTCCTTTAAACCCTGGTCTCCATCTACCTTCCGTTAAAACTAGTCTCCTTCTACCCTCCTTTACCCTGGTCTCCATCTACCTTCCGTTAAAACTAGTCTCCTTCTACCCTCCTTAAACCCTGGTCACCATCTACCTTCTGTTAAAACTAGTCTCCTTCTACCCTCCTGTAACCCTGGTCTCCATCTACCTTCCGTTTAAAACTAGTCTCCTTCTACCCTCCTTTAACCCTGGTCACCATCTACCTTCTGTTAAAACTAGTCTCCTTCTACCCCTCCTGTAAACCCTGGTCTCCATCTACCTTCCGTTAAAACTAGTCTCCTTCAACCCTCCTTTAACCCTGGTCTCCATCTACCTTCCGTTAAAACTAGTCTCCTTCTACCCTCCTTTAACCCTGGTCTCCATCTACCTTCCGTTAAAACTAGTCTCCTTCTACCCTCCTTTAACCCTGGTCTCCATCTACCTTCCGTTAAAACTAGTCTCCTTCTACCTCCTTTTAACCCTGGTCACCATCTACCTTCTGTTAAAACTAGTCCTTCCTTCTACCCTCCTGTAACCCTGGTCTCCATCTACCTTCCGTTAAAACTAGTCTCCTTCTACCCTCCTTTAACCCTGGTCTCCATCTACCTTCCGTTAAACTAGTCTCCTTCAACCCTCCCTGTAACCCTGGTCTCCATCTACCTTCCGTTAAAACTAGTCTCCTTCTACCCTCCTTTAACCCTGGGTCCCCATCTACCTTCCGTTAAAACTAGTCTCCTTCAACCCTCCTTTAACCCTGGTCTCCATCTACCTTCCATTAAAACTAGACTCCTTCTACCCTCCTTTAAACCCTGGTCTCCATCTACCTTCCGTTAAAACTAGTCTCCTTCTACCCTCCTTTAACCCTGGTCTCCATCTACCTTCCGTTAAAACTAGTCTCCTTCTACCCTCCTTTAACCCTGGTCTCCATCTACCTTCTGTTAAAACTAGTCTCCTTCTACCCTCCTTTAACCCTGGTCTCCATCTACCTTCTGTTAAAACTAGTCTCCTTCAACCCTCCTGTAACCCTACTATCCATCTACCTTCCGTTAAAACTAGTCTCCTTCTACCCTCCTGTAACCCTGGTCTCCATATACCTTTCCATTAAAACTAGACTTCTTCTACCCTCCTTTAACCCTGGTCTCCATCTACCTTCCGTAAAACTAGTCTCCTTCTACCCTCCTGTAACCCTGGTCTCCATCTACCTTCTGTTAAACTAGTCTCCATCTACCTTCCGTTAAAACTAGTCTCCTTCTAACCCTCCTTTAACCCTGGTCTCCATCTACCTTCTGTTAAAACTAGTCTCCTTCTACCTTCCTTTAACCCTGGTCTCCATCTACCTTCCGTTAAAACTAGTCTCTTCTACCCTCCTGTAACCCTGGTCTCCATCTGTCGTCCTTTAAGCCTATTCTATCCCTTCTAAACATAGACCTTGTTTTTTCCCTAGTGGTCTTTAGAAACCTGCATAGCACCCCTTCTCAGCAGTAATGTGTTCTGCTGGACAAAAACCTTTTGTTACACTGTTTGTTTCAGTCTATCATCAACATTCCTAGTGGTCGAGGGAAAGTAATAATCATTGTATTCAGTTCTAACTATGAATTCCAATAGACAAGTGATGTGATGTTCCAGGCTCTCAAACAAAGGGAAAGAGGACCCACTCAAGACTGACTTCACTATCGATCTGAAGCACGAGGTAAGCTTTGTATCCGACCGCTTTATAGCTATGAGTTCTGATGGTTCTGATGGAAATGTGTATTAAGAGTCCTTTCCTGCTCTTGTTTGACATGTGAGCCTAAACGCTAACATCGCCTTACGCCTAGTAGGTGCTAATCAAGTAGAATTTCAATATAACCTGGTGTCACAAACTCATTTCCACCGACAATAGCCCAATAGAAGCATATCTCCCTCCTCCTAAAGCCCTATTGGCTGTCATTTTTTTTTTGTTTGTCTGAGGGACACTCCGTCCACTGTGACTCCGCCTTCTCTTTCTTTTCTGCTTTTTAATCTCAGTGTCTTCCGTCCTTCATTCAGGGGAGAAATAGAATAGCACTGAATCCCTCTCTCTCTCTCTCTCTCTCTCTCTCTCTCTCTCCCCTCTCTCTTCTCTCTCTCCCTCTCTCTCTCTCTCTCTCTCTCTCTATTCGA
This sequence comes from Coregonus suidteri, assembly GCA_036851935.1. Taxonomy (NCBI): domain Eukaryota; kingdom Metazoa; phylum Chordata; class Actinopteri; order Salmoniformes; family Salmonidae; genus Coregonus; species Coregonus suidteri. The sequence continues at coordinate 3,565,558 of CM072257.1, read as the reverse complement.
TTCTCTCTCTCTATTCAATTTCAATTCCATTTAAGGGCTTTATAGCATGGAAACGTGTGTTAACATTGCCAAAGCAAGTGAAGTAGATAGTAAACAAAAGTGAAATAAACAATAAATATTACAGTAAACATTACACTCAGAAGTTCCAAAAGAATAAAGACATTTTCAAATGTCATATTATGTTATATATACAGTGTTGTAACAATGTGCAAATATTTAAAGTACAAATGGGAAAATAAATAAACATATATGGGGGTTGTATTTACAATGGTGTTTGTTCTTCACTGGTTGCCCTTTTCTTGTGGCAACAGTTTCACAAATCTTGCAGCTGTGATGGCACACTGTGGTTTTTCACCCAGTAGATAAGGAGTTTATCAAAATTGGGTTTGTTTTCGAATTATTTGTGGATCGCTGTAATCTGAGGGAAATATGTGTCTCTAATATGGTAAGAAATTTGGCAGGAGGTTAGGAAGTGCAGCTCAGTTTCCCCCTCACTTTGTGGGCAGTGTGCATATAGCCTGTCTTCTCTTGAGAGCCAGTCTGGCCTACGGCCGTAGGACAGTGTCCTGGTAAGAAAACAACAATGTTTAATTTCAAAAGCAGCAATTAGTAAACATCACACAATTTCATCACAAGCTTAGCTAACGTTGGTTAAATAAATTGCAGCAAAGCACAGTACAGTACAACTTTATTAGTCCACGTTACAGGGAACAAAGGGAATTTGTCTTTCTGAAGGGGTTGGTCACAGATCTGCCAGTTCAGATCAAATCCCATGTTTTGTTGCCTGGCTCAGGACTCTCAACCAGTTGACCTTTCAGTTACTGGAGTATTTCTCTACATCCACCAATTTCCTACTGGTAGATTTTGTACATGATCTCTGTCAATCCTGAGGAGCAACGCTCTCTCTCCTCCTCTTCCCCCGTCTCTCTTTGCTGGGGTGAAGTTTCCCCTCGATACAGATCTAGGATCAGCTTCCCCTCCCCCAAACCTAACAAGGATCATTAGTGGGAGGAATTTAAACCTGATCCAAAGCCAGTGTTTATTTGGGAAACATGTCCCCTCCCCCACAACTCTACATGTGGATGCGGCTTCCTCCATCTCACCATTTTTCACAAAGAAAAACGGCAGTGTATTTCAGCTCTAAGTATTTTTTTTGAAGTTACTAGCTATATTATTTGAATGGAATCGACCTAGCTTCATTATTATTCAACAATAACTGGGCCAATGTAGCCGTAGCAGCAGTGGTGGTTCTAGAACATTCCCAGTGGGAGGGGCCAGGCTGGGGCCAGTTGTACTGTTAGAGGAGCCAGTTACTCACACATTATTGTTGTCATGTCGTTTTTCTTCAACTGCATTGCAGGCATCAATAGACAAATGACCATGTTTATAATCATTTTTTCAACTATTTATTATTTGCATTTACATTTTGACATTTGCATTACATATTCACTATCAGTTACATCAAACTGTATTCTAACGGTTTTTGTGGTTTCTTGCAAAAAGAATTCATCTAGATTGAAGGCCTTTGCCCTCCTTGACTCAATATTGAATACACCTACATTTCTTAATCTTTCATCTGACATTGTGGGACCTAAGATACGTTTTCACCAGCTTTAGTGCAGAAAAACTCTGTTCACAAGAAGCGGTGCTAACAGGGATTGAAACAGATATTTTGCACAGTTATGACACTTAACATTAGGGTACTGTAATGAATACTCAGGAGGGAGAAAAAGGTGTAGATTCACGCGCAGAGCGTGGCAGGTGTTTTATTACGCCTTTACAGAAGACAGGAATCGTGGTCACAGGCCAGGCAATGGTCATACACAGGAAGGCAAACAGGCAGGAGAATCAAAACTAGGACTGAAGACATAAACTGGTTCTCACAAACTGAGCTAGGAAAAGTTTTAGTAGAGTCAAAACGAACAATACCTCACAAGGCACAACAGAAAGAAATGAACTAAATAAGGAGCTGATGAGAACCAGGCGAGTAACTAACACCAGGTGAATCAATGAACAAAAATTAAAGACAGGGCTACGTTCAAGAACACAAAGAACAGGACTCATCGTGTCCTCTTTGTGCAATGTTTTGTGTGGCTGTAAGTAGTAGTACTTCTCCTATTGCTTTAATATAGTCCCCATTTTCTTTGAACCTGTTTGTTGTGTGTTCCTTGTTTAGGGCATTTACCAGTGTTGCATTACTTTTTTACAGCTTTCTGATTGAGCCCTTGCATGAATTGCAAATCCCCCCTCTTTTTAAGTTGCCTTCTTCCAGTTGTTAAAACCCAATTTTGAATCCAATCCAGTCTCTGAGACAGGCGTATCAAAACACAGAGTTCTGATTTTACTATTGTTGTACATCTGACTATTATTTATTACTACTTCTACTACATCAGAGGAACAGTCTTTTGAACTTGGATACAGTGAATAGTGAACTGTTAGAACATGGGGGATACAACCAAATGACTCATAGGATCGGCTGGCTGGCTGGCTAGATGGCTAGCGCCATAATGACAGGCCAGGTAAAGTTGGATCATAGCTAATGGTTGACTGGCTGCTGGCTAGATGCTAGCGCCATAATGACAGGCCAGGTAAAGTTGGATCATAGCTAATGTTGACTGGCTGTCTGGCTAGATGGCTAGCGCCATAATGACAGGCCAGGTAAAGTTGGATCATAGCTAATGTTGACTGCGCTATTTAGCCAGCTCGCTAAGTTTACCATGGTGTTACTATAGCTACAGCCACACTATGCAAGGAGTTTACAATTATTTTCTGGATACTTTTTATTTTACCCATAGAGGTCCATGGGGTTTGGTTAAATAGTGATGTGCTTTTGACTGGGTTTCAAGCCTAACTATGTAGTTTATATTACTTCAGGGAATTTTTAGCTACTATTACGTTTGCTGGCTTGTTTCTTGTTAGAGATGTATGCTAGCGTTAGTGATACCGAGGCAGGGAGAAGCTACTCACTGGCTGGACACCTAATTGCCAGCTAGCTGATAGCTGTACAGTTGTGTGTGTGTGTATACATGTGTGTATAAATAATATATAATGGGGGGTTTGGAGGGTGAACTCAGGAGGATGGTGATTGTTTAACTAATTATCTCTATTTTATATTTGAGGGATAATAGTTATCGTCTGGTAAAGGTTTCCATTTATTCATCATAGCTTGATGTCTTTTTTCCTGTGCTGCTTGGGTGCATTGTTTTCACAGCGCAGGTTTCAGGGGGCGCCTTGGTGCTTTATCTTGGCCAGGTCGCAGTTGTAAATTGAGAACTTGTTCTCAACTGGCTTCTTACCTGGTTAAATAAAGGTGAAATATAAATAAAATAAATAAAAATGCCGATTGGTTGATGTTTGTGTGTGCGGGTAGGCGCTGTTGGGGACTATGAACACATCCTCTGTTGTTGTTGTTGTTGTTGTTGTTGTTGTTGTTGTTGTTGTTGAGACATGCTCAAGTGGGGATAAATAGGTCCATTCATTATTGTTTGCCGATGTTTGTCCCTTTGATTCAAATTGTATTTTGTGACTCGACTAACAATACATTCATGTTACAGGGAACCAGTCAATGCACTTCTAATGCCATATCCATATAATTTTTAGAATGAACCTCTTTTGGGGCGATGCTATGCATAGCAGGTACATCTAGCTTAAAGACTAGCGTCTAAGGGTATGGTTTATTAACTCCCTCAGTTGGGGAGGGGGGGTTGGTGGGTTTGTGGTAGGGTCAGGGTATTTAGCTCACCAGATGGTTACTATTTTATACTTTCATCATTTCATTTAGTTTCTATCTTTTTACCTCTTTCTTATTATCTTTAAAGATGTCAGCACCTAATAACTATACATTTATGCCACTTAACATTAGGGTACTGTAATTAATACTCAGGGAGAAAAAGGTGTAGATTCACGCGCAGCAGGTGTTTATTACGCCTTTACAGAAGACAGGAATCGTGGTCACAGGCAGGCAATGGTCATACACAGGTAGGCAAACAGGCAGGTGAATCAAAACTAGGACTGAAGGCTATAACTGGTTCTCACAAAACGAGCTAGGAAAAGTCTTAGTAACTAGTTGGTTCTGGTGAAAAATGTCCTTTAAGTATGCCTCCACAATATCCCCATACGTCTTATTACCTGTTCTGTCTGGCTGTAGCAGGCTGCCTAGTAAATTAAATGTATTTGGCCTCATTACACTAAAACATGGAGGCACAATGTTGTCCTCATCCATGTCATTTACAAGAAACAAAATATTCAAACCGTTATGTATAATGAACTCCACTGCTCAATACTTTCATCAAACTGTCCAATGTTTCCAACAATTCCATAATTGTTCATTTCTCAATTAGCTCCTGATTGTCACTCCACTTCAATATTGTTCTCAACACCAGCAATATTTTCCTCAGTCACATGATCTTCATTCACTTAATCAAGTTGTTTTCCCGCTCCGACGTCCATCTCGAGTCCTTTTCTGCCGTCCATGACGATGTTAACTCTCTTTCTTAGCTAGCTGGACTATGCACTTGCCTCTGCTAAGCAATACACTGTGCTAACATTAGCCTAGACTGGACACAGAAAAATAACAGTTTGTAAACAGTTGTAAAAACCCACTTCTTCCAGACAGAATAGTTCCTGTAGATTCAGACTTACTCATCACCAATCTTTTGTTATGTCTCGTGGGTATCATAACCACGTCTGTATAACATTCAATAATTGATGAGACAGGAGACAGGATCAGTTCAACCATTTATCTGGAACGTGATCATCTCAACACATACAAACCCCCCATGATGCTCTGCAGCACACCCCAATATACAACAAATACATAATAAGTAAATGGACACTAAAAACAAACTCATAGAGGAATTAAATGTTCAGTTTGTAGAAAGTAGGGCCATGGGATAGGGTCAGAAAGGTCAGTATGTTTGATACTGGTTACAGAGGTGACATAACAAGCATAAGGTCCATTATAACACGGTGAAGTAGAGGTGGGAGCTAAAAGCAGACATGGACAGTGAGACGGTGTGAGGAGGTCAGGGTGAAACACAAGATCAGGGACAGGTAAGAAATGGCAGGGCTGGAAATAGACACAGAGACACATTCTGATCATGGCTCAGACCTGACCTGAGACACCCAAACAGAAGATGCCATAGCAAAGTCCTGTCCAGTAGGCTATATGGGATTTCCTTTCATCAAAAGCCAACACGATGGAAATGTGTCCAGTGTGTGTGTGTCCAGTGTGTGTGTGTGTGTGTGTCTGTGTGTGTCCAGTGTGTGTGTGTGTCCAGTGTGTGTGTGTGTCCAGTGTGTGTGTGTGTTCAGTGTGTGTCCGTGTGTTCAGTGTGTGTGTGTCCAGAGTGTGTGTGTGTCCAGTGTGTGTGGTGTGTGGTGTGTGTGTCTGTGTGTGTCCAGTGTGTGTGTGTGTCCAGTGGGTGTGTGATTGTCCAGTGTGGTGTGTGTCCAGTGTGTTTGTGTGTGTGTGTTTCAGCGTGTGTGTGTTCAGCATGTGTGTGTGTGTGTGTCCAGTGTGTCCTGTGCGTGTGTCCGTGTGTGTGTGTGTGTGTGTGTGTGTAGTGTAGTGTTGTGGTGTGTGTCCAGTGTGTGTGTGTGTGTTTCAGTGTGTGTGTGTCCAGTGTGTGTGTGTCCAGTGTGTTTTGTGTGTGTGTGTTGTGTATGTGTTTCACTGTGTATGTGTGTGTGTGTGTGTGTGTCCAGTGTGTATGTGTGTGTGTGTCCAGTGTGTGTGTGTGTGTGCGTCCAGTGTGTGTGTGTGTGTGTGTGTGTGTGTGTATGTGTTCAGTGTATGTGTCCAGTGTGTTTGTGTGTGTGTGTGTGTTCAGTGTGTGTGTGTTTCAGTGTGTGTGTGTGTGTTCAGTGTGTGTGTGTGTTCAGTGTGTGTGTGTGTCCAGTCAGTGTGTGTGTGTCTCCAGTGTGTGTGTGTTCAGTGTGTGTGTGTCCAGTGTGTGTGTGTTCAGTGTGTTTGTGTGTTCAGTGTGTGTGTGTGTGTTGTGTTGTGTGTGTGTGTGTCCCAGGTTGGTGTGTGTCCAGTGTGTGTCTGAATCCAGTGTATGTTTGACACAGGGACACTGAAGAGTCCATACAAACCAAAAAGTAATGATGAACCCAAAAAAAGCCTCCCCAACTAAGGTCCCACCAACCTCCTGTGGTAGTAAACAGTAAAATATATCATAAGAACATCATAAAAAATACTGAAGAGTGTGTGTCCCAGTGTGTGGTGTGTGTGTGCAGTGTGTGTGTGCAGTGTGGTGTGTGTGTGTGTCCAGTGTGTGTGTACAGTGTGTATGTGTGTGTGTCAGTGTTACCATGGTTATTATTTACAGGGACACTGAGGAGCCCAACACCATAACCCTTAAACCCTGGATAGAGGGACTCAGTGAATGTGGAGTGGAATGTGTTCAGGTGGGTCAGTGTGTCAGAGGAGACTCCTGTAAAGGACAGAGTGCCGGCTGGCCAGTCCAGATACACTCCTACTCTGTGGGAGCCGGAGGAGGGGACGTCTATGGTAGTGACTTATTATTGTGCCAGGCATAGTAAACTGTTGTCAGAGCAGATCAGACTCCCAGGACTTGTCATTGTATCCAAGACAACAGTCATCATCACCCTTTCCTCTCCTGCTGATTCCTTTATATTGCCACTCCTATATCAACCCTGATCCCACTCCACTCTACCTCCCAATAACAGCGCCCAGTCAGACCCTCTCTACACAGCACCTGAGGCCAGTCCTCAAATCTCTCTGGGTGATCGGATAAAAACGGCTGCTTCTCTTGTCCTACATGTCACCTTTCTGTTCTCCTCAGACAGAGAGAGGATATGTGTGTTTGTTTAGGGGGTGTTTGGGTCCAGTGTGAGATCACAGACATCTGATGGATGATTAACCAGACACAATATTAGAAATCATCATCAATTCACATTAGAATGTTAACTCACTTTTCACTAATTCATTTAATGTAATGTTCTAGGTATCAAAAGGAGAAGTTAAGGTAACTTGAGACTTGTTTGAATGATCATATGGTTATACTGTATGGGTATAAGAAAAACACACTTATTCCCATTATTACACACACACACACACCAACACACACACACACACACACACACACACACCACACACACACACACACACACACACACCACACACACACACACACACACACACACAACACACCACACACACTGAACACACACACAAACACACAAATCCTGAACACACACACACACACACTGGACACACACACACATTTCTAATAACTCTTCTGAACACGCCCACACAGACACACACATTGTCAAAGCAACTCTTTCTAAACTTTGGTGTCCCTGATTTGTGCTTCTGTAGAACTACACGCTGATATTTAATTGACCAAGTAAGTAATGATTTGGTGGTCTTTGACTTTGACTTCACTTGAATTAAGACTTATTCTTAGTCATATTCTTCACAGCAGTCAACACTCACATTTTCTAAGTCCAGGTTTTCATTGTGTTCTCTCCACCATGTTCCACCCTGTAGCGGTAAGCAGAAGAACAGACAGTCATTGAGGGATACACCTGAACTTTGTCCAGTGTGTGTGTGTGTCCATTGTGTGTGTGTGTCCCAGTGTGTGTGTGTGTATGTCTAGTGTGTGTGTGCGTGTTTGTCCAGTGTGTGTGTTTGTCCAGTGGTGTGTGTGTGTGTGTCCTTTGTGTGTGTGTGTGTTCCTTTGTGTGTATGTGTCCAGTGTGTGTGGTTTACAGTGTGTGTGTGTGTGTGTCCAGTGTGTATGTGTTGTCCAGTGTGTGTGTGTGTGTGTGTCCAGTGTGTGTACTGATACACGTGCACACACACACACACACTGGACACTGGACACACACACACACACACACACACACACACACACACACACACACACACACACACACACTGGACAAACACACACACACCGGACACACACACAAACACACACACACTGGACAAACACACACACTGGACACACACACACACACTGGACACACACACTGGACAGCACACACACACACACACACACACACACTGGACACACACACACACACACACACACACACACAGTCTTTATATAACTTAGTCCCAGTGGTGGTCAGAATGTTTGTCTTAACTACCTGATAACTCCCAACATGTCTGATATGACATTGACATAAACCCTCTACATACTTGAGTTTCTCCAGTCTGCAGTGTCGATCCTCCAGTCCAGCAGAGAGCAGTCTGACTCCTGAGTCTCCTGGTGATTGTAGCTCAGGTCCAGCTTCTCTTCAGGTGTGAGGGTTTTTTGACTTCAGAGCTGAGATCAAAGAAGCACAGCCTTCCCTCTGTGACTAGACAGCCTGACAGCCCTGCAAAGAGTCAAATCATTATAAACCACCACTGCTATTCTTAGGTGGTGAAAATAGTGGCAGTATATTTTTTCAACATTTTTTTCATTCATACCAGTGTCCTGAAACCTGCCATATATATATTATTATTAGAAAAAATCATAATATTGTGTGTAGAGAGAAAAATGCATGTTAACAAAATATTTGAGTAGACTGACCAGAGCAGTTTAAAAAGCAGTATCAGTCAAAAGACAGACAGTGAGGTATCAGATTTAGATTGTATTGAGTATACAGTCCACACATATCTATTTTGACAGTGAAGCTAACTTTTTAAATGTGGCTCTGTACTCCAACATTTTGGATTTGAGATCCAATGTTTCATATGAGGTGACAGTATATAATGTCACCTTTTATTTGAGGGTATTTTAATACATATCTGTTTCACTGTTTAGAAATGAAAGCACTTTATGTATCTAGTCCCCCATTTGAAGAAGTCAAACGTATTCTGACCATTTCACTTATAGTGTATTAAAGTAGTCAAAAGTTTGAGTATTTGGTTTGTAAACTCGTTGGTTGCATTTGCAGTTTGTTTGGTTGTGTTTTGGGTTATGTTTTGTCCAATAGTAACTGAAAGGTGGATGATGACTGGAGTAATTTTCTGCTAAGTGAGTAGATAACATGTTTTCTAACACTACTAAATTAATCCTGATGATACCATGATTAATAAAAATCATAAATGAATCATGAAAAATGATGAGTGATCCTTGTTTCCTCTGTAACTTTCTCATTCATCATCATTCACGATTCATTCATGATTATTCCATAATAATGGTAGCATCCACATGAATGTAGAAGTGTTTCAGAAAACATCTTCTATTCTTACTGACAATACAAGTGAAGTGACTCCAAAATGACAGGACATTATTCACCATTCGGTTTCTATTGGGAAAAACATCATCCAAAACACAACCAAGACAAACTGCAAATGAATTCAACAAGTTGTAGAATCACAAGCTTGATATAATCACTGCAGGTAAGGAAATATGGGACCAAATACTAACTTAAGACTACTTTAATACAATATAAGTGAATATGTCCAATTATTACGACTTTTTCAAATGGGAGAACTAGACACATAAAGTGCTTTCATTTCTAAACAGTAACACATATGGTAAGAAAATATCCTCAAATAAAAGGTGACATTATATACTGTTGCCTAATATGAAACATTCCCATCTCAAATCCAATATGCTGGAGCATAGCACCAAATGTAAAACTGTAAGCTTCACTGTTCAAACACATATGAATGTGGACTATGTTGTGCCTGGTAAACACATGTGGATCTGGTGAACAGTTATCACTTGTTGACCAACTACAGGAATACTGAACCTCAGAGTCTCCAGTTTACAGTGGGGATTCCCAGTCCAGCAGAAGAGCAGCTTCACTCCTGAATCCTTCAGGTCATTGTTTACTCAGATCCAGCTCTCTCAGGTGTGAGGGGTTTGGACTTCAGAGCTGAGACCAGAGAAGCACAGCCTTCCTCTGTGACTAGACAGCCTGACAGCCTGCAAAGAGTAAAATCATGTTAAAACCACACTGCTATTCTTTGGTGGTGAAAATAGTGGCAGTATATTTTTACACACATATTCAGATATATCAGTGTCCTGAAACCCACCATATCCATTCATAAATGAATGTATCATTATTAGAAATTATCATAATATTGCTTGTAGAGAGAGAAACATGTATAGTACAAATATTTGAGTAGACTGACCAGAACAGTTTAAAAAGCAGTATCAGTCAAAAGACAGACAGTGAGGTATCAGATTTAGATTGTATTGAGTATACAGTCCACACCCATACCCTATTTTGACATGTGAAGCTAACATTTTAAATGTGGCTCTGTACTCCAACATTTTGGATTTGAGATCAAATGTTTCATATGAGGTGACAGTATATAATGTCACCTTTTATTTGAGGGTATTTTAATACATATCTGTTTCACTGTTTAGAAATGAAAGCACTTTATGTATCTAGTCCCCCCATTTTGAAGAAGTCATAAGTATTCTGACCAATTCACTTATTGTGTATTAAAGTAGTAAAAAGTTTAGTATTTGGTCCCAAACTGGTTGGTTGCATTTGCAGTTTGTTTTGGTTGTGTTTTGGGTTATGTTTTGCCCGATAGTAACTGAATGGTGGATGATGACTGGAGTAATTTTCTGTCTAAGTGAGTAGATAACATGTTTCTAAACACTACTAAATTAATCCTGACGATGCCATGATTAAGAAAAATCATGAATGAATCATGAATAATATGAATGAGAAAGTTACAGAGGCTACAACAAAACATGCTAACCTCTCACCATTACCAATAACAGAGGGGGTATGATACTTGTGCCTCTGTAACTTTCTCATTCATCATCATTCACGATTCATTCATGATTATTCATAATAATGGTAGCATCCACATGAATGTAGAAGTGTTCAGAAACATATTCTATTCTTACTGACAATACAAGTGAGTGACTCCAAAATGACAGGACATTATCCACCACCATTCAGTTTCTATTGGGAAAAACATCATCCAAAACACAACCAAGACAAACCGCAAATGTATTCAACAAGTTTGTACAATCACAACTTGATGTAATCACTGCAGGTAAGGAATATGGGACCAAATACTAACTTTTGACTAATTTAATCCTAGTGTGTGTGTTTGTGTGTCCAGTGTGTTGCCTGTGTCCAATGTGTACAGTGTGTGTGTGTGTGTGTCCAGGTTGTTTGGTGTCCAGCGTTGTTTGTGTGTGTGTGTGTGTGTGTCCAGTGTGTATGTTTATGTCCAGTGTGTGTGTGTGTGTGTCCAGGTTGTGTGAGTGTCCAGTGTGTGTGTGTGTCAAATGTGTGTGTGTGTGTGTCCAGTGTGTTGTCAAGTGTGTGTGTGTGTGTGTGTGTGTGTCCCAGTGTGTGTGGGAGAACTAGACACATAAAGTGCTTTCATTTCTAAACAGTAAACACAGATATGTATGGAAAATACCCTCAAATAAAAGGTGACATTCTGTACTGTTGCCTAATATGAAACATTATATCTCAAATCCAAAATGCTGGAGCATAGCACCAAATAAATTCAAAACTGTAAGCTTTCACTGTCCAAACACATATGGTGTGGACTATGTGTGCCAGGTAAACACATGTGGATCTGGTGAACAGTTTACCACTTGTTGACCAACTACAGGAATACTGACCTCAGAGTCTCCAGTTTACAGTGGGATTCCCCAGTCCAGCAGAGAGCAGCTTCACATCCTGAATCCTTCAGGTCATTGTTACTCAGATCCAGCTCTCTCAGGTGTGAGGGGTTTGACTTCAGAGCTGAGACCAGAGAAGCACCCCTTCTCTGTGAGTCCACAGAATGACAGCCTGACAGAGAGATCATCATGATTTCACAAACACAGTGTTAATTTAACACCAGTAGTGTAGAAGGACAATGGCAGATGCATTTGGTTTTATTCTCTTAAACAACATATAGATTCATCTTCCGTCTCCTAGAAATTGTATGGTCATATTGTTATACAAATGTGAACACCAATGCACTGATTCAGTACGTTTTTCAATTTCATTTTATATATTATAAACATATTATAATATATATTTTTTCTCTAAACTGAATATTTCTTCCTGATGATTAGTACTGAAATGTCATTTTATGTACTCACAGAGCAGCTCTGGAGGCATTGACCACTGGCAGCAGCCTCAGAAGACCTTCCTCTGATCTGGAGTATTTCTTCAGGTCAAACACATCCAGCTCCTTTTCTGAAGTCAGCAACACAAAGACCAGAGCTGACCACTGTGCAGGTGACAGTTTGGCTTTTGAGAGACTTTCCTGATCTCAGGTATCTTTGGATCTCCTCCACTAGAGAATGGTCATTCAGTTCATTCAGACAGTGGAACAGATTGATGCACCTCTCTGGAGAGGGATTCTCCCTGATCTTCCTCCTTGATGTACTTGACTGTTTCTTCATGGCTCTGTGAGCTGCTTCTTGTCTTTGGCAGTAGACTTCGTAAGTGCTTCTGATTTGGACTCCAGTGAGAGGCCCAGAAGGAAGCGGAGGAACAGGTCCAGGTTTCCTGTCTCACTTTGTAAGGCTTTATCCACAGCACTCTTGTAGACAGTGACTTCAGGCTTGTCTCTGGACTGCGCAAAAAAGTAGCTGAACATTGATTGAGGTTTGGCCATTAGATTCTCATTGTTGTTGATGAATGAGAGGAACACATATACAGCAGCCAGAAACTCCTGAATGCTCAGATGCACGAAGCAGTACACCTTGTCCTGGTACAGCACACATTCCTCTTTAAGATCTGTGTGAACAATCCTGAGTACACTGAAGCTTCATTGACATCAATGCGCAGCCTTGCTAAGGTCTTCTTCATAGAAAATCAGATGCCATTCACAAGCTGTTGAAAAGCCAGTTTTCCCCATGACAGAATGCTCTCTTTATTCCAGTGTGGACCTGTCTCTTCTTTCCCAAGATACTTTTTCATTCTTCTGTTTGGTATGAAACGCCACAAGGTGTATGAACATCTCGCAGAGTCTTGGGCATCTCTTCTGTCTTGTCCTGTACTCAACATGTGTTCAAGGACTGTTGCAGAAATCCAACAGAAGACTGGAATGTGGCACATGATGTGGAGGCTCCTTGATGTCTTTATGTGTGAGATGATTCTTGCTGGCCAGGTCCTCATCACCGAATCTCTTCCTGAAGTACTCCTCCTTCTGTGGGTCATTGAACCCTCGTACCTCTGTCACCTGGTCAACACACCCTGAAGGGATCTTATTGGCTGCTGCAGGTCGGTAGTTATCCAGAGGAGAGCAGAGGGAAGCATATTTCCCTGATGAGATTTGTCAACAGAACATCCACTGAGGTTGACTCTGTGACGTCACAACAGATCTTGTTTCTTCTGGAAAGTCTAGGGGCAGTCGGCACTCATCCAGACCATCAAAGACGAACAGGACTTTGTACTTGTCGTAGTTGGACATTCTTGATTCTTTGGTTTCCATTGAGAAGTGATTGAGAAGTTCAATCAAAGTGTGTTTTTCCTTTTTCATCAAATTCAGCTCCCGAAAAGGGAATGAAAATACAAATTGGACATCCTGATTTGCTTTTCCTTCAGCCCAATCCAGAATTAACTTCTGCACAGAGACTGTTTTTTCCGATGCCAGCGACTCCCTTTGTCAGCACAGTTCTGATACGTTTTGTCTTGTCCAGTTAAAGGGTTTGAAGATGTCGTTACATTTGATTGCAGTCTCTGTTCTTGCTTGTTTCCTGGTTGTTGTCTCAATCTGTCTCAGCTCATGTTCATTATTGACCTCTCCTGTTCCACCCTCTGTGATGTAGAGCTCTGTGTAGATCTTATTGAGAAGTGTTGGTTTCCTTGTTTAGCGATCCCCTCAAATACACATTGAAACGTATTCCTTTAGATTAGATTTGAGTTCATGTTGAAGAATCACAGCACGCTCATCTGAATCTAGAAATAACACAGAGGATATTAATATTACATCTGTTTTAATGCCTACAGTATTGTAAGACTGTCTTATAAAGTTTAAATTATAATCATTTATTCTCTTACTGTCTGTATAAATGTGTAAAATGTTTTCATAATGCATTACACACTGGTGTGACTGATTTATATCATTATTGGTATTATTGATGGCATTAATAATGTTGTCTCTCTCTCTCTCTCCTCTGTCTCTCCTCTTCTCTCTGTCTAAATTAATCACCACAACACATCCCTGCTGCTACTTGATGAGGTCACTAGGTGTTGTGTTAAGGCTGCTACAATATCACTGAGTTACACAGCTACTTTAGCTGTACTTTAGCTACAGCTTTTAAATGTTCTAAAACAGCATTCAACATGAGGCAGACAGCTCTTACTTTTCTCCAGTGTGTCAGCAAGCTCCTTCTGGGTTCATTTTCCTCAGGACGTGCAGTGTGATCTTCAGAGCCCCCTCTCTGGCACTGCTCTCCTGCTTCTCATCTTCAGCATCCACCACTTCCTTATCCTGCTTCTGACTCTCAAAGCCTTCTGGGAGTTCTGGACTAAGAATCCTCTTGAACATCTTCAGCTCGTTCTTCACAAATGTCATAATATTCTCTTCAAGCAACTGAAATAAATCAAGTAAATAAGTTAAGCAAGAGACTAAATGCTTTCTCTCATTAACACATTAATGAAATGATTGACAGATCAACTTTACTTGAGGTAAACAACAAACAAATGTACATAACAGGACCACATACACTGAATATGGAGCCAGGTCTGTTTGATGACTCCTGGGAAGACTGACCACCTGAGAATCTCTGACTCTGATCTCTCCTGGTGGTTTCTGTGGACAAAACATGAGATTACATTTCCTCATCCAGGGAGTGCACACACACACACACACACACACACACACACACACAACACACACACACACACAGGGAGGGAATGTTGTGTTAGTTTTTAATATTGTTTCAGTGCTATGAAAATTGAAAAAATGATTAGCCTATGGATTATGAAAACAACAAAAATAAATGGTAAAATGGGAGAGGAGAAATGACTAGAGACAGTGTTGTTTAACTCACTGACCATGACCCATGAGTTCTTCTTACCTTTGTTCACTAGAAAAGTATCCCTCTCTGAAGTTTTAGAAGTGGATCCATAGACCAGTCACTCTTCATGGACACACAGCTGGGTACAGGGGAGGCTGGTCTCTCCTGCTTTGATTGGGCTTCAACACAACAGAGACAAACATTACATCTCTCATCTACTCTGAGCTCAGATGGGGAAACAAGAGTTTCATTCCAAAACGCTATATATCAATTTTTTCAGAAATGTTTGGTAAATTAAGCTTTTATTGTTTAAATAAATGATTAAACCACTACAAGGCTTTATAAAGGTGTCTAAAGTGGGTAATTTCCACTTTAAAAATATCAGACTTGATTTTCCCTGAGGAAAAATTTATGAACCCCCTACAGAAAATATCCCTTAATTATAATCCACCTAAAAATACACATTTGCTATTGCTGCAGGATTATGTTCCTGCTGTGAGAAACTGGGTCAAATTAAGATATGGCATCTGTAAATGCATTCATCTTAAGGTAGCTAGGTGAGACAACTACGTATCACAGTCAAATATACAGGATACGAACATTACATTCCAGCTAAACAATGGTTTTAAATCACATCTCAAATCTACAATAGTTATATTGAAGGTACCCATTAGTAATCATTTCTGATGAAAAAACACAAATGTGATTTTCTTTTCTCCTATATAGCATTTTGTAATATAAATTCTTAAACAATATTGTCAGCTCACCTCTTAGCTTTGGTGTCATGTTCCCCAGAGAGACTCATTTTAGAGGCAGGGCCCCCCTCCTCTCTCTCCCCAGAGAGACTCATTTTAGAGGCAGGGCCCCCCTCCTCTCTCTCCCCAGAGAGACTCATTTTAGAGGCAGGGCCCCCCTCCTCTCTCTCCCCAGAGAGACTCATTTTAGAGGCAGGGCCCCCCTCCTCTCTCTCCCCAGAGAGACTCATTTTAGACCACTGACCCCTAAACAGAGATGCAGCATGTTGGTTGTCGTTAACACAGTGACAACTAATTATTGAATGTCAATTGTTCTCTTTGATTCATTATCTCTTCGAAATAAAACAGTTTACTAACAGACACATCCAAACAGTCAGGTGATTTAATGCAATTACTTTTTCTAGCCCAATGACTACTCAAAACCCGCCCACAAGGCCTGAAAACTAGGCCAAAACATAGCCCCTGATAGGCCTACATCTTATTTCAGACAGCCTCCAGTAGCCTGGGCAAGATGTAGGCAAGATGTAAGCTGAATGATTTAGCAGCTTGCTTAGTTCAAATTGACAGATTCATTTATTTAACATGAATAGCAAGACGATGTTGAGGTAGGAAGTGCTTCTGTTGCCCAGTAGCCTGCTGGAATAGGCTACTGAGGATGGGGTCGTAATTTCAATCAATGAATCAAATATTAATAATATGGATATGAACTGAATAGGCCTATGCTTGTCAACAACAGCCAGTTATTTTTATACCTGTAGCCTAATCTGGCTGACTTGTTACCTTCAATCTAATGCATTCTAACATCAGATCAGCAATTGAATAGAACTGTGACCATGGTGACACTTGATAACTTCCAATTGAATTAACTAAACACGGCCATTATAATTACATAATAACACAAGGCTACAACAACAATAAACTGAAGTTATAGACTTACTTTAATGACAATGATAATAGCCTACCTCATAACATGTAGGCCTACTGATTAGTTTCCACTTTGAAAACTGCTGTCTGTCAGCAACTCAGCTCAAGTAGCAGTTCTACTAACTAGTAATATCTCATTCCAGGTATTCATTCTTACTCTGTCCTTTAGAATAGATTATTGTTCAGAAATACTTAGAAATACTCACTTTATTTTTTAGTTCTCTCCATATCGTGTTTTCTGCTCTGTCGTCTCAAAATGGATCCTGTACAAAAGAACACATTTAGACTTTCTGTTTCATTTCAGCTTCTCCCCACCCTGATAATAAAGTGTTTTATTGGTATATTCCACTAGATGGCAGTAAACACCTGCTGTAACTAGACTTTACAACAGTAAGTGTTCGGTTTCTTGGTCCCTGGTGACTCCTGGGAAGTGTCTCAGAGGAGGAGTGCTGACCTAGGATCAGGTCCCCCTGTCCATGTAATCTTATTCATTATGATTGTTTTGTCTCATGTCTCTTTATATTAATATACCCTGGGGACCATGTAGCTGGATTGAAATCACCTTGTTTTATAACCTTCTTTGTTGCTCAGTGGTACTTCAATTGGCCGGACCATGCCCCAATTCTTTCACACAGTAATGCTCCAGCATCCACTCAGAGCTTATGCATCTAATGCATTCCTCAAATACTGCAGAGTTGTTAAGCAAGTCCATCTTCATCCACGTTTATTTGCTTATTTGTAAGATGAAACCTGAGGGGATCACTGTAGTGTGTCATCAATGCATCCAAAATGGTTCTGAGGTCCTCAACAATGCTATTTGTACCGTAACTGGGATGCAGTGTTCTTTCCTGATTTCCAAAATCAAAAAAATAGATATTCTTTTTGAGACCTTCAATTAGCTGCTCAGTGTTGATCTCTGTGGATTGAACATATTCAGCCTCTGGCAGACTCTCTACATCACTCATGTCATCTTCAATGGATCAGTCCCAGTCTCAAATTCATCATGAGGGCAATTCTCATCTAAGTTGGCTCTTAAAAGCTCTGTGGTTTTGGTAGATGTGTGAACCGATAGGCGCTGAAACATCTATTTGTTTTTCCCACACCCATTAAGTCCACAGGTAATTAGACAATGTGGTTCATGCTGGTGATAGAGGCCAATATGTGTGAGTCGTCTGGACACAGAGAAAGTATGCTCGTTGCAAAGTGGACAATTGAAGAGAGTTGGCATTCTTCAGAAAGATTGTGAACCTTGGAATGATGGGATGGAATCATGGAGATCATTGGTACTCAGCCACTTGCAGACATCATCAAGGGACCAGTCTTCCACAGCCACACTCAAATTAAAGTTGACACATGAAGCAAAAGTGAAATGTATTAGTGTTGAGGCTAAAACAAAACCTATTCCACTCTTTCCAGACAACCACCTTTCCTCCTCATTTGTATTTATGGTTGTTCCATAAAGAAGCAGAGCTTGTCAGGAATGGTGAAGATGTCTGTCTCTTATAATATGGGATTCTGCAGTCCCACATTTAAGTGTTGACTCAGATAATATGATGCTCCAAATGGGGCATTAAGTTCTTCTTCCATGTCAACCCAAATTGGCCTATTAGAGTTCTCAATAAAGAGAGCCTATCTGGGCAGTTATAAAGGCTTCTTGCTATAATTACATGTTAGGGAGCTTTAATCCTCCCTTCTAAGTCTTTACCTGTAATCTAGCTTGGTTCATCCTGGCCCTTTTAATAGTCCAAATGAATCATTTTGTCTATGGTGTTAAAGGTGTAGGCAGGTATGGACAGTGGAAACATGCTGATGATGTAATTCAGTTTAGGAGCTTTTAACCATCTTCATAACATGTGGCCTACCCCACAATGAGATTTGTAGCTTGTCCCAGTTCTTCAACTGGAGTTTGAATTTTTTTCAAACACTGTATTGATTGATTGATTGACTGCCAAATGCATTCATTCACCATTCAGTTAGTATTGGAAAAGATGAAGGAATGACATAAAAAACACACAATAATCAAACTGTATTGATTGATTGATTCACTATTCAGTTAGTATTGGATTGACAAAGGAGTAACACAGAACACACTATAATCACACTTCAAATACATCCAAATACTTTATAGAAGCTAACCTGTTAGTAGATCCATAGTGAGCTTTAAACATTGTCTTGCTTTGGTCTGAAATACAGAGGACAGAACAATCCGCCCCAATACACCAACCTGAAAGACATCAATTAGACACAAACACAACATAAACAAACATGAGTATGCAATATCAAATGCATCTAACTAATCTGATCTGTTTTATGTATTCTTCTTTTTGTCAAGTCGAACATAATCGTACATTGGGTCATCTGTGTGTGTGTGTGTGTCTGTTTTTACCTGTTCGTGGTGGTTGATACATTTCTCTATCCGAGCTCACAGCTCCCAAACTCTCCACCACTTAACTGGACAGGGCAGGATAAGCCAGGTACTAAAGGGAGGAGGATGGAAGGAGATGGTGAGAAAGTATATCATGGGTTTAAATGACTACAATTTCTCAATATTGAGTCTAGCTAGCTAAAGTTAGCTAACGTTACAGTAACTTTAACTAGCTAGCTACTGTAGCTAACGTTAGCTAAAACGTACCAACATTTATACAACAATTACCAGCTAACATTACAGGCTATGTAGCTTGGCTAGCTAATGAAAAACCAAGAGTACATTACATGATGTATTGTTTTTTAAGTTATTTGATAGTAGTTTGATGAATTATTTATCTTAGCTAGCGAATAGCTAAGGTTCACTCACCTTTCACGTCAATCCGATGCAAGTCATCTCTTATTGGTCGCGTCTCTCCAACCATCCGCGCGCTTCCCGCTTCCAGTTGTCTTTTTGACCAACGGTCTCAATTTGAATTCTGCGCTGGAGCGGCCTTTACTCACGAGGGCGCTGCTGGTTCCAAACCGAACCCCCTCTTTTGGAAAGGCTTCTTCAAAGAACCCCTGAAGTCTACAAACGGTTCAACAACGAGCTGATGGCAGAGTATAGGCTTGGAAAGTAATCTTAAGGTATATTTTTTAACCTTATATTATCCTAAAGGATCCTACAGGAGCTTTTATTTTAAGAGTGTAGTTCACTTTTACTCATTTATCTGCAAAACCATGCCTTCCGAGTTGTAAAGGGGTGGCCAGCAACATAATTCGTTTTAAAAGTCTACCATGACAACAACTATCCCATTGACTATATCCAGTAATAGTTTCTTATTGTTCTAGTTAAGATCTCACAACACAGTTACGCTGCTACAATTAAGGCATAAGCCATAAGTATATATCATTTGAAAATGCAACAAAATTGGCTTGAATTTGTCGTGTAATAACAATTTTAAAAAAACACCAAAAAGGTCAATACTAATAATTCATCATAAAATGTTTGTCCTCTGTAGTTGCGAGTCTTATTTTTTTGCTGAAATCCATACTTTTTCATTAAACGTTAATCAAATACAAACACCAACATTTTCCTCCTTTTTGTTTCTCGAAGGTGGAAACTGAGTGCATGTGTCAATTGAATATCCAATGACGTAGACCAAGGGCTCCAAATACTTGTTGTCCCAATCAAATCACACAATCTACAGATGGGGCGTCAACCAAAGAAAACTTTATTGATTGGCACATTTTCTGTCCAGGGACACTGAGAAAAAAAACCAGGAAAGATAAATCATATAAATATATTTTTCTTTTACATATTACAATAATTGTATAGCCTAGGTTTCATTTACAAACAGACACATTCACTACATTTGTTTAATTATTCACTTAATTACTTATTATTTTCAGTAAACTCTTATTCTATAACATTTATTGTTTTTAACATTTACACTGCTAGTTTTTTACACTTTATATTATATATATATATATGTCATTTATAAAAATATAATATATAATGATCAATATATAACCATTTATATAGATTATAATGTACTATATATATACACACACACACACACACACAGCTAAGGAGAAGAAGGTGAGATTGGCTGTTACACCAGCTAAGGTGAAGAAGGTGAGATTGGCTGTTACACCAGCTAATGAGGAGAAGGTGAGATTGGCTGTTACACAGCTAAGGAGAAGAAGGTGAGATTGGCTGTTACACCAGCTAAGGAGGAGAAGTTGAGATTGGCTGTTACACCAGCTAAGGTGAAGAAGGTGAGATTGGCTGTTACACCAGCTAAGGTGAAGAAGGTGAGATTGGCTGTTACACCAGCTAAGGTGAAGAAGGTGAGATTGGCTGTTACACCAGCTAAGGAGGAGAAGGTGAGATTGGCTGTTACACCAGCTAAGGAGAAGAAGGTGAGATTGGCTGTTACACCAGCTAAGGAGGAGAAGGTGAGATTGGCTGTTACACCAGCTAAGGTGAAGAAGGTGAGCTTGTCTGGAAGACCAACAAAGTCCCCTGTCCCCGAGGGTGAAGAGGACACCTCCAGTCTATGGGTCTGGTCCCCTTGCCAGGGCCAGATATTACCTGGATTGCCATCAATACCTCCATGCTTTGTTTATGAGGTCACACGTGAAGAAGTACAAAGAGACATCATCAAGAGGTAAGGTAGTAGAAGTATGTGATAAGAGTGATTGTTTTTTAGACTTGAGATTATAATTCAGTTTGATATGCCATACCATATATCTACAATGTAGGATCATAGGTTTGTGTGATTTCTATGTACTTTCAGAGAATGGAGTTAGTGCAGGAAAAATATGGTCCCTTGTCCCAACCGGTGGAGACAGAGGTCTTTCAGACCTTTTCCTGGAGTGAGACTCTGGCGTGGGGCAGAGGATGAAGGCACCTTTGATGACCACCTGTTAGAGGGCAACCCTTCCCCAGACCAAAAACCTCAAAGTAGACCTCATCTAAAGGTAGAGAAATCACCACAATGTGAGGATTAACCCAATATCAATGTTCACACTAGCTGTCCAATATCAATCAGTTCACAATTTTCATGTTGTATATAGTTGTACCGTTTCTACAAGTAAATTAGTAAAGTAAGTACGCCTCTGACATGTAAGCCTTGTCCGAGACAAAAGACTAAACTAAGAGAAGAAACCTTCTAATGTCTCCTCTTTTCAGAGACGACTTTCAACGTAAGAAGCAGGACCTCCTTGACAGAGGGACATGGATGGTGCTATCAATGGCCTTGTTCACCAGCAGGCAAAATAAATGAAGTTTGTACCAACATGCCTGGAGATGGAGCTGTGGAGGGGAGGATGCTGGGAGAAGATGTTCTTCACTCTGAACTCCATGGCCATCTGCCTATGTTCTGATGCCACTAGAGGACATGTTAACAGGTTTAGGGTCGGCAATGATACCCAGACCATGAAGTGGAAGAAACAGGCTGAGGTAAGTGTGAGTCTTAAACATATGTAAACACAATTTTGATTCAGCCTATTTCATAATTCTATTATTTCAAGGTGATTACACAGGCTACCTTATTTATGAGTACAATGAGTGGTTTATTACGTGTATGTCAGTAATCTCAAATGTTAATTCCAGATTAAGATATTTAAGAGGAGAGGCCTATTCACAGGAGGAAACTGTGATGTACGGAACGTTCTCAATGACCTGGGACAATGTCCAAGTATGTCCAAAATGTATGATCTAACATTATATTTATTATTGTGATGGTTCAGTAAAACAAGAATATATCTTCCAAATGGCATTTCCCCATATACAGTGCATTCGGAAAGTATTCAGACCCCTTCCCTTTTTCCACATTTTGTTACGTTACAGCCTTATTAAAAAAAATTAAAATAATAATATGATGAAGCGAAAACAGGTTTTTAGAAATGTTTGCAAATGTATTTAAAAATAAAAACTGAAATGCCTTATTTACAGATGTATTCAGACCCTTTGCTTTGAGACTGGAAATTGAGCTCATGTGCATCCTGTTTCCATTGATCATCCTAGATATGTCTTTACAACCTAAACTGAATGGATACGTAATACATAAAAATGTACGCAAAAATAAAATGCAAAAATGCAAATGCAATGTTTGTCGTAATTTGAAATGGGTGAATTATTGTTATGGTCATCAAAGAGGCCAGAAGGATGGCAGAGCAGCTGATTAAAAACATGTATTATACCCCCTCTAACCCAGGGTCATGTATTATACCCCCTCTAACCCAGGGTCATGTAATATACCCCCTCTAACCCAGGGTCATGTATTATACCCCCTCTAACCCAGGGTCATGTATTATACCCCCTCTAACCCAGGGTCATGTATTATACCCCCTCTAACCCAGGGTCATGTATTATACCCCCTCTAACCCAGGGTCATGTATTAAAAACCCCCTCTAACCAGGGTCATGTAATATACCCCTCTAACCCAGGGTCATGTATTATACCCCCTCTAACCCAGGGTCATGTATTAAACCCCCTCTAACCCAGGGTCATGTACTATACCCCCTCTAACCCAGGGTCATGTATTATACCCCCTCTAACCCAGGGTCATGTATTATACCCCCTCTAACCCAGGGTCATGTATTATATACCCCCTCTAACCCAGGGTCATGTATTTATACCCCCTCTAACCCAGGGTCATGTATTATACCCCCTCTAACCCAGGGTCATGTATTATACCCCCTCTAACCCAGGGTCATGTATTATACCCCCTCTAACCCAGGGTCATGTAATATACCCCCTCTAACCCAGGGTCATGTATTATACCCCCTCTAACCCAGGGTCATGTATTATACCCCCTCTAAACCAGGGTCATGTATTATACCCCCTCTAACCCAGGGTCATGTATTATACCCCCTCTAACCCAGGGTCATGTATTATACCCCCTCTAACCCAGGGTCATGTATTAACCCCCTCTAACCCAGGGTCATGTATTATACCCCCTCTAACCCAGGGTCATGTATTATACCCCCTCTAACCCAGGGTCATGTATTATACCCCCTCTAACCAAGGGTCATGTATTTATACCCCCTATAACCCAGGGTCATGTATTATACCCTCTCTAACCCAGGGTCATGTATTATACCCCCTCTAACCCAGGGTCATGTATTACACCCCCTCTAACCTAACCAGGGTCATGTATTATACCCCCTCTAACCCAGGGTCATGTATTATACCCCCTCTAACCCAGGGTCATGTATTATACCCCCTCTAACCCAGGGTCATGTAATATACCCCCTCTAACCCAGGGTCATGTATATATACCCCCTCTAACCCAGGGTCATGTATTATACCCCCTCTAACCCAGGGTCATGTAATATACCCCCTCTAAACCCAGGGTCATGTATTATACCCCCTCTAACCCAGGGTCATGTATTATCCCCCTCTAACCCAGGGTCATGTGTATTATACCCCCTCTAACCCCAGGGTCATGTATTATACCCCCTCTAACCCAGGGTCATGTATTATACCCCCTCTAACCCAGGGTCATGTATTAACCCCCTCTAACCCAGGGTCATGTAATATACCCCCTCTAACCCAGGGTCATGTATTATACCCCCTCTAACCCAGGGTCATGTATTATACCCCCTCTAACCCAGGGTCATGTATTATACCCCCTCTAACCCAGGGTCATGTATTATACCCCCTCTAACCCAGGGTCATGTATTATACCCCCTCTAACCCAGGGTCATGTATTAAACCCCCTCTAAACCCAGGGTCATGTATTATACCCCCTCTAACCCAGGGTCATGTATTATACCCCCTCTAAACCCAGGGTCATGTATTATACCCCCTCTAAC
The DNA here is from genome assembly GCA_036851935.1 of Coregonus suidteri. Lineage (NCBI taxonomy): Eukaryota > Metazoa > Chordata > Actinopteri > Salmoniformes > Salmonidae > Coregonus > Coregonus suidteri. Next base: position 3,541,233 of record CM072257.1, on the reverse strand, counting down.
CCAGGGTCATGTATTATACCCCCTCTAACCCAGGGTCATGTATTATACCCCCCTCTAACCCAGGGTCATGTATTATACCCCCTCTAACCCAGGGTCATGTATTATACCCCCTCTCTAACCCAGGGTCATGTATTATACCCCCTCTAACCCAGGGTATGTATTATACCCCCTCTAACCAGGGTCATGTATTATACCCCCTCTAACCCAGGGTCATGTATTATACCCCCTCTAACCCAGGGTCATGTATTATACCCCCTCTAACCCAGGGTCATGTATTATACCCCCTCTAACTCAGGGTCATGTATTATACCCCCTCTAACCCAGGGTCATGTATTATACCCCCTCTAACCCAGGGTCATGTATTATACCCCCTCTAACCCAGGGTCATGTATTATACCCCCTCTAACCCAGGGTCATGTATTTATACCCCCTCTAACCCAGGGTCATGTATTATACCCCCTCTAACCCAGGGTCATGTATTATACCCCCTCTAACCCAGGGTCATGTATTATACCCCCTCTAACCCAGGGTCATGTATTATACCCCCTCTAACCCAGGGTCAGTATTATACCCCCTCTAACCCAGGGTCATGTATTATACTCCCTCTAACCCAGGGTCATGTATTATACCCCCTCTAACCCAGGGTCATGTATTATACCCCTCTAACCCAGGGTCATGTATTATACCCCCTCTAACCCAGGATCAGTATTATACCCCCTCTAACCCAGGATCATGTATTATACCCCCTCTAACCCAGGGTCATGTATTATACCCCCTCTAACCCCAGGGTCATGTATTATACCCCCTCTAACCCAGGGTCATGTATTATACCCCCTCTAACCCAGGGTCATGTATTATACCCCCTCTAACCCAGGGTCATGTATTATACCCCCTCTAACCAGGGTCATGTATTATACCCCCTCTAACCCAGGGTCATGTATTATACCCCCTCTAACCCAGGGTCATGTATTATACCCCCTCTAACCCTGGGTCATGTATTATACCCCCTCTAACCCAGGGTCATGTATTATACCCCTCTAACCCAGGGTCATGTATTATACCCCCTCTAACCCAGGGTCATGTATTATACCCCCTCTAACCCAGGGTCATGTATTTATACCCCCTCTAACCAAGGGTCATGTATTATACCCCCTCTAACCCTGGGTCATGTATTATACCCCCTCTAACCCTGGGTCATGTATTATACCTCCTCTAACCAGGGTCATGTATTATACCCCCTCTAACCCAGGGTCATGTATTATACCCCCTCTAACCCAGGGTCATGTATTATACCCCCTCTAACCCAGGGTCTTTGGGTGGGAAGGAGAGGTTCCAGACAGCTACAGCTGAAGAAACAGGCCGCAGGTTAAACGGTGACAAACTACCTGGCCCTCAACACACAGACAATGGACCTATAGAGTTGTCCATCCCAGGCCATGGTGACAACTACCTGGACCTCAACACACAGACAATGGACCTATAGAGTTGTTCATCCCAGGCCATGGTGACAACTACCTGGACCTCAACAACACAGACAATGGACCTATAGATTTGTCCATCCCAGGCCATGGTGACAACTACCTGGACCTCAACAACACAGACAATGGACCTATAGAGTTGTTCACCCCAGGCCATGGTGACAACTACCTGGACCTCAACAACACAGACAATGGACCTATAGAGTTGTTCACCCCAGGCCATGGTGACAACTACCTGGACCTCAAAACACAGACAATGGACCTATAGAGTTGTTCATCCCAGGCCATGGTGACAACTACCTGGACCTCAACAACACAGACAATGGACCTATAGAGTTGTCCATCCCAGGCCATGGTGACAACTACCCGGACCTCAACAACACAGACAATGGACCTATAGAGTTGTCCATCCCAGGCCATGGTGACAACTACCTGGACCTCAACAACACAGACAATGGACTTATAGAGTTGTCCATCCCAGGCCATGGTGACAACTACCTGGACCTCAATAACACCTTATTACCTTTGCGTCTCAGAGTGGCCTAAAGAGATGGGACCTATATTGCAAATTATGCCCCGGTGAGCCTCATTAATTACCCCTTGGCTACCATCTTCTCCCAAGTGGATGTGACTTTGGGTGAACGCCTTATCAGTCAAAGCAGTGCCACCTATCCTTACAGGGCTATCCTGGAATGTTTACTAAACTACTCCGAAGACACTTTGAAGACACAGTTCAGCACTGGGCTGTTTAGCAAGGATACTGCTGGGGCTTCTATGGAAGACATAGATCCCATGACTGGTGGAAACAAAGGACTGGAGGATACTGCTGGAGCTTCTATGGAAGACATAGACCCCCACGACTGGTGGAAACAAAGGACTGGAGGATACTGCTGGAGCTTCTGTGGAAGACATAGACCCCACGACTGGTGAAAACAAAGGACTGGAGGATACTGCTGGAGCTTCTATGGAAGACATAGACCCCACGACTGGTGGAAACAAAGGACTGGAGGATACTGCTGGAGCTTCTATGGAAGACATAGACCCCACGACTGGTGGAAACAAAGGACTGGAGGATACTGCTGGAGCTTCTATGGAAGACATAGACCCCACGACTGGTGAGTCTTTTATTTTGTTCATAATGTATCTAACATTTCTCCGGTTACGTGCTGGAACATGTGTCAACATGTCATGCAGAACATTATCTTCAACATGTATTTGATCTTCAACCTGTAAGGTCTCCGGTCCAGGCATTACCAGGGCAGGCCTCTCTCTGTGCTCTTCCTATTTAAGAGTTCCGGTAGGGAAAGCGATAAATGGTTGGTCTCTCTCTCACCTTGTTTTACTAAGGCCAAATACCTTTGCAAAGAGGTTTGTGTATTTTTGGACCTTATCATAGGGATTAAATCCTTTTCTGTTCAAAATACACTTATTTTTTAGAGACAGTAAACCAAACCTTGTATTAATGGACCTAACATTGAGACAGTAAACCAAACCTTGTATTAAGGGACCGTTATGATGAGTTTCTCGGGTATCAAAGAATCAAGGATGCAAGGTTATACTTAGACACTTTGTAGACAGTTAATGCAAATGTTTAATGATTGGTACCCGGGTTCGTTACAACAATGACCAGAGCTTTGCCCTTGATGTTACGAACTATCTTGAACAAAGAATACTCTACCTTATATACCTCCTATTACCCTCTTCTTGGCATACATCTGGTAACCCTCCATGGGCACTCCCTGTCTTTGGTGTTCATCACTCTTTACCCCAAGTCACTATCCTAAACATCACTAATCTCCTTTGACATAATGGAATGTAGACTTCATGGCCCCAAACCACTTATATAGTAACTCTACCTCTGTCCTAACAATACTATGACATGACATCATTACCATAAAAACATCATATCAATCCATTTTTTTTATTCTTATCTTGTGGTAAGTAAGATCACTTAACCCCCATAAGTTCATATATAACTTTGTGTAAAAAACATTCTTCTCCAATCAGTAGTACATACAGTGGGGAGAACAAGTATTTGATACACTGCCGATTTTTGCAGGTTTTCCTACTTACAAAGCATGTAGAGGTCTGTAATTTTTATCATAGGTACACTTCAACTGTGAGAGACAGAATCTAAAAAATCTAGAAAATCACATTGTATGATTTTTAAGTAATTAATTTGCATTTTATTGCATGACATAAGTATTTGATACATCAGAAAAGCAGAACTTAATATTTGGTACAGAAACATTTGTTTGCAATTACAGAGATGATATGTTTCCTGTAGGTCTTGACCAGGTTTGCACACTCTTCAGCAGGGATTTTGGCCCACTCCTCCATACAGACCTTCTCCAGATCCTTCAGGTTTCAGGGCTGTCGCTGGGCAATATGGACTTTCAGCTCCCTCCAAAGATGTTCTATTGGGTTCAGGTCTGGAGACTGGCTAGGCCACTCCAGGACCTTGAGATGCTTCTTACGGAGCCACTCATTTGTTGCCCTGGCTGTGTGTTTTGGGTCGTTGTCATGCTGGAAGACCCAGTCACGACCCATCTTCATGATCTTACTGAGGGAAGGAGGTTGTTGGCCAAGATCTCGCGATACATGGCCCAATCCATCCTCCCCTCAATACGGTGCAGTCGTCCTGTCCCCTTTGCAGAAAAGCATCCCCAAAGAATTATGTTTCCACCTCCACGCTTCACGGTTGGGATGGTGTTCTTGGGGTTGTACTCATCCTTCTTCTTCCTCCAAACACAGCGAGTGGAGTTTAGACCAAAAAGCTATATTTTTGTCTCATCAGACCACATGACCTTCTCCCATTCCTCCTCTGGATCATCCATATGGTCATTGGCAAACTTCAGACGGGCCTGGACATGCGCTGGCTTGAGCAGGGGGACCTTGCGTGCGCTGCAGGATTTTAATTCATGACGGCGTAGTGTGTTACTAATGGTTTTTCTTTGAGACTTTGGTCCCAGCTCTCTTTAGGTCATTGACCAGGTCCTGCCGTGTAGTTCTGGGCTGATCCCTCACCTTCCTCATGATCATTGATGCCCCACGAGGTGAGATCTTGCATGGAGCCCCAGATTGAGGGTGATTGACCGTCATCTTGAACTTCTTCCATGTTCTAATAATTGCGCCAACAGTTTTTGCATTCTCACCAAGCTGCTTGCCTATTGTCCTGTAGCCCATCCCAGCCTTGTGCAGGTCTACAGTTTTTATCCCTGATGTCCTTACTTCCTCTCTGGTCTTGGTCATTGTGGAGAGGTTGGAGTCTGTTTGATTGAGTGTGTGGACAGGTGTCTTTTATACAGGTAACGAGTTCATACAGGTGCAGTTAATACAGGTAATGAGTGGAGAACAGGAGGGCTTCTTAAAGAAAAACGAACAGGTCTGTGAGAGCCGGAATTCTTACTGGTTGGTAGGTGATCAAATACTTATGTCATGCAATAAAATGCAAATTAATTACTTAAAAATTATACAATGTGATTTTCTGGATTTTTGTTTTAGATTCCGTCTCTCACAGTTGAAGTGTACCTATGATATAAATTACAGACCTCTACATGCTTTGTAAGTAGGAAAACCTGCAAAATCGGCAGTGTATCAAAAAACTGTGTCTCCTCACTGTATATATCTGACTAGATCCTAAACTATGCTAGATAACTGAGAATTGACCCCTTCAACCTTTCATACCTGAATCCAACCTGATTCTCCATATATTTAATCAACAAAGGTATACATTCTCAGTCATCTATCTTATGCGATATCAAACCTCTCAAACCTCTATAAACTCAGTCTGAGTAAAAGATAAACAGATAATTAACTACTATATATTCATGCTAATAATCTATGTAGTCAAAACCTTATTTTTATATATAAGGAAAAATCCCACAGACATCCTCCCTTTTAAAATGACCCCTTTTTCTGAGACATGCAACCCAAAAAAAAACATACATAGAAATAAATTGTTAACATAATGACATCATCCATACACAACAATTATACATAACCATTACTAAGTTACATGGATATTATAATCTATACACATGACTATAAAAATAACAAAAACATCCGTCTTCATCATCCCTGCGCCGTCAGATGAACCTCAAGCTTGTCACTGGTCACAAGGGGCTCTATCTGATCCACTGAGATAGTCATCTGTCCACATCTTCGATCCTGTAACCCTTAAATGCCATGGTATACATTTCCAACTTAACATTCCCATTCCTCAATCAACATTATCAATGGACTCTAAACTGGAACAAGATGACATAGAATAATAATTAGTCCTCTCCCTCCTTGTATTAACATTAACTGATACATCTCTAGCTGTAATATCTGGCATGTTAGTAATCGTTTGTACAGATCTTAAAATCAATCCCCGAAAAATTGGAAAACAACACCCCATAACTATAGCTACAGTAAGTACTATTGCCACTAGAGGACATATAATACTTGCCATCCATGTTCCTATGGAATTACCACTAAAAAACCTTGGAAAAGACTTCAACAGCATTCAAATGACCATATCCTCCCCCTATCTTAGCATCCCTATTAGCATCCCTATTAGCATCCCTATTAGCATCCCTATTAGCATCCCTATTAGCATCCCTATTAGCATCCCTATCTTAGCATCCCTATTAGCATCCCTATTAGCATCCCTATCTTAGCATCCCTATTAGCATCCCTATTAGCATCCCTATTAGCATCCCTATTAGCATCCCTATCTTAGCATCCCTATTAGCATCCCTATTAGCATCCCTATTAGCATCCCTATTAGCATCCCTATTAGCATCCCTATCTTAGCATCCCTATTAGCATCCCTATTAGCATCCCTATTAGCATCCCTATTAGCATCCCTATTAGCAACCCTATCTTAGCATCCCTATTAGTACGCTTAATGCCATCCTGTATGTCTCTAACATTACCCATAGCTGTAGTTACATTCCCAAGACATTTACATTACATTTTCCTCATTTAGCAGACGCTCTTATCCAGAGTGACTTACGGTAGGTATGTACAAGTATCTCCTCCAACAATCGCACACACACCTCCTTGAGCAGCCGTAATAGCATCCAAGGCTATGCGATTATCAGTAGCATACTGTCTAATGAGAGCCAACTCAGAACCAATAGCTTGAAAACCCATGACAGTAGCATTATCCACTCTAGCAACATCGTGACATGTCAATGCTATGAGATAATGATTAGATTATTGCAATTCTGTATTTCCAAAAATAGTCTTAAAAACTAACTGAGTACGTGTAAATATCTTAAAATCTTGAGGTATTGCTTTGTATCTAGTAGCCAAATCAATTGGATTTGTATTCTTTAAATGTACATATCCCATAAGTTCCGAAGTATCCCTCCTAAAACGTCCAGTAAGATTCTTATCAACCAATTCAACAGGCTGAACAACATAGAGAAGATCATTTAAAGTACAGACTCCACATATTCCCCTGAACAGTGGAGGAAGAGTAGTCCATATATTATTTCCACAACACCAAAAAAAACTGGAATCGGTAATGTTCCCACTTTTGAAATGCAATACTTTTCCCCCATATCCTTAAACATCATGAGACATTGAGAATCTCTAAGAAAACCAACATCTATTACTGATAACTCTCCTCTCTGCCTTCCCTTTATCTATTACTGATAACTCTCCTCTCTGTCTTCCCTTTATCTATTACTGATAACTCTCCTCTCTGCCTTCCCTTTATCTATTACTGATAACTCTCCTCTCTCTTCCCTTTATCTATTACTGATAACTCTCCTCTCTGCCTTCCCTTTATCTATTACTGATAACTCTCCTCTCTGTCTTCCCTTTATCTATTACTGATAACTCTCCTCTCTGCCTTCCCTTTATCTATTACTGATAACTCTCCTCTCTCTTCCCTTTATCTATTACTGATAACTCTCCTCTCTGTCTTCCCTTTAATTATTACTGATAACTCTCCTCTCTGCCTTCCCTTTATCTATTACTGATAACTCTCCTCTCTCTTCCCTTTATCTATTACTGATAACTCTCCTCTCTGCCTTCCCTTTATCTATTACTGATAAACTCTCCTCTCTGCCTTCCTCTCTGCCTTTATTATCTATTACTGATAACTCTCCTCTCTGTCTTCCCTTTATCTATTACTGATAACTCTCCTCTCTGCCTTCCCCTATTACTTAATCTATTACTGATAACTCTCCTCTCTCTTCCCTTTATCTATTACTGATAACTCTCCTCTCTGCCTTCCCTTTATCTATTACTGATAACTCTCCTCTCTGCCTTCCCTTTATCTATTACTGATAACTCTCCTCTCTGCCTTCCCTTTATCTATTACTGATAACTCTCCTCTCTCTCCTTCCTTTATCTATTACTGATAACTCCTCTCTCTCTTCCCTTTATCTATTACTGATAACTCTCCTCTCTGTCTTCCCTTTATATATTACTGATAACTCTCCTCTCTGTCTTCCCTTTATCTATTACTGATAACTCTCCTCTCTGCCTTCCCTTTATCTATTACTGATAACTCTCCTCTCTGCCTTCCCTTTATATATTACTGATAACTCTCCTCTCTCTTCCCTTTATCTATTACTGATAACTCTCCTCTCTGCCTTCCCTTTATCTATTACTGATAACTCTCCTCTCTGTCTTCCTTTATCTATTACTGATAACTCTCCTCTCTCTCTCCCTTTATCTATTACTGATAACTCTCCTCTCTGTCTTCCCTTTATCTATTACTGATACTCTCCTCTCTGCCTTCCCTTTATCTATTACTGATAACTCTCCTCTCTCTTCCCTTTATCTATTACTGATAACTCTCCTCTCTGTCTTCCCTTTATCTATTACTGATAACTCTCCTCTCTGTCTTCCCTTTATCTTTTACTGATAACTCTCCTCTCTGCCTTCCCTTTATCTATTACTGATAACTCTCCTCTCTGTCTCCCTTTATCTATTACTGATAACTCTCTCTCTCTGTATCTACTTCCCTTTATCTATTACTGATAACTCTCCTCTCTGTCTTCCCTTTATCTATTACTGATAACTCTCCTCTCCTCTCTGTAACTTCCCTTTATCTACTTACTGATAACTCTCCTCTCTGTCTTCCTTATCTATTACTGATATCTCCTACTGCCTTCCCTTTAACTCTCCTCTCTGTCTTCCCTTTATCTATTACTGATAACTCTCCTCTCTGTCTTCCCTTTATCTATTACTGATAACTCTCCTCTCTCTTCCCTTTATCTATTACTGATAACTCTCCTCTCTGCCTTCCCTTTATCTATTACTGATAACTCTCCTCTCTGCCTTCCTTTTACACACACATCAAATACAGAAGACGCATTTACCATAGCTGAGACTTTAGTGGGGTACAATTGATAAATCACTTGGTACTTGAATGATATGCTGATCATAAAAGATCGGACATCTAGTAACGGATGGCCAATGTTCCTGAATCCCATAAATGGTTGGATGGACCTTATTCAGATCCCTCCCATTCTCCTGTCTTACAGATATATTAGTATAAATAACATACTGAGACATCTTGTGAAGAATCCCATCATCCTTGATGAGCATGTTATTGGTTTTACCAATGTAAATGTTATTCAGCAAAATTATCGGTCTGACTGATTGTGATCCCATCTCAGGATGAGTGTTCAATACATATTGATAAGCAATAATGCATAGGGTCGGCAATCCTTCTGATCCCTGCAGAGGAACCGCCCAATAAGGAAATAAATCCTCAGTCGATTTGGGAATCAGTGAACACACATAACATGAATTTTGAGTAAACTTCCTAACTTTCTGCTTAAGGGTTTTGTACCACAAATTAGACGCTATGGGATGAATAGAATTCACTTGTGAATCCATATTCTCATAAATAATAATTTCCTCCTTCTCTACCAACTCAGCAGTCTGATCTTCAGGTAAAGTCGCTGGCCGAGTGATTGGATCATTTATACCCCCAAATACCACTTTCCTTGGTATCCAATAAGGAGCACAAACCCCTTGCCAATATTGTGGAAGGTCGGTATATGAGTGATCCCCACAATACCATACCATGTAATCAGTTGCTGGCCAGGGCAAATTAGTATCCCAAAAAAATCTTCTTATCTGGACATCCCTGTGTAATCCCCATTTTATATAGAATTGTATGACTAGCTATAGAAGTCACGCTGGTTAGAGGTACTGCCTTCTGCTTAGTCCTGATTGCTACTGGTTGCATACTTGCATAAGCTAGCGAATCTCTCTGAACCAAAAATGTTGGTGTCAACCCTTTCCATAACCCATTACAATATTCTACGGTTGGTGTGCTAGCACCTGTTGCCGCTAATGACATTATAAGTATTAAGACTTCCTCTCCTTTAACCGATTCATATTCAACCTTAACCCTTGTCAATTCCTCCCTTAAAACCACAAAAGTAACATTATTAACATAAAAAGGCTTTTACTCCCTGTAGCTCTGATAGGATAATACAAACAATGCATGTCATGCTCAGATACAGGAACGTGTTCCATCGCCTCCATTTCTATGTAGACGTCCGTCTGACTAACCTGTCTCTGTGTACGCTCAGGGTGCTGGTCCGTCTGACTAACCTGTCTCTGTGTACGCTCAGGGTGCTGGTCCGTCTGACTAACCTGTCTCTGTGTACGCTCAGGGTGCTGGTCCGTCTGACTAACCTGTCTCTGTGTTCGCTCAGGGTGCTGGTCCGTCTGACTAACCTGTCTCTGTGTACGCTCAGGGTGCTGGTCCGTCTGACTAACCTGTCTCTGTGTACGCTCAGGGTGCTGGTCCGTCTGACTAACCTGTCTCTGTGTACGCTCAGGGCGCTGGTCCGTCTGACTAACCTGTCTCTGTGTACGCTCAGGGTGCTGGTCCGTCTGACTAACCTGTCTCTGTGTACGCTCAGGGTGCTGGTCCGTCTGACTAACCTGTCTCTGTGTACGCTCAGGGTGCTGGTCCGTCTGACTAACATGTCTCTGTGTACGCTCAGGGTGCTGGTCCGTCTGACTAACCTGTCTCTGTGTACGCTCAGGGTGCTGGTCCGTCTGACTAACCTGTCTCTGTGTACGCTCAGGGTGCTGGTCCGTCTGACTAACCTGTCTCTGTGTACGCTCAGGGTGCTGGTCCGTCTGACTAACCTGTCTCTGTGTACGCTCAGGGTGCTGGTCCGTCTGACTAACCTGTCTCTGTGTACGCTCAGGGTGCTGGTCCGTCTGACTAACCTGTCTCTGTGTACGCTCAGGGTGCTGGTCCGTCTGACTAACCTGTCTCTGTGTACGCTCAGGGTGCTGGTCCGCCTGACTAACCTGTCTCTGTGTACGCTCAGGGTGCTGGTCCGTCTGACTAACCTGTCTCTGTGTACGCTCAGGGTGCTGGTCCGTCTGACTAACCTGTCTCTGTGTACGCTCAGGGTGCTGGTCCGTCTGACTAACCTGTCTCTGTGTACGCTCAGGGTGCTGGTCCGTCTGACTAACCTGTCTCTGTGTTCGCTCAGGGTGCTGGTCCTTGTCGCTAAGTCTAATTTTTACATTATTGTTCATATAGTCATGATTTAACCTTCTATTTTCATTGTCAGATTTGCTGAAGTCGGTATTGTCCTTAACCATCTTCTCCCTCATCTCAGAATTGTCAATCACTAGCGCCCCAGAGATAACTTCTGTCAGAGTTATAAGGACTATGATAAATGTCCCTGATGCAACATCTCCACTCATCCTTCCAAGGAGTTTGCATCTCGTCATGGTCTTCTCCATGATCCCTCCAGAAACTCCCACTTTTCTCTCCACCACCACCTAGGTTTGATAAAAAAAAACAAATACACAAAAACAAACACAGAAATAATAATGAATATAAGAATAATACAACACTATAATAACAATCGAAGTCTATACAAATATCCCCTTAAGTTCAGTCCTTCCCCAACTCCTCCGAAGTTGGTGTCTGTGTCCTAGGTGCTCCTTTAAGCCTGGACGCATGTATCCACTGCGGTTGACCTTTAACCTTAACCGCTGTACGTGTCACCAGAAGAACCTGTGTAAAAAAAATGAGCCCAATAAGATATTGGTCAAGATTATGTTAAATGATTTTAACATATTGAACCATATAGCCTGTATGCATGGTCTATTAGCATATGTTAAATGATTTTAACATACTGAACCATATATATATAATTGAATCAGGACACTTTGTCACAAGATATAACAGATACTATGAAGCCTGATTTAGGTCTGAACTCATCTTTGACCAAATGTGTAGCAGCAGTTTGCAATTGTACGGCAGAATAGCTGTGCACATAATCCTAATACCTCTTCATGGACTACATTTGAGCACTTGAACAGTGTCTTCTTTGAGGGCGTGAACTGGTATGGTAAGATTACCTAGTGGGGCCAGTAACTGAAAGGTTGCTGGTTCGAATACCTGAGCCGTCAAGGTAAAAATCTGTCTGTGCCCTTAAGCAAGGCACTTACACCTGATTTGCTCCAGGGGGCGCCGTACTACTATGACCCTGTAAAACAACACATTTCACTGCATCTATCCGGTGTCTGTGACAATACATTTACAAATATTTTATTTATTTATTACAACAGTTAATTTAACAATGCTGGTTATAAATCTTGTTGACATTCATCCAAGGACACCTTGACTTGCATTACACTCTCACTCCAGAAAAAATATTCTCATGAAATCATATGATCTATAGTTAGAGAAAATTATTATTGTAAACGCGGCCTGCTACAAGCAGGAAACAAGTTATGGATGTGTGATCTATCTTGGCATCTTTTTGGGGTAACCACATTGGAACATTCCAACATTCATCTTTAAGGACATGAACTGGCAGAACAGGTTTCAGCAAAGTATGGAGTCATTGTTTTCAGGAAGGTGTCTCCATGGCGATAGGAGGGGCAGGAGGCAGACTAAGGGCAAGGGAAGCCACCTGAACTACTGCCCTACAAAGGCAAAGAGCAGTCTACGCAAACAGTGAATCTGAGAAAAATGGCTTTAAAGTTGGGTTTTTTGTCCAATCATATCAACCATGACCACTGATCTGACCTATGACCCTTAAATGCTGATACTGCTTTTTATGACCTTAAACAGCTGTATGGGTCATGCAGAAGCAAAGTGCAGTATCTAAAAAATCTAAATGTGTTTATACAGCTTTCTTGTTGTTTTTCTGTTTGATGGAAACAGTTTGAGAGTTGTAACTATATTCCAACTGTATTTAATGCTGTTATGTAGTCGTGTTTTCATGTTTTCAATGTTGTATTGGAGTAGGCCTAACCCTCACCAATATTTCTGTTGATGGAGAGAGACACCAGACAAGACATAGAGACAGCAACAGAAGAATAGGATATGATGGAGAGAGACACCAGACAAGACACAGAGACAGCAACAGAAGAATAGGATATGATGGAGAGAGACACCAGACAAGATACAGAGACAGCAACAGAAGAATAGGATATGATGGAGAGAGACATCAGACAAGACACAGAGACAGCAATAGAAGAACAGGATATGATGTAGAGAGACAGAACAGGCCATAACAGAAGAAAATAGACACAGGAGACAGTAACAAACTGGAACCTGAGACAGCAACAGACAAGACACAGATAGCAACAGACAAGACACAGATTGAAACAGACAAGACACAGACAGCAACAGACAAGACACAGACAGCAACAGTCAAGACACAGACAACAGACAAGACACAGACAACAGACAAGACACAGACAGCAACAGTCAAGACACAGACAACAACAGACAAGACACAGACAACAGACAAGACACAGACAGCAAAATACAATTTACAGAAGAGGGCAGACAAGAGAGACAGCAACAGAAGAGGGCAGACAAGAGAGACAGCAACAGAAGACGGGAGACAAGAGACAGCAACAGAAGAGGGCAGACAAGAGAGACAGCAACAGAAGAGAGGCAGACAAGAGAGACAGCAACAGAAGAGGGGAGACAAGAGAGACAGCAACAGAAGAGGGGAGACAAGAGAGACAGCAACAGAAGAGGGGAGACAAGAGAGACAGCAACAGAAGAGGGGAGACAAGAGAGACAGCAACAGAAGAGGGGAGACAAGAGAGACAGCAACAGAAGAGGGGAGACAAGAGAGACAGCAACAGAAGAGGGGAGACAAGAGACAGCAACAGAAGAGGGGAGACAAGAGAGACAGCAACAGAAGAGGGGAGACAGGAGAGACAGCAACAGAAGAGGGGAGACAAGAGAGACAGCAACAGAAGACAGAGAAAGTAATGGAGAGAGGCAGAGGAGGGGAGATCAGACAGTAGACTGTATCACTTAAAGCTGCTCTATAGATTATAATTACTGCACAGTGAGTGTGTGTGTGTGTGTGTGTGAGAGAGAGAGAGTAAATAATGGTAAAACAGCATTATAATGATAGTCATACAATGTCAAGTATTTCTTAAGTATAAACATTC
>CM072257.1:3507130-3526832 GCA_036851935.1 Coregonus suidteri | reverse complement strand
TGATCCAAGGACCCTTCACTTGCGTACACTCTTTCTGCCGAAAAATATTTTCAAGAAATTTATGTGACTTTTTTAAATTTAGAAGAAAGATTCCTGTAAACCCCGGCCCGCTCAAGGGAGGAAAACCCAAAGGGATGGGCAAAACCCGAAAGTGAAATTTCTGTTTTTATAGTAACCCCCGAATTTATGAATTTTGTGATCTACTTGCATCTATTTGGCCAACCACATTTTGGAAAAAATTCTAATCTTTAAGGCATGAAGTAGGAGGCATTTTTTTCAGGAAGGGTCTCATGGTGATAGGAGGGGCAGGGCAGACTAAAGGGAAGGGCTTCCGGGCCTTTAACTACTGCCCCACAAGGGGAAAAAGCAGTCTACGCAAAAAGTCCCTGGGGGTATCAACCATACCCAGGGTTGCCAAAGACCCCTAAAAAGCTGATACTGAACTCTGCCCTTTTTTGGGCCCTTAAAAAAAGTATAAAGGGGAATGGGAACGGCAAAGTGCGCATCAAGAAAACTAAAATTTTGTTTAAAACCAAAAAATTCTTGTTGTTTATTTGTTTGATTTGGGAAAAGTTTGATAGTTTTACTTTCCTTTCCAAATTTTTATTTAATGGTGTTATGTGTGTGTTTTTATGTTTTGAAAAGTTGGAAATAGTAGGCTAAAAATTATTAATCATGGAGAATGTTTATACTTAAGAAATACTTGAAATTGGGAAAACATCCTTATAAAGCTGGTCATTTCTTAAAATCAACACTAAACCCAGAAAAACCCAGACCCACTCCAAATTTGGAAACCGCCCCAACAGATCCACAGATTGCAATCTCGATCGCACTCCCCCACTGCCCCCTTTTCCCCCCTGGACAAAGGACACCCCACGTGAGAATTGGGTATTTATTGACTACAGCTCAGCATTCAACACCATAGTTTCCCTCCCAAGCTCATCCAAACTAAGGGTTTCCTTTGGGTAAAACCTCCTCTGCAATGGATTTCCCCCGGGGCTTTCCTGACGGGGCCTCCCCCAGGTGGTAAGGGATAGGTAACAACACATCTGCCACACTGGATACCTCAACACGGGGGCCCATCAGGGGGTGCGTGCTCAAGTCCCCTCCCTGTACTCTCTGTTCCCCATGGACTGCATGGCCAGCACGACTCCAACACCATCATTAAGTTTTTTGCCGACTACAACAACATGGTAGGCCTGATCACCGCAACGATGAGACAGTCTATAGGGGAGGAGGTCAGAGATCTGCCCGTGTGGTGCCAGGACAACAACCCTCTGCCCTCACCTCTCTCCCAACGTGCCAAGACAAAGGGAGATGAGTGTGGCCTACCGGAAAAAAAAGAGGACTGAGCACGCCCCCATTCTCATCGACTGGCTGGTAGTGGAATCAGGTGGAGAGCTTCAAAGTTCCTTGTTGTCCCATCACCACGAACTATCATGGTCCAAACACAACCAAGACCGTCCGTGAAGAGGGCAACGACAAAGCCTATTCCCCCTCAGGAGACTAAAAGATGTGGCATGGGTCCTCAGATACTCAAAAAAATTATACAGCTGCTTGCCCATCGAGAAGCATCCTGACTGGTTGCATCACCGCCTGGTATGGCAACTGGCTTGGCCTCTGGAGGTGACCGCAAGGCACTACAGAGGGTAGTGCGTACGGCCCAGTACATCACTGGGGCAAAGCTCCCTGCCATCCAGGACCTCTATACCAGGCGGTGTTCAGAGGACGCCCCATCCAAAGTTGTCAAAGCGTCCAGCCACCCTAGTCATAGACTGTTCTCTCTGCTACCGCACGGCAAGCGTACCGGAGTGCCAAGTCTAGGTCCAAAAGACTTCTCCAACAGCTTCTACCCCCAAGGCCATAAGACTCCTGAACAGCTAATCATGGCTACCCGGACTATTTGCACTGCCCCCCCAACCCCATCCTTTTTACGCTGGCTCGCTACTCTGTTAAGTATTTATGCATAGTCCCTTTAAACTCTACCCACATGGGTACATATTTACCTGTCAAACAACCTTCAACTAGCCGTGCCCCCGCACATTGACTCTGGCAACGGTACCCCCCTGTATATATAGCCTCC
Source organism: Coregonus suidteri (assembly GCA_036851935.1). NCBI lineage: Eukaryota > Metazoa > Chordata > Actinopteri > Salmoniformes > Salmonidae > Coregonus > Coregonus suidteri. The sequence goes on along the minus strand of CM072257.1, from coordinate 3,524,749 downwards.
CTACTGTCACTTTATATTTTTACTGTATATATAGCCTCCTACTGTCACTTTATTTTACTTCTGCTCTTTTTTACTCAAATGCAACACTTTTTTTGTTGTTGTTTTTATTCTTACTACTTTTTTTTGTTTTAAATAAATGCACTGTTGGTTAAGAGTCTGTAAGTAAGCATTTCACTGTAATGTCTGCACCTGTGTATTCGGCGCATGTGACCAATAAAATTTGATTTGATTTGTTTTTTGATTTAATGCTGTTTTAGCATTATTTACTCTCTCTCTCTCACACACACCACACTCACAGACTACACACACACACAACACCATATCCCCCCCACCCCCCCCCCAATGACACACACACACACATATCCCCCCCCCACACACACACCACACACACACACACTGTGCAGTAATTGAGAATCTATAGAAGCAGCTTTAAGTGATACAGTCTCCTGTCTGCTCTCCCCTCCTCTGCCTCTCTCCATTACTTTCTCTGTCTTCTGTTGCTGTCTCTCTTGTCTGTCCTCTTCTGTTGCTGTCCTCTCTTGACTCCCCTCTTCTGTTGGTGTCATCTCTGTCTCTTCTGTTTGCTGTCTCCTTGTCTCCCCTCTTCTGTTGCTGTCTCTCTTGTCTCCCTTCTTCTGTTGCTGTCTCTCTTGTCTTGTCCTCTTCTGTTGCTGTCTCTCTTGACTTTCCCTCTCTGTTGCTGTCCTCTCTTGTCTGCCCTCTTCTGTTGCTGTCTCTCTTGTCTCCCCTCTTCTGTTGCTGTCTCTCTTGTCTCCCTTCTTCTGTTGCTGTCTCTCTTTGTCTCCCTTCTTCTGTTGCTGTCTCTCTTGTCTCCCCTCTTCTGCTGCTGTCTCTTCTCTTGTCTCCCCCTCTTCTGTTGCTGTCTCTCTTGTCTCCCCCCTTCTGTTGCTGGTCTCTCTTGTCTGCCCTCTTCTGTTGCTGTCTCTCTTGTCTGCCCTCTTCTGCTCAACCAACCTTGGTTCTCTCTCCATCTGCCCTCTTCTGTCACTTTCTCTGTGTCTTGTCTGTTGCTGTCTGTGTCTTGTCTGTTGTCTGTGTCTTGTCTGTTGCTGTCTGTGTCTTGTCTGTTGCTGTCTCAGGTTCCAGTTTGTTACTGTCTCCTGTGTCTATTTTCTTCTGTTTATGGCTGTTCTGTCTCTCTCCATCATATCCTGTTCTTCTATTGCTGTCTCTGTGTCTTGTCTGGTGTCTCTCTCATATCCTATCCTTGTTCTTCTGTTGCTGTCTCTGTGTCTTGTCTGGTGTCTCTCTCCATCATATCCTGTTCTTCTATTGCTGTCTCTGTGTCTTGTCTGGTGTCTCTCTCCATCATATCCTATTCTTCTGTTGCTGTCTCTGTGTTTTGTCTGGTGTCTCTCTCCATCATATCCCTGTTCTTCTGTGCTGTCTCTGTGTCTTGTCTGGTGTCTCTCTCCATCATATCCTATTCTTCTGTTGCTGTCTCTGTGTCTTGTCTGGTGGTCTCTCTCTCTCCATCATATCCTGTTCTTCTATTGCTGTCTCTGTGTCTTGTCTGGTGTCTCTCTCCATCATATCCTATTCTTCTGTTGCTGTCTCTGTGTCTTGTCTGGTGTCTCTCTCCATCAACAGAAATATTGGTGAGGGTTAGGCCTACTCCAATACAACATTGAAAAACATGAAAACACGACTACATAACACCATTAAATACACAGGGTTGGAATATAGTTACAACACTCAAACTGTTTCCATCAAAACAGAAAAACACGAAAGAAAGCGGATGAACACATTCCGATTTCTACATACTTGCACTTTGCTTTTGCATGATCCATACAGCTGTTTTAAGGTCATACAAAGGCAGAGTGTAGTATCAGCATTTAAGGGGTCATAGGTCAGATTAGTGGTCATGGTTCTGTCGTAGCCGGCCGCGTGGGAGACTCATGGGGCGGCGCACAATTGGCCCAGCGTCGTCCAGGGTAGGGGAGGGGAATGGCCGGCAGGGATGTAGCTCAGTTGGTAGAGCATTGCGTTTTCAACGCCAGGGTTGTGGGTTCGATTCCCATGGGGGGCCAGTATTTAAAAAAAAAAAATATATATATATATATATATAATGTATGCACTCACTAACTGTAAGTCGCTCTGGATAAGAGCGTCTGCTAAATGACGTAAATGTAAATGTAAAAAATTGTTAATATGCATGGACAAAAAACCCAACTTTAAAGCCATTTGTCTCAGATTCACTGTTTGCGTAGACTGCTCTTTGCCTTTGTAGGGCAGTAGTTCAGTTGGCTTCCCTTGCCCTTAGTCTGCCTCCTGCCCCTCCTATCGCCATGGAGACACCTTCCTGAAAACAATGACTCCATACTTTGCTGAAACCTGTTCTGCCAGTTCATGTCCTTAAAGATGAATGTTGGAATTTCCAATGTGGTTACCCAAAAAGATGACAAGACAGATCACACATCCATAACTGGTTTTCCTGCTTGTAGCAGGCCGCGTTCACAGGAATCCTTTTCTCTAACTATGAGTCATATGATTTCATGAGAATATTTTTCTGGAAGGAGAGTGTAATGCAAGTCAAGGTGTCCTTGGATGAATGTCAACAAGATTTATAACCAGCATTGTTTAAATTAACTGTTGTAATAAATAAATAAAATATTTGTAAATGTATTGTCACAGACACCGGATAGATGCAGTGAAATGTGTTTGTTTTACAGGGTCATAGTAGTACGGCGCCCCCTGGAGCAAATCAGGTGTAAGTGCCTTGCTTAAGGGCACAGACAGATTTTTACCTTGACGGCTCAGGTATTCGAACCAGCAACCTTTCAGTTACTAGCCCCCCACTAGGTAATCTTACCATACCAGTTCACGCCCTAAAAGAAGACACTGTTCAAGTGTTCAAATGTAGTCCATGAAGAGGTATTAGGATTATGTGCACAGCTATTCTGCCGTACATTTGCAAACTGCTGCTACACATTTGGTCAAAGATGAGTTCAGACCTAAATCAGACTTCGTATTATCTGATATATCTTGTGACAAAGTGTCCCTGGTTCAATTATCTTCTGTTTCAGAGAAAATGGAGGGTAAAATTTGATGTAACTACAAAAATCCCAGTAAAACCAAGGAAACAGCAGTAAGTGAAGTTACTGCCATCTGGCTTTGTTCCACCATGTTCTACTGCAGTTACTACGGTTTTCCTTGGTATTCTATCAGGCTCTGAGTTCAGGCCATCCCGACCAATGACACTCACCCTCACACACTCCATGAGGAAAAGCCAGTGGATCCAGTTATCACCAGAATAAAACATGGCACAATCACGCAGAAACATTATGGTTTAACTCGCATTGAAATGCAAATACCCAGATAATGGTAAGAAAGATAGCAAACTAAATATTGAAACGCTCGCTAACATAAAGAAAAGGACAGCATTGACAGCAATACAAAGTCACATAAGGATAAACATTCTCCGTGATGAAATAGTTCTTACCTTATGGATAAAAACAGCTTGAGGGTTGCTACAATACAACATTCAAACATGAAAAACACAACTACACAACACCATTAAAAACAACAAGAAAGCTGGATAAACACATTTAGATTTTTTTAGATACTGCACTTTGCTTTTGCATTACCCATATAGCTGTTTAAGGTCATACAAAGGCAGAGTGCAGTATCAGCATTTAAGGGGTCATAGGTCAGATCAGTGGTCATAATAAGATGATACATCAGTGCATTTACACTTATCTACCTACGACATATTTGGCTGAACAGCAAAAACAACTTTAAAGCCTTTTTTGTCTTCAGTTGGACTGTTTTCTAGTTGATGCTCTTTGCCTTTGTAGGGCCGTTTATTCAAGCAGTCAACGGACAACAACTCTTAATGCGATCACGGGGAAAACACTTTTGAAAGCAGTTTTGGCCTTTGTTAAAGAGGGGGATCCAAGCTTTCCATTGATAACACGTTTATTTCTATACTCCTACAATTGCGCTAATGCATTGTTTTAAAAATGCAGTTACAACTGGAGTGTCAAGCATGGTTTAGGAACATTTGCAACATAGCTCTTAAAGGGGCAATGGCATCTTAAAAACTGAGTATCAAGCATGGTTTAGGAACATTTGCAACAGAGCTCTTAAAGGGGCAACGGCATCTTAAAACCGGAGCATGGTTTAGGCACATTGCAACAGAACTCTTAAAGGGGCAACACAGCATCTTAAAAGGGCAACTTTGTAATAGAAACCCCCCCAAACAACAATTCTGAGTGAATAATAATAATAATAAATAATAATAATAATCAGGAAGTTGTGTCCAATGGGGTAAATGCAGATGGACAAACCCCATGCTTCATTTATAGCCACTATGCTGCATCCGTTGGGCTACAGGTGATCATGCTTATTGCTAATAGCACATCTGATAATAGACCATGAATATAGGATATATGGTTCAATATGTTAAAAATAATTTACCATCTGATAATAGACCATGCATATAGATACATGGTTCAATATGTTAAAAATCATTTACCATCTGATAATAGACCATGCATACAGGCTATATGGTTCAATATGTTAAAATCATTTAACATCATCTTTACCAATATCTTTTTGGGCTCATTTTTTTTACACAGGTTCTTCTGGTGACACGTACAGCGGTTAAGGTTAAAGGTCAACCGCAGTGGATACATGCGTCCAGGCTTAAAGGAGCACCTAGGACACAGACACCAACTTCGGAGGAGTTGGGGAAGGACTGAACTTAAGGGGATATTTGTATAGGCTTCGATTGTTATTATAGTGTTGTATTATTCTTATATTCATTATTATTTATGTGTTTGTTTTTTTGTATTTGTTTTCTTTTATCAAACCTAGGTGGTGGTGGAGAGAAAAGTGGCAGTTTCTGGAGGGATCATGGAGAATACCATGACGAGATGCCAACTTCTTGGAAGGATGAGTGGAGATATTGCATCAGGGACATTTATCATAGTCCTTATAACTCTGACAGAAGTTATCTCTGGGGGGGCTAGTGATTGACAATTTTAAGATGATGGAGAAGATGGTTAAGGACAATACCGACTTCTGCAAATCTGACAATGAAAATAGAAGGTTAAATCATGACTATATGAACAATAATGTAAACATGAGACTTAGCGACAAGGACCAGCACCCTGAGCGTACACAGAGACAGGTTAGTCAGACGGACCAGCACCCTGAGCGTACACAGAGACAGGTTAGTCAGACGGACCAGCACCCTGAGCGTACACAGAGACAGGTTAGTCAGACGGACCAGCACCCTGAGCGTACACAGAGACAGGTTAGTCAGACGGACCAGCACCCTGAGCGTACACAGAGACAGGTTAGTCAGACGGACCAGCACCCTGAGCGTACACAGAGACAGGTTAGTCAGACGGACCAGCACCCTGAGCGTACACAGAGACAGGTTAGTCAGACGGACCAGCACCCTGAGCGAACACAGAGACAGGTTAGTCAGACGGACCAGCACCCTGAGCGTACACAGAGACAGGTTAGTCAGACGGACCAGCACCCTGAGCGTACACAGAGACAGGTTAGTCAGACGGACCAGCACCCTGAGCGTACACAGAGACAGGTTTTAGTCAGACGGACCAGCACCCTGAGCGTACACAGAGACAGGTTAGTCAGACGGACCAGCACCCTGAGCGTACACAGAGACAGGTTAGTCAGACGGACCAGCACCCTGAGCGTACACAGAGAAAGGTTAGTCAGACGGACCAGCACCCTGAGCGTACACAGAGACAGGTTAGTCAGACGGACCAGCACCCTGAGCGTACACAGAGACAGGTTAGTCAGACGGACCAGCACCGTGAGCGTACACAGAGACAGGTTAGTCAGACGGACCAGCACCCTGAGCGAACACAGAGACAGGTTAGTCAGACGGACCAGCACCCTGAGCGTACACAGAGACAGGTTAGTCAGACGGACCAGCACCCTGAGCGTACACAGAGACAGGTTAGTCAGACGGACCAGCACCCTGAGCGTACACAGAGACAGGTTAGTCAGACGGACCAGCACCCTGAGCGTACACAGAGACAGGTTAGTCAGACGGACCAGCACCCTGAGCGTACACAGAGACAGGTTAGTCAGACGGACCAGCACCCTGAGCGGAACACAGAGACAGGTTAGTCAGACGGACCAGCACCCTGAGCGTACACAGAGACAGGTTAGTCAGACGGACCAGCACCCTGAGCGTACACAGAGACAGGTTAGTCAGACGGACCAGCACCCTGAGCGTACACAGAGACAGGTTAGTCAGACGGACCAGCACCCTGAGCGTACACAGAGACAGGTTAGTCAGACGGAGCAGCACCCTGAGCGTACACAGAGACAGGTTAGTCAGACGGACCAGCACCCTGAGCGTACACAGAGACAGGTTAGTCAGACGGAGCAGCACCCTGAGCGTACACAGAGACAGGTTAGTCAGACGGACCAGCACCCTGAGCGTACACAGAGACAGGTTAGTCAGACGGACCAGCACCCTGAGCGTACACAGAGACAGGTTAGTCAGACGGACCAGCACCCTGAGCGTACACAGAGACAGGTTAGTCAGACGGACCAGCACCCTGAGCGTACACAGAGACAGGTTAGTCAGACGGACGTCTACATAGAAATGGAGGTGATGGAACACGTTCCTGTATCTGAGCATGACATGCATTGTTTGTATTATCCTCTCAGAGCTACATTGAGTAAAAGCCTTTTTATGTTAATAATGTTACTTTTGTGGTTTTAAGTGAGGAATTGACAAGGGTTAACGTTGAATATGAATCGGTTGAAGGAGAGGAAGTCTTAATACTTATAATGTCATTAGCGGCAACAGGTGCTAGCACACCAACCGTAGAATATTGTAATGGGTTATGGAAAGGGTTGACGGCAACATTTTTGGTTCAGAGAGATTCGCTAGCTTATGCAAGTATGCAACCAGTAGCAATCAGGACAAAGCAGAAGGCAGTACCTCTAATCAGCGTGACGTCTATAGCTAGTCATACAATGCTATATCAAATGGGGATTACACAGGGATGTCCAGATAAGAAGATGTTTTGGATACTAATTTGCCCTGGCCAGCAACTGGTTACATGGTATGGTATTGTGGTGATCACTCATATACCGACCTTCCACAATATTGGCAAGGGGTTTGTGCTCCTTATTGGATACCAAGGAAAGTGGTATTTGGGGGTATAAATGATCCAATCACACGGCCAGCGACTTTACCTGAGGATCAGACTGCTGAGTTGGTAGAGAATGGGGAAATTATTATTTATGAGAATATGGATTCACAAGTGAATTCTATTCATCCCATAGCGTCTAATATGTGGTACAAAACCCTTAAGCAGAAAGTTAGGAAGTTGACTCAAAATTCATGTTATGTGTGTTCACTGATTCCCAAATCGACTGAGGATGTATTTCCTTATTGGGCGGTTCCTCTGCAAGGGTCAGAAGGATTGCCGACCCTATGCATTATTGCTTATCAGTATGTATTGAACACTCATCCTGAGATGGGATCACAATCAGTCAGACCGATAATTTGGCCGAATAACATTTACATTGGTAAAACCAATAACATGATTATCAAGGTTGATGGCATTCTTCACAAGATGTCTCAGTATGTTATTTATACTAATCTATCTGTAAGACAGGAGAATGGGAGGGATCTGAATAAGGTCCATTCAACCATTTATGGGATTCAGGAACATTGGCCATCCGTTACTAGATGTCCCCGATCTTTTATGATCAGCATTTAATTCAAGTACCTAGTGATTTATCAGTAATAGATAAAGGGAAGACAGAGAGGAGAGTTATCAGTAATAGATAAAGGGAAGACAGAGAGGAGAGTTATCAGTAATAGATAAAGGGAAGGCAGAGAGGAGAGTTATCAGTAATAGATAAAGGGAAGACAGAGAGGAGAGTTATCAGTAATAGATAAAGGGAAGACAGAGAGGAGAGTTATCAGTAATAGATAAAGGGAAGGCAGAGAGGAGAGTTATCAGTAATAGATAAAGGGAAGGCAGAGATGAGAGAGTTATCAGTAATAGATAAAGGGAAGACAGAGAGGAGAGTTATCAGTAATAGATAAAGGGAAGACAGGGAGGAGAGTTATCAGTAATAGATAAAGGGAAGACAGAGAGGAGAGTTATCAGTAATATATAAAGGGAAGACAGAGAGGAGAGTTATCAGTAATAGATAAAGGGAAGACAGGGAGGAGAGTTATCAGTAATATATAAAGGGAAGACAGAGAGGAGAGTTATCAGTAATAGATAAAGGGAAGACAGAGAGGAGAGTTATCAGTAATAGATAAAGGAAGACAGAGAGGAGAGTTATCAGTAATAGATAAAGGGAAGAGAGAGGAGAGTTATCAGTAATATATAAAGGGAAGGCAGAGAGGAGAGTTATCAGTAATAGATAAAGGGAAGGCAGAGAGGAGAGTTATCAGTAATAGATAAAGGGAAGACAGGGAGGAGAGTTATCAGTAATAGATAAAGGGAAGGCAGAGAGGAGAGTTATCAGTAATAGATAAAAGGGAAGAGAGAGGAGAGTTATCAGTAATAGATAAAGGGAAGACAGAGAGGAGAGATTTATCAGTAATAGATAAAGGGAAGAGAGAGAGGAGAGTTATCAGTAATAGATAAAGGGAAGGCAGAGAGGAGAGTTATCAGTAATAGATAAAGGAAGGCAGAGAGGAGAGTTATCAGTAATAGATAAAGGGAAGAGAGAGGAGAGTTATCAGTAATAGATAAAGGGAAGGCAGAGAGGAGAGTTATCAGTAATAGATAAAGGGAAGAGAGAGGAGAGTTATCAGTAATAGATAAAGGGAAGGCAGAGAGGAGAGTTATCAGTAATAGATAAAGGAAGACAGAGAGGAGAGTTATCAGTAATAGATAAAGGGAAGGCAGAGAGGAGAGTTATCAGTAATAGATAAAGGGAAGGCAGGGAGGAGAGTTATCAGTAATATATGAAGGGAAGACAGAGAGGAGAGTTATCAGTAATAGATAAAGGGAAGAGAGAGGAGAGTTATCAGTAATAGATAAGGGGAAGAGGGAGGAGAGTTATCAGTAATAGATAAAGGGAAGGCAGAGAGGAGAGTTATCAGTAATAGATAAAGGGAAGGCAGAGAGGAGAGTTATCAGTAATAGATAAAGGGAAGGCAGAGAGGAGAGTTATCAGTAAAGAATAAGGGAAGACAGAGAGGAGAGTTATCAGTAATAGATAAAGGGAAGACAGAGAGGAGAGGAGTTATCAGTAATAGATAAAGGGAAGACAGAGAGGAGAGTATCAGTAATAGATAAAGGGAAGACAGAAAGGAGAGTTATCAGTAATAGATAAAGGGAAGAGAGAGGAGAGTTATCAGTAATAGATAAAGGGAAGACAGAGAGGAGAGTTATCAGTAATAGATAAAGGGAAGGCAGAGAGGAGAGTTATCAGTAATATATAAAGGGAAGAGAGAGGAGAGTTATCAGTAATAGATAAGGGAAGAGAGAGGAGAGTTATCAGTAATAGATAAAGGGAAGAGAGAGGAGAGTTATCAGTAATAGATAAAGGGAAGGCAGAGAGGAGAGTTATCAGTAATAGATAAAGGGAAGGCAGAGAGGAGAGTTATCAGTAATAGATAAAGGGAAGACAGAGAGGAGAGTTATCAGTAATAGATAAAGGGAAGGCAGAGAGGAGAGTTATCAGTAATAGATAAAGGGAAGACAGAGAGGAGAGTTATCAGTAATAGATAAAGGGAAGAGAGAGGAGAGTTATCAGTAATAGATAAAGGGAAGACAGAGAGGAGAGTTATCAGTAATAGATAAAGGGAAGACAGAGAGGAGAGTTATCAGTAATAGATAAAGGGAAGAGAGAGGAGAGTTATCAGTAATAGATAAAGGGAAGACAGAGAGGAGAGTTATCAGTAATAGATAAAGGGAAGAGAGAGGAGAGTTATCAGTAATAGATAAAGGGAAGAGAGAGGAGAGTTATCAGTAATAGATAAAAGGGAAGAGAGAGGAGAGTTATCAGTAATAGATAAAGGGAAAACAGAGAGGAGAGTTTATCAGTAATAGATAAAGGGAAGAGAGAGGAGAGTTATCAGTAATAGATAAAGGGAAAACAGAGAGGAGAGTTATCAGTAATAGATAAAGGGAAGGCAGAGAGGAGAGTTATCAGTAATAGATAAAGAGGAAGGCAGAGAGGAGAGTTATCAGTAATAGATAAAGGGAAGAGAGAGAGGAGAGTTATCAGTAATAGATAAAGGGAAGACAGAGAGGAGAGTTATCAGTAATAGATAAAGGAAGGAGAGAGGAGAGTTATCAGTAATAGATAAAGGGAAGAGAGAGGAGAGTTATCAGTAATAGATAAAGGGAAGGCAGAGAGGAGAGTTATCAGTAATAGATAAAGGAAGGCAGAGAGGAGAGTTATCAGTAATAGATAAAGGGAAGACAGAGAGGAGAGTTATCAGTAATAGATAAAGGGAAGACAGAGAGGAGAGTTATCAGTAATAGATAAAGGGAAGGCAGAGAGGAGAGTTATCAGTAATAGATAAAGGGAAGGCAGAGAGGAGAGTTATCAGTAATAGATAAAGGGAAGACAGAGAGGAGAGTTATCAGTAATAGATAAAGGGAAGAGAGAGGAGAGTTATCAGTAATAGATAAAGGAAGACAGAGAGGAGAGTTATCAGTAATAGATAAAGGGAAGAGAGAGGAGAGTTATCAGTAATAGATAAAGGGAAGACAGAGAGGAGAGTTATCAGTAATAGATAAAGGGAAGCAGAGAGGAGAGTTATCAGTAATAGATAAAGGGAAGACAGAGAGGAGAGTTATCAGTAATAGATAAAGGGAGAGAGAGAGGAGAGTTATCAGTAATAGATAAAGGGAAGAGAGAGGAGAGTTATCAGTAATAGATAAAGGGAAGGCAGAGAGGAGAGTTTATCAGTAATAGATAAAGGGAAGAGAGAGGAGAGTTATCAGTAATAGATAAAGGGAAGACAGAGAGGAGAGTTATCAGTAATAGATAAAGGGAAGAGAGAGGAGAGTTATCAGTAATAGATAAAGGGAAGACAGAGAGGAGAGTTATCAGTAATAGATAAAGGGAAGGCAGAGAGGAGAGTTATCAGTAATAGATAAAGGGAAGACAGAGAGGAGAGTTATCAGTAATAGATAAAGGGAAGACAGAGAGGAGAGTTATCAGTAATAGATAAAAGGGAAGACAGAGAGGAGAGTTATCAGTAATAGATAAAGGGAAGACAGAGAGGAGAGTTATCAGTAATAGATAAAGGGAAGACAGAGAGGAGAGTTATCAGTAATAGATAAAGGGAAGACAGAGAGGAGAGTTATCAGTAATAGATAAAGGAAGACAGAGAGGAGAGTTATCAGTAATAGATGTTGGATTTCTGAGAGCTTCTCAATGTCTCATGATGTTTGTCACGATCGTCTGGAGTAGACCCAAAGCGCAGCGTTAGTTGCGAACATACTTTATTTATTTAATGAATGCACGAACAAATAATAAACGTTACGTGACGTCCTATGTTGCACACAACAAACACGGAACAACCTGAAAGGAACAAACCAACAGGAACAAGATCCCAAAAAACACAAAGGGAAAACAGACAGTTTAAATATATCTCCCAATCAGAGACAACCAGCCACAGCTGACACTTGTTGCCTCTGATTGGGAGCCACTCTGGCCAACATAGAAACACAACAACCAGAAACTCCCGACATAGAAATACAACACATAGAATGACCACACCCACTGGCTCAACATATAGAGTCCCAGAGCCCGGGTGTGACAGTACCCCCCCCCTAAGGCGCGGACTGCGACCGCGCCTCAACTTGAACAAAACAGGGTAGGGCTGGGTGGGCATTCCTCCTCGGCGGCGGTTCTGGCTCCGGGCTTGCCCACCACCCTCCCAATAATCCCCCCATAGCGCCCCTGGTCCGATCTGGCCCCGCTGGCTGGAGCTGAACTGGACATAGTAGGAGCGGGTAGCTTCAGCTCCGGTGTGGAGCAGCCTGACCGGTACCTGATCAGGCACCGGTGACCCAGGCACGGGTTGTGCCGGACTGACGACGCGCACCCCTGGCTTGGTGCGTGGAGGAGGAACGGGCCTTACCAGGCTGAAGACTCGCACCCCTGGCTTGGTGCGTGGAGCAGCAACGGGCCGAACCGGGCTGACGACTCGCACCCCTGGCTTGGTGCGTGGAGAGGAACGGGGCCTTACCAGGCTGAAGACTCGCACCCCTGGCTTGGTGCGTGGAGCAGCAATGGGCCGAACCGGGCTGACGATGCGCACCCCTGGCTTGGTGCGTGGAGCCGGAACGGGCCTTACCGGGGCTGACGACTCGCACCCCTGGCTTGGTGCGAGTAGCAGGAACGGGCTGGACCAGGCTGACGACTCGCACACCTGGCTTGGTGCGAGTGGCAGGAACGAGCTGGACCAGGCTGACGACTCGCACCCCTGGCTTGGTGCGAGTGGCAGGAACAGGCCGGGCCAGGGGGCTGGCGACGCACACCGTAGGCTTGGTGCGAGGGGGCAGGAACAGGCCGGGCCGGGCTGGCGACGCGCACCGTAGGCTTGGTGCGAGTAGCAGGAACAGGCAGGGCCGGGCTGGCGACGCACACCGTAGGCTTGGTGCGAGGGGCAGGAACAGGCCGGGCCGGGCTGGCGACGCACACCGTAGGCTTGGTTAGCAGGAACAGGCCGGGTGGCGACGCGCACCGTAAGGCTTGGTGCGAGCAGGAACAGGCCGGGCCGGGCTGGCGACGCCCACACCGTAGGCTTGGTGCGAGGGGCAGGAACAGGCCGGGCCGGGCTGGCGACGCACACCGTAGGCTTGGTGCGAGGGGCAGGAACAGGCCGGGCCGGGCTGGCGACGCGCACCGTAGGCTTGGGTGCGAGTAGCAGGAACAGGCCGGGCCGGGCTGGCGACGCACACCGTAGGCTTGGTGCGAGGGGCAGGAACAGGCCGGGCCGGGCTGGCGACGCGCACCGTAGGCTTGGTGCGAGTAGCAGGAACAGGCAGGGCCGGGCTGGCGACGCACACACCGTAGGCTTTGGTGCGAGGGGCAGGAACAGGCCGGGCCGGGCTGGCGACGCGCACCGTAGGCTTGGTGCGAGTAGCAGGAACAGGCAGGGCCGGGCTGGCGACGCACACCGTAGGCTTGGTGCGAGGGGCAGGAACAGGCCGGGCCGGGCTGGCGACGGCACACCGTAGGCTTGGTGCGAGTAGCAGGAACAGGCCAGGCCGGGCTGGCGACGCGCACCGTAGGCTTGGTGCGAGTAGCAGGAACAGGCCGGGCCGGGCTGGCGACGCACACCGTAGGAATGGTGCGAGGGGCAGGAACAGGCCGGGCTGGGCTGGCGACGCGCACCGTAGGCTTGGTGCGAGTAGCAGGAACAGGCCGGGCCGGGCTGGCGACGCACACCGTAGGCTTGGTGCGAGTAGTCAGGAACAGGCCGGGCCGGGCTGGCGACGCGCACCGTAGGCTTGGTGCGAGTAGCAGGAACAGGCCGGGCCGGGCTGGCGACGCACACCGTAGGCTTGGTGCGAGGGTCAGGAACAGGCCGGGCCGGGCTGGCGACGCGCACCCTAGGCTTGGTGCAGTAGCAGGAACAGCCGGGCCGGGCTGGCGACGCACACCGTAGGCTTGGTGCGAGGGGCAGGAACAGGCCGGGCCGGGCTGGCGACGCGCACCGTAGGCTTGGTGCGAGTAGCAGGAACAGGCCGGGGGCCGGGCTGGCGACGCGCACCGTAGGCTTGGTGCGAGTACCGGGCCGGGCTGGAACAGCGCACCCGTGCCGTGCTGGCGACGCACGCGCACCGTAGGCTTGGTGCGAGGGGCAGGAACACGCGTGCCGGCTGGCGGCGCACACCGGGCTGTGGAGACGGATAGGAGACCTGGAGTGAAGAGCGGCCACAACATGTCCTGGCTGAATGCCTATCTTCACACACTCTGTGTGAGGCATCCGCACAGGACGCACAGGGCTGTGTACCCGTACTGGCATAACAGCACGTGACACTGGCGCAGGATATCCGGGACCGAGGAGAGGCATTGGAGACCACGAGCGCTGAGCCGGCACACTCCGTCCTGGCTGCATACCCACCTTCGCACGACACATGCGGGGTGCTCGCACAGGACGTACCGGACTATGCCGGACCACTCGTGGCACAGAACGCCGCTCCGCATACCGCGGAACCTGCCCAGTCCCATGCTGCCATGCCTGAGTACGGGAAGTTGGTTTCCGCTCTCCATCCAGGCTCCGCCAACCTGCCTTCTGGCCCCCCAAACCCGGTGGCCTCCTCTCCAAAACTCCCAAATCGCCCTGTGGGCAGCCTCCTGCTGCCCAGCCGCCCATGACGTGTGCCCCCCCCCTAAACATTTTTTGGGGTTGCCTCTCGTCCGTCCGACGACGACACTGTTGACGCCGTTGCTCCTCTCTCGCCAGGGCCTTAATCCTAGCCCATGGCCCTTTTCCCCCGAGCATGTCCCTCCCAGGACCACACTTTGCCCACCTGGGCCATCGCCAACCTCTCCATCTCCTTTTCCCGGCGCTTCCCCTCCCATGTCCAGTCTGCCTGCTCCTGGACACGCTGCTTGGTCCTTGTATGGTGGGGATCTTCTGTCACGATCGTCGTATGGAGTAGACCAATGCGCAGCGTTAGTTGCGAACATACTTCTTTATTAAGTGAAAGCACGAACAAAAACAAGAAAACGATAACGTGACAGTCAACGGTCAAACACAAACCAACTCGAACAAGATCCCACAAACACAAATGGAAAACAGACAGTTTAAAAATATGGCTCCCAATCAGAGGCAATGAGTGTCAGCTGAGCCATATTTAAACTGTCTGTTTTCTATTTGTGTTTGTGGGATCTTGTTCGAGTTGGTTTGTGTTTGGAAACCGTTGACTGTCACGTTATCGTTTTCTTGTTTTTTTTTGTTCGTGCTTTCACTTAATAAAGAAGTATGTTCGCAACTAACGCTGCGCATTGGTCTACTCCATACGACGATCGTGACAATGTTTAAGGATATGGGGGGGGGGAAAGTATTGCATTTCAAAAGTGGGAACATTACCGATTCAAGTTTTTTTTTGGTGTTGTGGAAATAATATATGGACTACTCTTCCTCCACTGTTCAGGGGAATATGTGGAGTCTGTACTTTAAATGATCTTATCTATGTTGTTCAACCTGTTGAATTTGTTGATACGAATCTTACTGGACGTTTTAGGAGGGATACTACGGAATTTATGGGATATGTACATTTAAAGAATACACATCCAATTGATTTTGGCTACTAGATACAAAGCAATACCTCAAGATTTTTAAGATATTTACACATACTCAGTTAGTTTTTAAGACTATTTTTGGAAATACAGAATTGCAATAATCTAATCATTATCTCATAGCATTGACATGTCATGATGTTGCTAGAGTGGGTAATGCTACTGTCATGGGTTTTCAAGCTATTGGTTCTGAGTTGGCTCTTATTAGACAGTATGCTACTGATAATCGCATAGCCTTGGATGCTATTACGGCTGCTCAAGGAGGTGTGTGTGCGATTGTTGGAGGAGATACTTGTACATACCTACCGTAAGTCGCTCTGGATAAGAGCGTCTGCTAAATGAGGAAAATGTAATGTAAATGTCTTGGGAATGTAACTACAGCTATGGGTAATATTAGAGATATACAGGATGGCATTAAGCGTACTAATAGGGATGCTAAGATAGGGATGCTAATAGGGATGCTAATAGGGATGCTAATAGGGATGCTAATAGGGATGCTAATAGGGATGCTAAGATAGGGATGCTAATAGGGATGCTAATAGGGATGCTAATAGGGATGCTAATAGGGATGCTAATAGGGATGCTAAGATAGGGATGCTAAGATAGGGATGCTAATAGGGATGCTAATAGGGATGCTAATAGGATGCTAATAGGGATGCTAATAGGGATGCTAAGATAGGGATGCTAATAGGGATGCTAATAGGGATGCTAATAGGGATGCTAATAGGGATGCTAATAGGGATGCTAAGATAGGGATGCTAATAGGGATGCTAATAGGGATGCTAATAGGGATGCTAATAGGGATGCTAATAGGGATGCTAATAGGGATGCTAATAGGGATGCTAAGATAGGGGGAGGATATGGTCATTTGAATGCTGTTGAAGTCTTTTCCAAGGTTTTTTAGTGGTAATTCCATAGGAACATGGATGGCAAGTATTATATGTCCTCTAGTGGCAATAGTACTTACTGTAGCTATAGTTATGGGGTGTTGTTTTCCAATTTTTCGGGGATTGATTTTAAGATCTGTACAAACGATTACTAACATGCCAGATATTACAGTTAGACATGTATCAGTTAATGTTAATACAAGGAGGGAGAGGACTAATTATTCTTCTATGTCATCTTGTTCCAGTTTAGAGTCCATTGATAATGTTGATTGAGGAATGGGAATGTTAAGGTGGAATTGTATACCATGGAATTAAGGGTTACAGGAAGAAGATGGATATCTCAGTGGATTAGATAGAGCCCCTTGTGACCAGGGAGAAACTTGGGGTTCCTCTGACTGCGCGTGGATGAAGTAGACGGATGTTTTGGTTATTTTTATAGTCATGTGTATAGAATATAATATCCATGTAATTTAGTAATGAGTATGTATACGTGTTGTGTATTGTTGATGTAAAGTGTAAGTGGTTATCCCACTGGCTATAGGGTGAACGCACCAATTTGTGAGTCGCTCTGGCTAAGAGCGTCTGCTAAATGACGTTAATGTGCCCTTGAGCAAGGCACTTAACCCTAATTGCTCCTGTAAGTCGCTCTGGATAAGAGCGTCTGCTAAATGACTAAAATGTAAAATGTAAATGTAAAATGTTGATGTCATTATGTTAACAATTTATTTCTATGTATGTTTTATTTAATTTTTTTATTAGCATGTATCAGAAAAAAGGGGTCATGGGGAT
This sequence comes from Coregonus suidteri, assembly GCA_036851935.1. Lineage (NCBI taxonomy): Eukaryota > Metazoa > Chordata > Actinopteri > Salmoniformes > Salmonidae > Coregonus > Coregonus suidteri. Next base: position 3,507,812 of record CM072257.1, on the reverse strand, counting down.
GATGTCAAAGGGATGATGTCATGATGGTCACAATTTCGTTGATGTATGTTTTCTTGGTAGCATGAATAAGAAATGGGTATATTTGAAAATGAAGTATATAAAAAGGGGTCATTTTAAAAGGGAGGATGTCTTGTGGGATTTTTCCTTATATAATAAAAAATAAGGTTTTGACTACATAGATGATTAGCATGAATATATAGTAGTTAATTATCTGTTTATCTTTTATTCAGACTGAGTTTATAGAGGTTTGAGAGGTTTGATATCACATAAGATAGATGACTGAGAATGTATACCTTTGTTGATTAAATATATGGAGAATCAAGTTGAATTCAGGTATGAAAGGTGGAAGGGATCAATTCTCAGTTATCTAGCATAGTCTAGGATCTAGTCAGAGATATATGTGATACTGAGTGAGAGGTATGTACTACTGATTGGAGAATATTGTATTTTATATGAAGTTATATATGAACTTATGGGGGTTCTAACTTACCACAAGATAATAACAAAAAAAAAGTGGATTGATATGATGTTTTTATGGTATAATGATGTCATGTCATAGTATTGTTAGCACCAACGGGGGTATGGATAGAGGGGAGATTGAAACAGGTATCATGTCAACCGATGCTACAGATGGCTACGAGGAAACTGACGATCTGGAGATGATAGTAGGTATATACACTGC
>CM072257.1:3403361-3506630 GCA_036851935.1 Coregonus suidteri | reverse complement strand
GTTCCCCTCTCCACGGGGGTTCTCTGCCTCAAACCCCCTGTTGCAGGGGCTGAGTAGGGTTTGCGGGTGCTCTTCTGCCCCCCTGGGAGGGGGGCGTCACTTGAGGGTTGAGTCTGATTTTGTCTTCTGTCGGTTTGGCGCCCCCCCCTGGTTTGTCCCGTGGGGGAGATCTGTGGGTATACCGGCCTTGTTCAGGTTTGTAATTTGGGGGGGTTGGGGATACCCCCTTTAGTGGTGGGGGGCTGTGCTTTGCAGAGTGGGGGGGTTAATCCTTCCTTTTTGGGCCCGCCCGGGGGTTTCTTCGGATGGGGCCACAGTGTTCCGGCCCCCTCCTGTCTACCTCCAGTATTTATGCTGCAGTAGTTTTGTGTCGGGGGGCGGGGTTTTATTTGGTTATACCTGGGTACTTCTCCTGTCTTTCCAGGGCCGTTAAAATTTAAGTATCCCTTTTCCAAATTTTCTTCGTTCTCTTTTTCTCTCTGAGAACCTAGCCCTAGGACCCAAAAGTCAGCCTACCGGGCATGAGGGACCCCTTTGCTGTCCCACCCCTTGTTTTGCTGCTATTCCATTTTAAACTGTTCGCCTGCGGTTACAAAAACCCCTCCCTGTCCCAGACTGCTTTTTTAAAACTCTTAAGATCGGCTATAAAAAGAAACTGAGAGACCGACCCCTAGGACCATACGTGGGGGGACTTTTGGGGCGTGGTGACTTTGTGTCCCCAGTCCCCCGGGCCGTGCTATTCCAGTTTAACTGTTTGCCGGGGTTTATGGAACCCCTACCTGCCCCAGCCCTGCTGTTTCAACTCTTAATGATGGCTATGAAAAGCCAACTGAATTTTCCGATTATTATTTGACCATGCTTGCATTATGAACTTTTTTTGAAATCTTGGCAGGGTTCTTTTATAATCTCCACCCGGCACACCAGAAGAGGACTGCCACCCTTGCCCGGTTCCTCTTGGGTTTTTTCCTAGGTTTTGGCCTTTCTAGGGATTTTTTTCCCTAGCCACCGTGCTTTACACCTGCATTACTAGCTTTTTGGGGGTTTTTAGGCTGGGGTTTTGTCGCACTTCGAGATTTTAGCTGATTAGAAGGGTTATAAAAAATAAAATTGTTGAAAAAATAAAATTTGATGAAAATAAAAGAACTGTACAAATAACACTTGTGACATAAAATATTTAAAATATTTTAAAAAAAATTTAAAAATAAGTAATATGAGATCTGTAGTAAAACATTTACATTTTTTTTTTTGTTTTTAGTCATTTAAATTTAGCATATTTTTTTTTCGGGGCCCCGGGATTCCCAAAAGCTTTTTAAAGGGCCAAGTTCATCATTGAATTTCGTGGGAGCATTTTTAAATCTCAAAGGTTTCGAAAACCATCATTATTAACGTTGCACTTAAAAACGCTCATATTCAAACACCCCCTCAGACCATTTTGTAAACACCCAAGTGCGTGTTAGAGTTTTTTTGCCCTCCGCGTCACTTTATAACAAAGATCTCCGCTAAACATAAAAAATCACTGGTTTAACCCTCCTTTTTATCCGAAAATTTAAAAAAGTTGAATACAAATACAAATTTCCAAGTCTTTGCAATTGTTAAAACAACGGAAGTACAACTATGCTTCAAATAAAAACCGAGATAACTGCTTTACAATATAAACAGTGGCTATAGGCCTTTTAAATCATTTTGAAATTATTCAATTTCAATTATTTATTTTTATTTTCATTGTGGGTTACGTCTGTAATTTGTCTCAATATATTTCATGGATGTGTAGCCTAACATATGACCAATGATGTGCCAAATCTGTGATGTAGTGCATTTTTATTGTGGTAAGCCATTAGAATATCAAACTTCCTCAATATTTGCAAGCCGTTAGGTAGTAATATCTTTCTAGAAGCTGATACCTGGTCAGCCTTGTTGGAATGTATTATAATGTTAAGGAAAGATTTTAATGGAGAAAAACTGATCAGAGAGCAGCACTCCCCTTCTTTCGATCTATCAGTACGATACAATGCTCCACCGGACGTGTGATACCTTGTCATGCTGCTGATCCAGTTTCTACTGGTCTGCCTGCGGATATGGAACTCTGACCTGTTCACCAGACGTGTGACCTTGTCCCGAACCTGCTGTTTCGACCCTCTCTCTCTCTCTCCCTCCCTTCTCTCTCTCTAAAACACCTGCTGTCTTGACCTCGAATGCTTGGCTTTGAACAGCCAACTGACATTTACTCCTGAGGTGCTGACGTGTTGCACCACTCTATAACCACAGTTGATTATTATTTGACGCTGCTGGTCATGAACATTTAAAAATCTTGAAGAACGATTTGGCCTTAATGGCCCTGGTACTCTTATAATCTCCCCCCAGCACAACAAGACGAGGACAGGCCTCCCCTCAGAGCCTGGTTCCTCTAAGTTTTCTTCCTAGGTTCTGCCTTTCTAGGGAGTTTTTCCTAGCCACCATGCTTCTACATCTGCATTGCTTGCTCTTTGTGGTTTTAGACTGGGTTTCTATATAAGCACTTTGTGACAACTGTTGCTGATGTAAAAAAGTCATCTGGGAATACATATGCAGACCAGGCCAGGGTTTTGGGTTTGAGAAGTCAAATGAGAGGTTAAAAATGACTTCCTTAGTTGTCCATTTTGAAAAGTTCTGTCTTAAGTAGTTTAACAAACTGAAACATTTTCATGTTAGTCAAAAACAACTTTTATATCGAAGGAGTGCTTTGATTTGACGGCCTGCAAACTGTGCAGTTCGGCACAAGACGACCATTAGACCCAATGACGTATTTCTGCGCATGAGCTTCAAATTAAATCAAATTGTATTTCTCACATGCGCCAAATACAAACAGTGGTAAACTTTTCCGTGAAATGCTTACTTACGAGCCCTTCCCAACAATGCAGAGTTATAAAGTCACAAAAGTTAAGAAATAAAAAAAGGAAATAGTAACATAATAAAATAACAATAATGAGGCTATAAGGAGTACTGAGTCAATGTGCAGGGGTACCAGGAAGTTGAGGTAATAACTAGACTATATACAGGGAAGTACCCAGTACTGAGTCAATGTGCAGGGGTACCAGGTAGTTGAGGTAAATAACTAGACTATATACAAGGAGTACCAGTACTGAGTCAATGTCCAGGGGTACCCAGGTAGTTGAGGTAATAACTAGACTATATACAAGGAGTACCAGTACTGAGTCAATGTGCAGGGGTACCAGGTAGTTGAGGTAGTAATGAGACTATAAGGAGTACTGAGTCAATGTGCAGGGGTACCAGGAAGTTGAGGTAGTAATGAGGCTATAAGGAGTACTGAGTCAATGTGCAGGGGTACCAGGAAGTTGAGGTAGTAATGAGGCTATAAGGGGTACCAGTACTGAGTCAATGTGCAGGGGTACCAGGTAGTTGAGGTAGTAATGAGGCTATAAGGAGTTGCAGTACTGAGTCAATGTGCAGGGTGGGACCAGGTAGTTTGAGGTAGTAATGAGACTATAAGGAGTACCAGTACTGAGTCAATTTGCAGGGGTACCAGGTAGTTTGAGGTTAGTAATGAGGCTATAAGGAGTACCAGTACTGAGTCATGTGCAGGGGTACCAGGTTGTTGAGGTAATTGAGGTAATATGTACATGTAGGTAGGGGTAAAAGTGACTACGCAATCAGGATAGAGATTACATCTCCTCATCCAGGGAGTGCACACACACTCACACACACACACACACACACACACACTCACTGACAGACACACACACACACACACACACACACACACACACACCACACAACAACACACACACACACACACACACCACACACACACACACAGACACACTGACACACACAGCACACACACACACACACACACAGTCAATGACAGACACACACACACACACACACACACACACACACTCAAAGTGAATGTTGTGTTTGTTTAATATTGTTTTAGGACTATGAAAATGGAAAATAGGATTAGCCTATGGGATTATGAAAACAACAAAAACAAATGGGAAAATGGGAGAGGAGAAATGACTAGAGACAGTGTTTGTTTAACTCACTGACCATGACCCATGAGTTCTTCTTACCTTTGTTACAGTAGAAAAAGTCTCCCTCTCTAAACACTATAGGAGGTTTCATAGACCAGTCACTCTTCATGGACACACAGCTGGGTACAGGGGAGGCTGGTCTCTCCTGCTTGATTGGGCTTCAACACAACAGAGACAAACATTACGTCTCTCATCTACTCTGGAGATCAGATGGGGAAACATAAGAAGGAGTTTCATTCCAAAACGCTATATATCCATTTTCAAGAAATGTTAGTAAATTAGCTTCTATTGTTTAAGAATATGATCAAATAAATGGTTGTGTGTTCTCTCTATCTAATCATGGCAGGGGGTTTTGTTCAATAACAGACATGTGTTTCTTTAAAATCGATCAATGAATAGCTTCATTTCAGAGAGACAAATGTTTTTTTTGCAAAATGCTATATATCTGCCTCACTCTCAGAGAAATACAGTGGGGGAAAAAAGTATTAGTCAGCCACAATTGTGCAAGTTCTCACACTTAAAAAGATGAGAGAGGCCTGTAATTTCATCATAGGTACACGTCAACTATGACAGACAAATTGAGAAGAAAAAAAATCCAGAAAATCACATTGTAGGATTTTTATGAATTTATTTGCAAAATTATGGTGGAAAATAAGTATTTTGGTCACCTACAAACAAGCAAGATTTCTGGATCTCACAGACCTGTAACTTCTTATTTAAGAGGCTCCTCTGTCTTCCACTCGTTTACCTGTAATATTAATGGCACCTGTTTGAACTTGTTAGCAGTATAAAAGACACCTGTCCACAACCTCAAACAGTCACACTCCAAACTCCATTATGGCCAAGACCAAAGAGCTGTCAAAGGACACCAGAAACAAAATTGTAAGACCTGACCACCAGGCTGGGAAGACTGAATCTGCAATAGGTAAGCAGCTTGGTTTGAAGAAATCAAACTGTGAGAGCAATATTAGAAAATGGAAGACATACAAGACCACTGATAATCTCACTCGATCTGGGGCTCCAGACCAAGATCTCACCCCGTGGGGTCAAAAATGATCACAAGAACGGTGAGCAAAAATCCCAGAACCACACGGGGGACCTAGTGAATGACCTGCAGAGAGCTGGGACCAAAGTAACAAACTCCCATCAGTAACACACTACGCTGCCAGGGACTCACATACTGCAGTGCCAGACGTTCCCCCTGCTAAAGCCAGTACATGTCCAGGCCCGTCTGAAGTTTGCTAGAGTGCATTTGGCTGATCCAGAAGAGGATTGGGAGAATGTCATATGGTCAGATGAAAACCAAATATAACTTTTTGGTAAAAACTCAACTCCGTCGTGTGTTGGAGGACAAAAAAGCTGAGTTGCATCCAAAGAACACCATACCTACTGTGAAGCATGGGGTGGAAACATCATGCTTTGGGGCTGTTTTTCTGCAAAGGGAAAAAACAAAAACAAAACACAAGGACCAGGACGACTGATCCGTTTGTAAAGGAAAGAATGAATGGGGCCATGTATCGTGAGGTTTTGAGTGAAAACCTCCTTCCATCAGCAAAGGGCATTGAAGATGAAACGTTGCTGGGTCTTTCAGAATGACAAATGATCCCAAAAACACACCGCCCGGGCAACGAAGGAGTGGCTTCGTAAGAAGCATTTTCAAGGTCCTGGGAGTGTCCTAGCCAGTCTCCAGATCTCAAACCCATATAAAATCTTGGGAGGGAGTTTTGAAGGTCCGTGTTGCCCCAGCGACAGCCCAAAAACCATTACTGCTCTAGAGGAGATATGCATGGAGGAGATGGGCCAAAAACTACCAGCAAACAGTGTGTGAAAACCTTTGTGAAGACTTACAGAAAACGTTGCCAACAAAGGGTATATAACAAAGTATGAGAAACTTTTGTTATTGACAAATAGTTATTTCCCACCATAATTTGCAAATAAATTCATTAAAAATCCTACAAGTGATTTCTGGATTTTTTTTTCTCATTTTGTCTGTCATAGTTGACTTGTACCTATGATGAAAATTACAGGCCTTTCTCATCTTTTAAGTGGGAGAGAACTTGCACAATTGGTGGCTGACTAAAATACTCTTTTCCCTACTGTAAGTAGTACTAATAGATTTTACACAGTTAAATCTAACAAATAACTACATTTTAAAGAAGAAACTGTACAAATGATTACACTTGTGACATTCAATATTTCAATATATTAAAAAAATAATCATAAATACAGTAATATGAGATCTGTATGTAAAACATTTACATTTTATTTTTTGTCATTTAGTCATTTAACATTTAGCAGATGTTTTTTATTCAGGGTCCGGATTCCCAAAAGCATTTAAGGCCAAGTTCATCATTAGAATCTATCTAGTTTATTTGATAGATCCTTCGTAGGAGCATTGTTAAATCTCTGAGCTGTTTCCCAAAACCATCATTATTAACGTTGCACTTGAAAACGCTCATATTCTAACACCTGCCTCAGACCCACAGTGTAGAACAGCGCAAGTGCGTCGTTAGATGCTTTTTGCCCTCCATGTCACTTTATACACAGAGATCTCCGTACCGCTAAACATAGAATCACATGGTTTATCCGTCTCTTGATGTTATGCCGATAAATTCAGAACAAAGTTGACTACAAATACAAAGTTGCCAATGTCTTTTGCAATTAATTCAAACACGGAAGTACACCACATTATGCTTCAAATGAAAACCGAGATGACTGCCATACAATATAAACAGTAGGCCTTAGGCCTATTTCAATCATATTGTAATATATTCAATGTTCAATATATTTAGTTTTATTTTGCTACTTGTAGGCTACTGTCTATGTAATTTGTCTCAATATATTTCATGATGTGTAGCCTATCATGTGCCCAATGCCCAATGATGTGCCAAATCTGTGATTTAGTGCATTTCTATTGTGTAAGCATAGGAATAAACTACCTCAATATTCTGCAGCCGTAGGTAGTAATATCGTTTCTAGAAGCTGATCCATGGTCAGCATTGTGAAACTAATTATAATGTTAAGGAAATATTTAATGGAGAAAACTAGATCAGAGAGGAGCACTCCCCTTCTTGTCGATCCTATCAGTATCGATACATGCTCCACCGGACGTGATACTTGTCATGCTGATGATCCAGTTTTTCTACTGGTTGTCTGCATGCGGATATGGAACTCTGACCCTGTTCACCCCAGACGTGCGACCTTGTCCCGAACCTTCTGTTTCGACCCTCTCTCTCTCTCTCTCTCTCCCTCTCCTTCTCTCTCTCTACAACACCTGCTGTCTTGACATCGGAATGCTGGCTTGAACAGCCAACTGACATTTTACTCATGAGGTGCTAACGTGTTGCACACTCTATAACCACCAGTGATTATTATTTGACGCTGCTGTAATCATGAACATTTAAAAATCTTGAAGAGCGATTTGGCCTTAATGGCCATGTATCTTATAATCTCCCCCAGCACAGCCAGAGAGAGACTGGCCCTCCCTCAGAGCCTGGGTTCCTCTCTAGGTTTCTTCCTAGGTTCCTGCCTTTTCTAGGGAGTTTTTCCTAGCACTGTGCTCTACATCTGCATTGCTTGCTTCTTTGTGGTTTTAGACTGGGTTTTCTATATAAGCAACTTTGTGACAACTAGCTGATGTAAAAAGGTCTTCTGGGAATTACATATGCAGACCAGGCCAGGGTTGGGTTTGAGAAGTCAATGAGAGGTAAAAAAATGACTTCCTTAGTTTGTTAATTTTGAAAATGTTCTGTGCTTAAGTAGTTTAAACAAAACTGAACATTTTCATGTTAGTCAAAAACAACTTTATATCGAAGAGATGTGACTTTGATTTGACGGCCTGCACCTGTGCAGTTCGGCACAAGACGACCATTAGACCCAATGACGTATTTCTGCGCATGAGCTTCAAAATCAAATCAAATGTATTTCTCACATGAGCCGAATACAACAGTGGTTAAACTTTACCATGAAATGCTTACTTACGAGCCCTTTCCCAACATGCAGAGTTAAAAAGTCACAAAATTTCACTAAATAAAAAAATGGAAATATGTAACATAATAAAATAACAATAATGAGACTATAAGAGTACTGAGTCAATGTGCAGGGTACCAGGTAGTTTAGGTAATTGAGGGTAATATGTACATGTAGGTAGGGGTAAACGTGACTAGGCAATCAGGGATAGAGATTACATCTCTCATCATCCAGGGAGTGCACACACACACTCACTGACACACACACACACACACACACACACACACACACACACACACACACAACACACACACACACACACTCACACACACACACACTCACTGACAGACACACACACACACACACACACACACACACACACACACACACACACTCAAAGTGAATGTGTGTGTTGTTCAATATTGTTTTAGGGACTATGAAAATGGGGTGGAAAATAGGATTAGCCTATGGATTATGAAAACAACAAAAATAAATGGGAAAATGGGAGAGGAGAAATGACTAGAGACAGTGTTGTTAAACTCACTGACCATGACCCATGAGTTCTTCTACCTTTGTTCAGTAGAAAAGTCCCTTCTCTAAACACTATAGGAGGTTCCATAGAACCGGTCACTCTTCATGGACACACAGCTGGGTCAGGGGAGGCTGGTCATCTCATGCTTGATTGGGCTTCAACACAAAACAGGAGACAAACATTAAGTCTCTCATCTACTCTGAGATCAGATGGGGGAAAACATAAGAAGAGTTCATTCCAAAACGCTATATATCCATTTCAGAAATGTTAGTAAATTAGCTCTAAAGTTTAAAGAAATGATCAAATAAATGGTTGTGTTTTCTCACTAGCTAATCATGGCAGGGGGTGTTGTTCAATAACAGACATGTGTTTGATTAAAATCGATCAATTAATGGCTTCATTCAGAGAGACAAATGTTTTTTTTGGAAAATGGCTTATTCTATCTGCCTCACTCTCAGAGAAATAAGTAGTACTAATAGATTTTACACAGTTAAATGTAACAATAACTACATTTTTAATAAAGAACTATACAAATGATACACTTGTGACATCAATATTAAATATATTTTAAAAAATAATAAATAAATAACAGTAATATGAGATCTGTATGTAAAACATTTACATTTTATTTTTTAGTCATTTAGTCATTTAATCATTTAGCAGATGTTTTTTATCCAGGGTCCAGATTCCCAAAAGCATTTTTAAGGCCAAGTTCATCATTAGAATCTTCGTAAGGAGCATAGTTTAAAATCTCTGAGCTGTTTCCCAAAACCATAGTTATTAACGTTGCCACTTGAAATACGCTCATATTCTAACACCTTGCCTCAGACCACTTTGTAGAACAGCCAAGTGCGTCGTTAGATGCTTTTTTGCCCTCCCGACGTCACTTTATACACAGAAGATCTCTGCTAAACAAAGACTCACATGTTATCCATCTCTTTGTGGACCGCAGATAAATTCAGAACAAAGTTGACTACAAATAAAAAGTTTTGCAAATGTCTTTGCAATTGATTCAAACAAGGGAAAGTACACAAATTTGGTTCAAATGAAAACCGATATAAACTGCATTACAATATATAACAGTAGGCTATAGGCCCATTTCAATCATATTTGAATATATTCAATGTTCAATATATTTATGTTCTATGTGCTACTTGTAGGCTACTGTCTGTAATTTGTCTCAATATATTTTCATGATGTGTAGCCCTAACATGCTGACCAATGATGTGCACAAATCTGGTGATTAGATGCATTTTATGGGGTAAGCACTAGAATAAACTACCTCAATATTTGCAGCGTAGGAAGTAATATCTTTCTAGAAGCTGATCCGTGGTCAGTATTGTGAAATAAATTATAATGTTTAAGGAATGATTTTAATGGACAAAACTGATCCTGAGAGCAGCGCGGTCCCCTTCTTTCGATCCTATCAGTATCGATACATGCTCCACCGGACCGTGACTGATCCAGTTTCTGCTGGTCTAACTGCGGATATGGAACTCTTGCACCTGTTCACCAGACGTTTGACCATGTCCGAACCTGCTGTTTCGACCTCTCTCCCTCTCTCTCTCTCCATCTCATTCTCTCCTCCCTACCCACACCTGCTGTCTCGACCTCTGAATACTCGGCTAATGAAAAGCCCAATGGACATTTACTCCTGAGGTGCTGACGTGTTTGCACCCCTCTATAACCACAGTGATTATTATTGGACCTGTGGTTCATCTATGCACATTGTTGAAAATCTGAAGAACGATCTGTACTTAATGGCCATATCCTCTTATAATCTCCACCAGCACAGCCAGAAGAGGAATTGGCCACCCCTCAGAGCCTGGTTCCTCTCTAGGTTTCCTTCTAGATTCCTGCCTTTATAGGGAGTTTTGTCCTAGCCACCGTTTGCTCTGCATCTGCATGCTTGCTCTTTGTGGTTTTAGACTGGGTTCTATATAAGCTCTTGGTGACAACTGCTTATGTACAAAAATGTCTTCTGGGAATGCATATGAAGCAGACCAGGCCCAGGGTTTGGGGTTTGAGAAGTCAATGAGAGATAAAAAATCACTTCCTTAGTTGTTCATTTTTGAAAATGTTCTGTCTTAAGTAGTTTAACAAAACTGACACATTGTCATGTTAGGTCAAAAACAAACTGTATATCGATATGAGTGACTTTTGATTTGACGGCCTGACACATGTCTGCAGTTCGGCACAAGACGACCATTAGACCAATGACGTATTTTGCGCATGAGCTTCAATCAACCAAATTGTATTTCTCACATGCGCCGAATACAACAGTGGTACACTTACCGTGAAATGTTTACTTAAGAGCCCGTTCCCAAACAATGCAGAGTTAAAAAGTAACAAAAATTCGCCTAATAATAAAAAAAGGAAATAGTAACATAATAAAATAACAATAATGTGGCTATAAGGAAAGAGTAACCGATTCAATGTGCCAGGGGTACCAGGAAGTTGAGGTAAATTGAGGTAATGATGTACATGTAGGTTAGGGTTAAAAAGTGACATAGGCAATCAGGATAGAGATTACATCTCCTCATCCAGGGAGTGCACACACACTCTCTCTCTCACACACCACACACACACACACACACCACACACACACACACACACAACACACACACACACACACTCACACACACACACACACACACACTCACTCACCCACACAACAGGGAGGGAATGTTGTGTTAGTTTAATATTGTTTTAGGACTATGAAAATGGAAAAAAAGATTAGCCTATGGATTATGAAAACAACAAAAAGAAGTGGTTAAAATGGGAGAGGAGAAATGACTAGAGACAGTGTTGTTAACTCACTGACCATGACCATGAGTTCTTCTTACTTGTTCACTAGAAAAGTCTCCCTCTCTAAAAAACCGTATAGGTTTGTTCAATAGACCGGTCACTCTTCATGGGACACACAGCTGGGTACAGGGGAGGGCTGGTCTCTCCTGCTTGATTGGACTTCAACACAACAGAGACAAACATTATTTCTCTCATGTTTAAATCGCTGATGGTTTATTTCAGAGAGACAAATAATGTAGTTTTCTTTGCCAAATGCTACATATCTGTCTCACTCTCAGAGAAATAAGGTAGTACTACCTAGGTTTTACCAACAGTACTAAAATCTAACTGCCTCACTCTCAGATAAATAAGTAGTACTGCTAGAGTTTACACAGTCAAATGTACAAAATAACGACATTTTTAATAAACATCTGTACAAATGTACAAAAATTCAATACAGTAATATGAGATCTGTACGTAACACATTTACATTTTCGTCATTTAGCAGATGTTCTATCCAGGGTTCTCACAAAAGCATCTTAAGGCTAAGTTCATCATTAGAATCTATTCTAGTTTATTGATAGATCCTTCGTAGGAGCATTGTAAAATCTCTGAGCTGTTTTCAAAAAAACCATCGTATTAACGTCTGCACTTGAAAACGCTCATATTCTAACACCTGCCTCAGACCACTTGTTAGAACAGCCAAGTGCGTCGTTTAGACGGATTTTTGCCCTCCCGGCGTCACTTTATACACAGAAGATCTCCAGATAAACAAAGAATCACATGGTTTAGTCCGTCTCTTGTGTGACGCAGATAACTCAGAAAAAAGTTGACTACAAATTACAAAGTTGCCGGATGTCTTTGCAATTGATTCACAAACAAGGGAAGTATAAATAAAAATTGATTCAAATGAAAACGAGATGACTGCATTAAAAATATGTAGCTCAGTTGGTGAGCATGCGTTTTGCAAACGCCAGGGTTGTGGGTTCAATTCCCACAGGGGGCCAGTAATATATATATATATATATATAAAAGAATAATGTATGGCACTCACTAACTGTAAGTCGCTCTGGATAAGAGCGTACGATGCTAAATGGCTAAAAATGTAATGTAAATGTAAATTGAAAATATTCCATGTTCAAATATTTAGTTTTATTTTGCTACTTGTAGGCTACTGTCTGTAATTTGTCTCAATATATTTCATGATGGGTAAGCCTAACATGTGCCCAATGATGTGCCTGAATCAGGTGATTTAGTGCATTTTTATTGTGTAAGCATTAGAATAAAATACTCAATATTGCAGCAGTAGGTAGTAATATCTTTCTAGAAGCTGTTTACGTGGTCAGTATTGTGAAATAATTATAATGTAAGGAATGATTTTAATGGAGGGAAAACTGATCCGAGAGCAGCGGTCCCCTTCTTCGATCCTATCAGTATCGATACTATGCTCTACCGGACGTGATGATCAGTTTCTGCTGGTCTGCTCTGCGGATTATGGAACTCTGACCTGTTCACCGGACGTGTGACCTTGTCCCGAAAACCTGCTGTTTTCGACCCTCTCTCTCTCTCCCTCTCCTTCTCTCTCCCTACCACACATGCTGTCTCGACATCTGAATGCTCCGCTATGAAAAGCCAAATGACATTTACTCCTGAGGTGTTGACGTATTGCTACCCTCTATAACCAACAGTGATTATTATTTGACCCTGCTGGTCATCTATGCACATTTGAAATCTTGAAGAAACGATCTGTACTTAATGGCCATATCCTATTATAATCTCCCCACACACAGCCAGAAGAGGACTGGGCCACCCCTCAGAGCCTGGTCATCTCATAGGTTTCTTCCTAGGTTCCTGCCTTTCTAGGGGAGTTTTTCTAGCCACCGTGCTTCTGCATCTGCATTGCTTGCTCTTTGTGTTTTAGACTGGGTTTCTATATAAGCACTTTGGTGACAACTGCTGATGTACAAAATATCTTCTGGGAAACATATATGAAAGCAAACCAGCCAGGGTTTGGGGTTTGAGAAGTCAATGAGAGATAAAAATCACTAGAAAAAAGTCCTCCCTCTCTAAACACTATAGGTTGTTCAATAGACCGGTCACTCTGACATGGACACACAGTGGGTACAGGGGAGGCTGAGGTTCTCCTGCTGAATGCGACTTCAACACAACAGAGGACAAACATTATTCTCTCATTGTTTAAAATCGCTTGATGGCTTATTTCAGAGAGACAACTAATGTCTAGTTTTCTTTGCCAAAAATGCTAAATACTGTCCTCACTCTCAGAGAAATAAGTAGGAATACTAGGATTTTAAACAGAAATAATATATAGTCTGCCTCACTCTAAGAGAAATAAGTAGTAATGCTAAGGTTTTACACAGTCCAAATCTAACAAATAACTTACATTTTACAATCACACAGCTGTACAAATGTACAAAATTCAATACAGTAATTTAAATAAGCGATCTGTACGTAAAACATTTACATTTTCGTTCATTTAGGTAGAATGTTCTATCCAGGGTCTTACAAAAGCATCTTAAGGCTAAGTTCATCATTAGAATCTATCTAGTTTATGATAGATCCGTAGGGGAGCATTGTAAAATCTCTGAGCTGTTTCCCAAAAACCAAGTTTATAACGTTTGCACTTGAAAACGCTCATATTCTTAACACCTGCCTCAGGACAACTTGTAGAATCAGCCAATTGCCATCTTAGAGCTTTTTTTGCCCTCCACGCGTCACTTTATACACAGCAGATCTCCGAAAAACAAAGAATCACATGGTTATATCTGTCTCTTTGTGACCGCAGATAAATCAGAACAAAGTTGACTTACAAAATACAAAGTTGGCAAATTGTCTTTGCAATTGATTCAAACACGGGGACGTACACAAATCTTGGGTTTGTGCGGTTTGAGAAATCACTTTCGTAGTGTTCATTTTGAAAAATGTTCTGTCTGTAAGTAGTTTAACAAATCTGTACAATTTCATGTTTGGTCAAAACAAATTTTATATCGAAGGAGTGACTGTGATTGGACGGCCTGAACATGTGCAGTTCGGCACAAGAAGACAATTTTAGACCAATGAAAACCCAAGGACGTAGGTTCTGCGCATGAGATTCAAAACAAAATCCAAAAATTGTCTTTCTCTCACATGCGCGAATACAACACGTGGATACACTTTACTTGAAATGCTTACTTAAGCAGCCATTTCCAACAATGGCGAGAGTTAAAAAGTAACAAAAATTAGACTAAATAAAAAAAAGGAAATCAGTAACATAAAAAAATAACAATTAATTGGTATGGCTATAACAAGAGCAGAGTACCGAGTCAATGTGCAGGGGGTACCAGGAAGAGTGAGTAAATTGAGGTAAAATGTTACATGTAGGTAGGGGGTAAAGTGGACTAGGCAAGAAGGATAGAGACTGAATCTCCTCAATCCAGGGAGTGAACATACACTCACACACACACACACACCACACACACACACACACACCACAACCCAACACCACACCAAACACACACACACAACACACAGTTTAGGACTATGAAAAATGGGAAAAAAAGATTAGTTCTATGGATTATGTAAACAACAAAAAGAAATGGGAAAATGGGAGAGGCGAAACGACTAGCGGACAGTGTGGTTGTACACTCACTGGACCATGACCATGAGTTCTTCTACCTTTGTTCAGTAGAAAAAGTCTCTTCCTAAAACACTATAGGAGGTTCCATAATTCCCCCCCGGTCACTTCTCCTCACCTCATGGACACACAGCTGGGTACAGGGCGAGGCTGGTCTCTCCTGCTTGAGTGATTGGGCTTAAACATAACAGAGACAAACATTACGTCTCTTCATTCTTACTCTGAGCTCAGATGGGGAAAAAACATAAGACAGAGTTTCATTCCTTCAAAAAAGATATAAAATCCATTTTCAGAAATGGTCGTCAATTAGCTTTTATTGTTTCCAGAAATATGAAAGCGATTGGTGTTTTTTCACTATCTAATCATGGTATGGGGTTGTTCAATGACAGCAATGCATTTTTTAAACTCTATCACTTGATGGTTTCATTGCAGAGAGAAAAAATAATCATGGTTTTTTTGCAAAACGCTACATATACTGCCGTCACTCGCAGAGGACATAAGTAGTACTCGCTAGGTTTTACACAGTTATAATATTATAATATAATATATTATATATATAGAGATATATATAGATCTACATCACTTCTCAGATAAATAAGTAGTAATGCTAGATTTTCACAGTAATAATATATCTGCCTCACTCTCCGAGAAATAAGTAGTACTGCTGGTTTTACAAAGTAAAATGTAGCAACATTTGAAATTGTTGTTGTTTACATGGATAAAAAAGTTAGTAGACTCAGCTAGGAAAAAGGTATATTATACACTACAGTTGAGGAACAATGGAAAGTTAATTATGCTTTGAAAGATGATAAACTTGTAACCTCACTTTTGAGAAAATGGCCTTGAATGTTTTTGGTTCACCTATGGCGAGAGCTCACACCTCTTATATCACCAGTGGTGTTACTTTGGCAGAAAATGTCACCCATCTAAATAAATACGGAACAATAACATAACAATTTATGCATAACAAAACAATGAAAAACGACATAAACCCAAAAACACCATTCATTTAGGTTAACTATAGATATATATATATATATTCATATAGAATAGTAGATATATATATATATATACTATATATACAAGTGGGTGAGAACAAGTATGTGATACAATGCGATTTAGCATGGGTTTTCATACTTACACACATATAGAGGTCTCTAATTTTAAAATAGTTACACTTCAACTCGTGAGAGACAGATATTCTAACACAAAAAGTCCAGGAGAAATCACATTGTATGATTTTTAAGTAATTCATTTGCATTCTATACTGCGTGGAAATAAGTAGTTGATCACCCTACCCAACCAGTAAAGGAATTCGGCTCTCAAAGACCAGTTAGTTTCTTCTTTTAAGAAGCCTTCTGTTCTCCACTCATTACCTGCATTAACCTTCACTTGTTAGAACTCGTTACCTGCTATTAAAATACAATTCTGGCCCACACACAAAATCAAAACAGACTCCAACCTACTCCACAATGGGTCCAAGACCAGAGGAGCCTGTGTAAGGACATCAGGGATAGAATTGATAGGGGACCTGACACAAGGCTGGGATGGGATACAGGACAATAGGCACGCAGCTTGTTGAGAAGCAAACAACTCTTGGCGCAATTATTAGAAAAATGGAAGAAGCTCAAGATGATGGTTCAATCACCTCGGTAATATGGGTGCTCAATGCAAGATCCTCACCTCGTGGGGCATCAATGATCATGAGGAAAGGTGAGGGATCAGCCCAGAACACACGGCAGGACCTGGTCAATTGACATGAAGAGAGAGCTGGGACAACAGTCTCAAAGAAAACCATTAGTAACACACTAAGCCGTCATGGATTAAAATCCGGCAGCGCAACACAAGGTCCCCATGCTCAAGCCAGCGCATGGTCCAGGGCCGTCGGAAGTTTTTTCCAATGACCATCTGGATGATCCCAGATGGAGGAATGGGAGAAGGTTCATGTGGTCTGTGATGAGACAAAAATATTAGCTTGTTGGGTCTAAACTCCACGCGACAGTGTTTGGAGGAAGAAAGAAGGATGAGTACAACCCCAAGAACAACCATCCCATCCGTGAAGCAGTAGGTGGAAGGAAACATCTATTCCTTTGGGGATGATTTCTCTGCAAAGGGGAACAGGGACGACTGCAAGTACTGGAGGGGGTGAGGATGGATGGGTACATGTATCGCGAGATCCTGGCCAACACACTACTTCCTTCAGTAAGAGCATTGCAGATGGGTCTTCCAGCATTGACAACGACCGAAACCAAACACAGCAGGGGCAACTAAGGAGGGCTCCTTAAAGAAGCATCTCAAGGTCCTGGAGTGAGTGGCCTAGCCAGTATCTAGACCTGCAAACCAATAGAAAAATCTTTGGAGGGAGCTGCAAGTCCGTACTGGCCAGCGACAGCCCCGAAACATGAAGGATCTGGAGAAGGTCTGTCTGGAGTAGTGTGCAAAAAACACTGCTGCAGAGTGTGCAAACCTGGTCAAGAACTACAGGAAAACGTATGATCTCTGTAATGACAAACACAGGTTTCTGTACCAAATATTAAGTTCTGCTTTCTGAGTTATCAAAAAAGTATGTCAGCAATAAGAAGGCAAATATGTACTTATAAAAAATCATACATGTGATTTCTGGATTTTTGTTTTAGATCCCGGTCTATCACGTTGAAGTGTACTATGATATAAAAATTACAGTAACCTCTAAATGCTTTGTATGTTAGGAAAACTGCAAAATCGGAGTGTATCAAATACTTGTTCCTCCCCACTGTATATATATATATATATATATACATATATATATATATTATATATATATATTTTATAGATATATATATAGGTAACTAAATGTATGGTGTTTGGTCTAAGTCAGTTCATTGTTTGTTATGCATAAATGTTATGTTATGGTGTAAGTGGTAAAAATGAACTAGAAAATGTATATTTTGAATTCTGAGTAATTACTACTTTAGTAAGGATAACTTTATTAATACACTGCAGTTTCTAAATAATTTCCAATAGATGGGGAGCATAAGACCACGAAGACATTCAGAAGGTTAGTTTAGTTTTCTCCCTGGAAAACCACCCCTCCCCTCACAGGAAAACTCCGCACACGCTTTTTACTGTCCCCTTTCCACCTGCTAAAAACAAGAGGAAGACTGAAAAAAACATTTTAAAAGATTTCTGGAAAAAAATAATGATGATTTATGTTTATTATTAGCTGTTTTTTGCTTGTTTTGAAATTATACTTTATTACTATAACAAATTTCAATAACCTGAAAAACATTAGCACCCCTGGGTTTAGAAAAAAAATTTTTTCCAGTACATTCACGTCAGATTCATCAACCGCAGCGACATTGCCTTCTAGCAAAGCGAGGGGCATGTTGAGTAATTTGCTAACCCGGGAAGGTTTCATGATGTAATTATTGCGGTGGAAAAGCCCCTCTTGTTTATCTATTCCCAGGTTTTTAATCGCAATATTAGATATTTAAAAATGATGAACTAGGGTTGAGGTTAGCGCATTGACTAGTGATTTTTTACCCCCTGTTCAACCCCTTTTTATCACTATTTAATGCTTTCCAAAAGCAACACAGGTCTAAAGAATGAGTGACCATTTTAGATAATCATGGGACATATAGTCTTTGGTTCACCTATTTTATGCAACATATTGCGCTTGTAGCCTATTGATGATCGTGGTCTTTTGCTGCCCTCTATTTGGGAAAAATTTAGCAATTAAAATTATTTAAATTTAAAGTACAACATTGGTGAAAGGGAGCTGGAATTTAAATTTTATTTTTTTTTTTAATTCCTTAGATCAGTTCAAAACCCGCCCCACCCATCCCCCCGCCAATTGCGGCTTTACAAGAGGTTTCAGGTCACCCATTTAAACCACATTTGAAAAAAAAAACAAAAGTGATTTTTTTATCAAGCGTCTGCCTTCAATAAAAATATCTAAAATAACTAATAACCCAAAAAAAAAAAAGCAAAACGCTTTACGGGTTTTTGGGTTAACTAAATAATCAAAATGAATTTGCACTATAATTGTTTTACTAAATAATATTATTACTAAAAAGTTTCTAAAAGTGTTTAGGCTACCCCACCCTAGAATTTGGGGTTTTGGTTTAAACTTTAGGTTTTCATATGGTTAGAGTTTCTGTATAGCACTTTGTGACATTGCTGATGTAAAAAAAAGGGTTTTTAAAAACTTTCATTGATTGTTTGGGTTTTGGGGGTTTTCATTGCAAAAAACTGTATGGGTTTATGGCACTCTTGCTCCTCCTTGTGGGCCGTATGTGGGTATACATAACGCATTTATGACACTTGCTAGGCTATAATCAAAGGGAGCAACTGGTTTTCTAAAATATTAGCTAGACCACCCGATTAGACAACAACACCCCATTTACCCTTTGGTTTTTTAACTCATGAACCCGCCGCTTTGCTCAATTTGATGCTCAAACAAAATTTTCCATGCATATCAAATTTCCACGCCAATAGAAACAACAAGTAGTCGAAAAAAAATGGGTTTTTTATAATTTTAAAAAATCTTTGGGGTTTAAGGGGAATCTTGAAAAGAGGCCGGGGGCGCGGTTTTTTTTTTAAATTTTACGCTTTTTTCTTAAAACAAATATGGTTAACCATGATCGAAAAAATTTAAAGTTTTAGGGTTCCGCCGCCACCTGGGAGTACGGTTAAAAACGGGAATCAGTAGCCTAAAATTGAACCCAGCCACCAAGTAGCCGAACCTTGTTTAAAAATAAGTTTTGAGGTAAACCTACAGGTTAAGGGTCACCAAGTAGCCGAACCGTGTTAATAATAAGTTTCCCGAGGTAAACCCCCAGGGTTAACGCGGCAGGGCTCATGTAAAATAGGAAGCGGCATTTGACGCGAACAATGGGCGGGAATAGAATGTTCTGAAGGGGAGTCGGGGTCCGGGTCAAAAAAATAATAGGAGCTGGGAGGGGGAAAAAGACCTAAAATAAGGCTGTTTTTTTGAGATTATTATAACCAGGAACAAAAATAATATTATGAAAACCGGGCTCCTGGGGGATGCAGACTCATTTTATCAGAAATAAACGTTGTAAAAAATGTCACTTGAGGCGCCCCCCAAAATTTTATTCGAAATTCAGTCCTTTGGGCACAGAAGGGTTAAACACTAAAAATTACCCTCATCTAGTGAAGAGAGGGAAAAGGACAGAGGGAGCGAGGCCCCGCATCCGTCAAGAGAGAGGGGAGAAGCCCCCCACGGTATTTAACAGGTGGAAGAAATGTGGGGATTTGTTTTCTCATGCGGATGTGATGAATGCTTAGAAAGGGAAAGCCATTTGGTGATTAAACATAGAAGGTTGTACTGTACGATATAAAAATTTTTTTCAATAAAAAAGTGTGATTCATGTGAGGGAAAGAGGGGGTAGGATGAGATAAGAAAATTGTGTCTCAAATACTAACTACACTGCCCCTTTGTATCTGTAAACCGTCCTTGAAGTAGGTACATGGTAACGTGGGGAAAGGTGTTTGGGAGCTGACCTTTCGGGGTTTTTGATAAAAAAACTTTGCCCGGCAAAAGTGTGCAACAGTGGACGCCAAGGGCTGGGGCCGCCGAGCGCCAGCGGGTAGGTTTGGGAAGTCAAAACCCCGCTCAGTCTTACCCTTTATAGCCCCGCAGAGGGCGGAAACTAAAAAGAGGGATTTAAAGAACAGCCCGAACAAAAGGATCATTCTCTGTCTGCCCTGCGTGGTATTTTTAGTACCCGTAAGAACCATCATACTTATACACATACATTTGGGATTTTAAAAATTTTGCCCCGGATTGAATACACTTGATTTTTTTTCTCTTTTTCCAATACCAGATTTGAATCCAATTTTTTAAAAGAAAAAAACCCGGAGTCCATCGGCCACAAGAAAAGCAGGGAGCCGGGGATGAGTGTGGGGCTAGGATAACTAGGATGCTCTGGATGAGCTAGGCTTACCTAGCCTTGTACCGACTCGCTGGCTAGCTAGCAGGCGTTCCTCTGTCCATAGAGTGATGATGGACGAATCGATGAACCACACCAATTAAAACATAGAATAATGAGTGAAAAGGATCTGGCTACACTCATACTGCCATTGACCATACACAAAAAAGCAAATTGAACAATAAACGTTCCGGTCCAACACTGTAACGAACTCCGTCGTTGTTTCCCCAAGATCACCATGTCAGACCACGATGCGGTAAACTGTGCTAATAGTGCTTGTGCCAAACACGGTACGTGGACGCGACAAGTTCTGGACGGGAGACGCAGACAGACGTCCCCCAGGATGGCGGACAGGAGCAGAGCAACACAATAAACTAAACCAAGTCCTTTACGTCGGGCACATAGTAATTTTTCATTCTTTTTCTATGTAAAAGCACAAATATTTTCATTTTTTAAAACCAATATTTGGAGATGTGTGTGTGTGCCCCAGATCACAAAGTTTTCGGTCTCAGCGTAGAACATCGTGTTGTATAAGTGCTGAGAATATAAAGCAAGTTTAGTCCTATCTTATGGGTATAAATTAAAGCTCATGCTGAAGCTCGTGTATTCATAAGTGTCCCACGCTAGTGGCCGAATGTGTGTGTGTGGACACCTCATGACCTGGACTACTAACCAGTTAAGGGGGTCCAGCATTTAATCTGGGTTGATAAGGAAACATGCGCGAATTCAGTGGTTTCTGTACCACAGGTAATTGCGTTTGGGAGGCAGTGCCGACGCTGTCATTCATATTGTACAGTAAGTGCATTCATATCATTTCAGACTAACAATGGAATATATAGAGCGTGTTGGCAATAATACTAATATAATTAGTGAACATCCTAAATGATATGAATAAACAGCCGGAACAGGAAGAGGTGAACGGTACCCATAAGCAGCTGTGGTGCTGTAGTGTGAGGACAGGGGAAACAGTGATGGAAATTTAGCATTTAGGAGATACAGGCGTGGAATTCGGCGGACAGAAGGGGGCCAGTCTCACACGCGAGAGCGGGGGGGGGGCAATGTGTGCCCCAGAGAGAATCATTCTAGAGACAGTGCGCCCCGCCAGTGCGTCTGTCGTCGGGATCCCAGAAAGGACTCTTTTAGAGGCAGGAGAACCCCGACGCGCTCTCCCCGATGGACTCAGGGTAGAGGGATGACCCTTAAACAAAGATCCAACAGGGTGGGAGTAGTTTAAACACAGGGTGTCTGGGATGGGGAGGGTTAGCATGGATGAGGAGATCTCTTACAAAACAGTCTATAAAAGACATATCGAAACAGTCAGGTGGTGTAAGGCAATCATGATGACATGTAGGTGTGAATATCTGCGCCATGGTAACTGTCTATAATTATCATCTAAGTTTACTGGTTGTTAAGTGAAGTTTATAGACAGTGCAGCAACCCAAGCCATGTCTCAACACTTATTTGTATTCATTAAAAGGTGCCATGGATAGTATCGTTGAATCTGTGAGTTCTAAACGTATCTGAGAATGTAGACACATGGGCTAAAACAGGCTGATTGATCGGGGCAGAGATTCAGTGATCTATACAGAAAAGGTGTTTTTGCAACAATTAAGTGATTTTAATATTATTTAAAGTAGGGCTAAGGTTATAATGTTTTAAAACAGGTTGTTGTTGTTGTTATGTGTAAACAGATCAAGTTCTATACCTCAGAAAGTGGCAGACTGTCTTTTAGGGCAAGGTGGGACTTTCTGGTTTGCATGTTATTGTGGCATTTAATACATGTAACATATCAGGTTTGCTAACATGTATACAATAATATATACAACTATCGGTTCAACAGTTTTTAGACCACTTACTCATTCAGGGTTTGTCTTTATTTTTTACTCTTTTCTACAATTGTAGAATAATATGGAAGACATCCCCCCCCAAAACTAGGAAATAAACAAATATAGAATAAGTTTTAGTACTCAAAAAAGTGGTAAAGACATCAAAACATATATTTTATATTTGATATTCTTTCAAAATAAGTAGCCACTCCGTCTGCCTTGATGACAGCTTTGCACACTTCTCTTGGCATTCTCTCAACCAGCGACCCCGTCATTAAGGCAGGTGGCCTTTCCTGTTTTTTGCATTGTATTCTACGGCATTAATACGTGTCACATATCAATTTTGCCACATTGTTTAAATAAATAAATTTATTATATATTATATCATTGAAGTTAATAAACTGCCGCCTCTTTTTTTTTTTCTTGAGTAAGGCAGCTCCAAAATGCAGGTGTTTTAGCCTAGCTCCGTGCTTTCTGTGGTGTGGGGCAGGCCAGCGAGAAATATACGCGAGGCTGTGACACGTGATTGGCTCACTGTGCTGTCCACTCATGGGGGAACACTACGGTCACTCTTGGGCCAAGTCTAAGGGTCAGAAGCTAGACAATTCAAGCCCCTTAGGGTGCTGCCATAGAGTTTAAATTAGAATGTGCCATCCAAGAAGTTCATTGGCCACAGATAACATGACAGCAAAATCACATTATATCTCAAGTAGCTTGGATTGGACTGATCATGTCAACATCATACTTTCAAAATCCTTAGCCCAGCAGTCATCATAATGAATCAAGTCGACAATCTACAGTCAAATCCTTTTAATAATCCTTTTCAGATCGAAGAGAAATAATGAGATTAATTATATTATGATTAGGACAGGTAATGTTACCGAGAAAATACGTGCAGCAGTTTCAACAGCCGATTGTGTAACTGCGTAGGCTTACACACTTTACTTTCTCACGTTTCATACATATGAGGAAATCACATAACTTCTACAGTCGCTGTGGCAGCCGCCTGTTCTCATTGCAAGATGAAGTCAGCTTTTGATAGGTAACTCATTCAACCAGCCCTAAACACAACAATAAATAAAAGATGGTCAAAATGGTCAAAAGTCAACCTGATATTGACATATACATCGAAAGAGAGGTGTGTATTTGCTACAGATGTTAGGATCTTAAATTTTAGCCAGTTTGCTACAGCAGGAAAATAATCCTGCAGCGGCAACAGAGACAATTGGAATTATTATGTGGGATTTAACTTAATGAAACCATTATTTTACTAGAAAAGGTGGAATTGATCATCTTCAGAAAACCTTTTTTAAAGCCTTAAATACACTCAGAATACAATACAAAGTTTGAGTTATCCTGCCAACAGGTGATGACACTTAAGATCCTACATCTGTACAGGGATTAATGTTTTTATCTAAATAAGGCAGTTTGAGTTATTAGCAATACGTTGCAATCTGTCAGCGGCTGTACACCTATGTGATTGGATGTTATAGACCCCCATCCTGAAACAGTTATTTTTCCCGATGCCTGTAGCCCTCACCAATCTGGCCATCTGGCCCATTTAGAGACTAAAGGTAAATAAATCGTATCAACCGCTACCAAAATATACATTCATTATAAATTCACAATAATAATTCACATTTCCTGTTGCTGCAGGCAATTTTTCCCCTGCTGTAGACAAACTGGCTCAAATTAAGAGCCTCACTACAGTGGGGCGAACAAGTATTTGATACACTCCTGATTTTGCAGGTTTTTCCTACCTTAACAAAGCATGTAGATGTCTATTAAGTTGTATTCATAGGTTACACTTCAACTGTCGAGAGACGGACTCTAGAACGCAAAGTTAACAAAACAGATCACCGCCAATTTCGAATTCCACCAGTACTTCTCCGCTATGAAATCAGGTTTTCCAAGCTGGTCATGGGTGCACTTCAGCACGCTACAAATTCCTAAACGATATTATAACGACGATCGATAATAGACAGTAGCTGTGCAGCCGTTTTTCATTGACCTGGCCACGGCTTTCGACTCTGTCAACCACCCCGCATTCTTATTGGCATACTAAATGGCCCCTTGTTTCTCAAATGACTGGCCTCGCCTTTGGTTCACCCAACTACTTCTCAGATAGAGTTTCAATGTGCAAATCGGAGGGCCTGTGTTGTCTGGACCTATGGCAGTCTCTTATGGGGCGTGCCCACCGGGTGTCAATTCTTGGGCCGCACTCTTTTTCTCTGTGTATTATCAATGATGTCGCTCTTGCTGCTTGTGACTCTCAAGATCCACCTCTACGCAGAAGACACCCATTTGTATACATCTGGCCCGTCATTGGACACTTGTGTTAACAAACCTCCAAACGAGCTTCAATGTCATAAACAACTACTTCAAAAAAAAGGTCATAGCCTCCCACTGCTCTTAAACACTGGTCAAAAACTAAATGCATGCTCTTCACCGCACACTACTGCTTGCACCGCCCACCCGAACTAGAATCACTACTCTCGAGGGGTTCTGACCTAGATTATGTGAACATACTACAATCACCTAGGTGTCTGGTTAGACCTGTAAACTCTCCTTCCCACTCTCACATTAAGAAATCCTCCAAATCAAAGTTTAAATCTAGAATCGGTTTCCTATGTCGCAACAAAAGCCTCCTTCACTCATGCTAGCCAAACATGCCTCGTTTAAAAAACTGACTATCCTAACCGATTCCTTGACTTCGGCGATGTCATTTACAAAATAGCCTCCCACCACCTCTACTCAGCAAATGGATGTAGTCTATCACAGTGCCATCCCTGTTTGTTCTCCAAAGCCCCATATACTACCCACCACTGTGACCTCGTAAGCCTCTTGTTTGCTTGGTACCTCACTACATATCCGTCGACAAACCACTGGTTTCTCAGGCCAATCTATAAATCACTGCTAGGCAAATCCTCGCCGTATCTTAAGCTCATTGGTCACCATAGCAATCACCCCCGTAGTATGGCGCTCCAGCAGGTCTATCTCACTGGTCATCCCCAAAGCCAACACCTCCTTTGGCCGACATTACTTTCCAGTTCTCTCTGCTGCCAATGACGTGGAACAATTGGCAAAACTCTCTGAAGCTGGAGACACTTATCTCCCTCACTAACTTTAAGCATCAGTTGTCGAGAGCCCTTACCGATCACATGCAACCTGTACACAGCCCCATCTGAACTAGGCCCGCCCAACTATCTCATCACTATATTGTTTATTTATTTTGGCTCATTTGTACCCCAGTATCTCTATTTGCACATCATACTCTTGCACATCTATCATTCCAGTGTTAATACTAATTGTAATTATTTTGCATATATCGCTCCTATATATTGCCTTACCTCCATAACTTGCTACATTTGCACACACTGTATATATATATTTTATGTTGTATTTTTGGACTTTTTTTTGGTTTTTACTTACCCCATATGGAACTGTATTTAACCAGGGAAGCCAGGTTGAAACCCAAGTTCTCATTTACAACTGCGACCTGGCCAAGATTAAGCAAAAGCAGTGCGATAAAAACAAAACAACACCAAGTTTACATATGGTGTTGGTACCACAACAAAAAAGTCAAAATTAAAAAAATTAAAAATAAAATCTAACAAAAATCCAGAAAATCACATTGTATGAGTTTTATAAGTAATTTAATTTGCATTTTATATTGGCATGACATAAGTATTTGATACTCATAAAAGCAGACTTTAATATTTGGTAAGCGAAAACTTTTGTTTGCAATTACAGAGATCATACACGTTTTTCCTGTAGGTCTTGACCAGGTTTTGCAACACACTGTAGCAGGGAATTCGGCCCACTCCTCCATACATACCTTCTCCAGATCCTTCAGGTTTCGGGGCTGTCGCTGGGCAATACAGCCTTTCAACTCCCTCCAAAGATTTTCTATTGGGTTCAGATCTGGGAGACTGGCTAGGCCACTCCAGGACCTTGAGATGCTCTTACGGGAGCCACTCCTAAATTGCCCTGGCTGTGTGTTTCAGGTCGTTGTCATGCTGGAAGACCCAGCCACAACCCATCTTCAATGCTCTTACTGAGGGAATTTGGAGGTTGTTGGCCAAGATCTCGCGATACATGGCCCCATCCATCCTCCCCTCATACGGTGCAGTCGTCCTGTCCCCTTTGCAGAAAGCATCCCAAAGAAAGATGTTTCCACCTCCATGCTTCACGGTTGGGATGGTGTTTCTTGGGGTTGTACTCATCCTTCTTCTTCTTCCAAACACGGCGAGTGGAGTTTAGACCAAAAAGCTCTATTTTTTATCTCATCAGACCACATTACCTTCTCCCATTCCTCCTCTGGATCATCCAGATGGTCATTGGCAAACTTCAGACGGGCCTGGACCATGCGCTGGCTTGAGCAGGAGGACACTTGCGTGCGCTGCAGGATTTCAATCCATGACGGCGTAGTGTGTGTTACTAATGGTTTTCTTTGAGACTGGTGGTCCCAGCTCTCTTCAGGTCATTGACCAGGTCCTGCCGTGTAGTTCTGGGCTGATCCCTCAACCTTCCTCATGAGCATTGATGCCCCACCAGGTGAGATCTTGCATGGAGCCCCAGACCCGAGGGTGATTGACCGTCATCTTGAACTTCTTCCATTTTCGATAATTGCGCCAACAGTTGTTGCCTTCTCACCAAGCTGCTTGCCTATTTGTCCTGTAGCCCATCCCAGCCTTGTGCAGGTCTACAATGTTATCCCTGATGTCCTTACACAGCTCTCTGGTCTTGGCCATTGTGGAGAGGTTGGAGTCTGTTTGATTGAGTGTGTGGACAGGTGTCTTTTATACAGGTAACGAGTTCAAACAGGTGTAGTTAATACAGGTAATGAGTGGAGAAGAGGAGGGCTTCTCTTAAAGAAAAAACTAACCGTCTGTGAGAGCCAGAATTCTTTACTGGTTGGTAGGTGATCAATACTTATGTCATGCGTTGTAAGTAGGAAAACCAGCAAAATCGGCAGTGTATCAAATACTTGTTCTCCCCACTGTATGTATGTGCAAATGTCCTTGGCGAATAAAGGTGATTCTGATTCTGCAAAGGTTGAAGTCTCTAGATTCCCTTGCTGCTCTGGGGAAAATAATGAAATGGAAATCATGGGCAATTTTAAACCTGGGACTTGATTATCTCCAAACTCTGAGACCATGTCATTGTTATGTTTCACCCTATTGATAAAGGAAGCTAGAAGGCTGAACCCAGAAGACAACTCTAAATCAACCACTAACTGATATTATCCTAAAATCCTTCCACTCATATTGTTGTGTCTCTTTGTTCAACGGACGTCGGGTAGCCTGTGATATTAATATTGTAGTAAACAGCGGGGCAGGCAGTGAACCCAGGTCGCTGTCCAAAATAGGTTAACCCTATTGCTGCGATGGGAATTGTAACCTGTCTCACACTGCCCCCCTATAAAAGCAAGTCTTGTGCTTCGACTACTCAGACCCCTCACACATCCGGGCCGTGCATTCTGATGGCCTCACAGACAACCATACTACTTCTGACACCAATGTAGCAAACAGCGGGCGGGGAAGTGAACCCAGTTGCACTTGTAAAAAGGCAAACAACCTACGCATCGCGCCATTGGCGCCAATTGGGTTTTCTTGGTTGGAATTGCATCATAGTACATGGGAATAATTATGCATTTTATTTAGTAAAGTGGTTTCTTGCATCAAACACACAACAAACATTTCAGTCACCTCTCTCTTTGTGTGAAGGACAAGTAGATAAACAGGTCGCTGGCGAAAAAGGCAACACCCTAAGCATCGCAGCAATAGGGTTAAACTTAATTGTAACCTGTCTCACACTTCCCCCGTAAAAGCAAGTCCCGTGCTTCGACTACTCAGACCCCTCACATGTCCCGGGCCATAAATTCTGATAGCCTCACAGACACCATACTACTTCTGACACCAATGTAGCAAAACAGTGGGGCAGGGAAGCGAACCCAGGTTGCACTTGTAAAAAGGCAAACAACACTACGCATCTGGCGCCAATTGGGTTTACTTGGTTGGAATTGTGACGTGGCTCATTTAGCGAGGATCACTTAGGATCACACTATAGTGGAACTATGATACAATTACAGTTACCATATGAAATGTTAACAATGTAGGACTATAATATATGAATATTGGTATATTGAATTTGACTTGCCCACATTCAGTTAGCGCCATTTTGTATGATTAGACTGACACAAACCTGTCTCAGTAGAAGTAGACTGTTAGGTCTGAAGTGTTTTAATTCCATTCACTGTACTAAAATTACACCATACATTTAATTTCTCTACACACTTTACAATCATTCCAGGCAGGATTCTCACCTTGTAGCCCTGAATTCACAACCAGAACATGTCAAGTCATTGAGATATCTACTGTTTCTGCTGAGAGAGTACCATCCTGATGACTAGCGCTCTGTATATTCTTAAGGGTGAGGCCTGAGCTGGAATGGGAAGCTAACTGAAGCTAACTTTAGAAAACCAGTATATCTAGCTAGCATCATAGTCCACCCCTCAGGCTAAGTTCAGGTTACAGCATGAGGCAGACATCAACAGCCGAGTTGTAGGCTACAACCTGGGTCGTATTCATTAGTTTACACCGCAGCCAACAAGTTTTAAAATGTTGCATAAACAGTTTACTCCAAACGCTGTCCAACGTGACCTAAACGGTTTCTGTTGCCAAACGTTTTGCTACGGTGGGCACTAATGAACACACACAACCTGTTTTGAGGAAGTGTAAGTTGTTGTTAGTCTTTCCACAGTATTTATTTGTGTCTCTTCTTTCACACAACATGCCTTCCTGAGTGAAATGAGTTAACAGTAGATTAGAAAGAGAAAATGTTGTTGCTTGTTGTGTTTTAAGCCTGTTTTGAGAAGACATGTCTATAGACCTATGATACAGTACTCTCTTAGAAAAAAGAGTTTCAAAAGGGTCCTCTGGCTGTCCCCACAGGAGAACACTTTTGGGTTCCAGGTAGAACCCTTCTGGCTTCCATGTAGAACCCTCTGAGGAAAGGATTCTACATGGAACCCAAAAGGGTTCTACCTAGTACCAAAAAGGGTTCTACAAAGGGTTCTCCTATGGGACAGCCAAATAGCCCTTTTAGATTCTAGATAGTGTAGGAGCGATCACCCTGGGGCTCACAGATGGAAACAGAACGAATTCACCCCACGCATCTAATTTATATCCATAACATGTTAAGGAGAGTAGGCCTATTATAACACTGTCCACAAAACATATCATCAACTATATAAATACATATAACAATATCATCAACTATATTAATACACATAACAATATCATCAACTATATTAATACACATAACAATATCATCAACTATATCAATACACATAACATATCATCAACTATATTAATACACATAACAATATCATCAACTATATTAATATCATAACAATCGTCGTCTTACCTTTTATATGTCTCTCAAATAGAAGTAGAGTCTGGAATGATCATTCTGTCGTGGAAAGTTCCTTTTAGTTTGTTCTGCTCATTTCCATATCAGGTTCTACCTGTTCTCTCTCCCACTCCCTGTCTCTTTATAGCTCTTACAGTGTGCCTTGGCATACATTCTACAAGGGTCTGGAACTCTATTGGAGGGATGTGACATCATTCTTCCACAAGAAATTCCATAATTTAGTGTTTTGTTTGATGGTTGTCTTCAATTGGGTTGAGACCTGGTGACTGAGACGGCCATGGCATATTGTGAAACATCAGCAAGTTCAGCAGTCTTCATCACTGAAGCTCCTGCAAACGTGCCCCAACAATCACCAATCGTTAAGCTCTTCCCGAGGAGGGTCGCAGTCTCTCTCTTCGTTGCAGCTCCTCTCTCCCCAGGGGTAACAGCTCCTCTCTCCCCAGGGGTAGCAGCTCCTCTCTCTCAGGGGTAGCAGCTCCTCTCTCCCCAGGGGTAGCAACTCCTCTCTCCCCAGGGGTAGCAGCTCCTCTCTCTCCAGGGGTAGCAGCTCCTCTCTTCCCAGGGGTAGCAGCTCCTCTCTCCTCTAGGATTTGAAGACATTGGTGGCTTAGCCCACAGCCAGTAGGAGGGTCCGGGAAGGAATTTCAACAGTTAAAAATCCATGAATACATCATGGTGTCTCTCTCCATCATATCCTATTCTTCTGTTGCTATCTCTGTGTCTTGTCTGGTGTCTCTCTCCATCATATCCTATTCTTCTGTTGTTGTCTCAATGTCTTGTCTGGTGTCTCTCTCCATCATATCCTATTCTTCTGTTGCTGTCTCTGTGTCTTGTCTGGTGTCTCTCTCCATCATATCCTATTCTTCTGTTGCTGTCTCTGTGTCTGTGTGTCTGGTGTCTCTCTCCATCATATCCTATTCTTCTGTTGCTGTCTCAATGTCTTGTCTGGTGTCTCTCTCCATCATATCCTATTCTTCTGTTGCTGTCTCTGTGTCTTGTCTGGTGTCTCTCTCCATCATATCCTATTCTTCTGTTGCTGTCCCTGTGTCTTATCTGGTGTCTCTCTCCATCATATCCTATACTTCTGTTGCTGTCTCTGTGTCTTGTCTGGTGTCTCTCTCCATCATATCCTATTCTTCTGTTGCTGTCTCTGTGTCTTGTCTGGTGTCTCTCTCCATCATCCTATTCTTCTGTTGCTGTCTCTGTGTCTTTGTCTGGTGTCTCTCTCCATCATATCCTATACTTCTGTTGCTGTCTCTGTGTCTTGTCTGGTGTCTCTCTCCATCATATCCTATTCTTTCTGTTGCTGTCTCTATGTCTTGTCTGGTGTCTCTCTCCATCATATCATATTATTCTATTGCTGTCTCTGTGTCTTGTCTCGTGTCTCTCTCCATCATATCCTATTCTTCTGTTGCTGTCTCTGTGTCTTGTCTGGTGTCTCTCTCCATCATATCATATTATTCTGTTGCTGTCTCTGTGTCTTGTCTGGTGTCTCTCTCCATCATATCATATTCTTCTGTTGCTGTCTCTGTGTCTTGTCTGGTGTCTCTCTTCATCATATCCTATTCTTCTGTTGCTGTCTCTGTGTCTTGTCTGGTGTCTCTCTCCATCATATC
Organism: Coregonus suidteri; assembly: GCA_036851935.1. Lineage (NCBI taxonomy): Eukaryota > Metazoa > Chordata > Actinopteri > Salmoniformes > Salmonidae > Coregonus > Coregonus suidteri. The sequence goes on along the minus strand of CM072257.1, from coordinate 3,474,868 downwards.
CTATTCTTCTGTTGCTGTCTCTGTGTCTTGTCTGGTGTCTCTCTCCATCATATCCTATTCTTCTGTTGCTGTCTCTGTGTCTTGTCTGGTGTCTCTCTCCATCATATCCTATTCTTCTGTTGCTGTCTCTGTGTCTTGTCAGGTGTCTCTCTCCATCAACATACATATTGGTGAGGGTTAGGCCTACTCCAAATACAACATTGAAAACATGAAAACACGACTACATAACACCATTAAATACAGTTGGAATATAGTTACAACACTCCAACTGTTTCCATCAAACAGAAAAACAACAACAAGAAAGCTGGATAAACACATTTAGATTTCTACATACTGACTTTTCTTTTGCATGACCCATACAGCTGTTTAAGGTCATACAAAGGCAGAGTGCAGTATCAGCATGTAAGGGGTCATAGGTCAGATCAGTGGTCATGGTTGATATGCATGGACAAAAAACAACAACTTTAAAGCCTTTGTCTCAGATTCACTGTTTGCGTTAGACTGCTCTTTGCCTTTGTAGGGCAGTAGTTCAAGTGGCTTCCTTTGCCCTTAGTCTGCCTCCTGTCCCTCCTATCGCCATGGAGACACCTTCCTGAAAACAATGACTCCATACTTTGCTGAAACCTGTTCTGCCAGTTCATGTCCTTAAAGATGAATGTTGGATGTTCCAATGTGGTTACCCCCAAAAAGATGACAAGACAGATCACGCATCCATAACTTGTTTCCTGCTTGTAGCAGGCCGCGTTCACAGGAATCCTTTTCTCTAACTATAAGTCATATGATTTCATGAGAATTGTTTTCTGGAGTGAGAGTGTAATGCAAGTCAAGGTGTCCTTGGATGAATGTCAACAAGATTTATAACCAGCATTGTTAAATTAACTGTTGTAATAAATAAATAAAATATTTGTAAATGTATTGTCACAGACACCGGATAGATGCAGTGAAATGTGTTGTTTTACAGGGTCATAGTAGTACGGCGCCCCCTGGAGCAAAATCAGGTGTAAGTGCCTTACTTAAGGGCACAGACAGATTTTTACCTTGACGGCTCAGGTATTGAACCAGCAACCTTTCAGTTACTGGCCCCACTAGATAATCTTACCATACCATACCAGTTCACACCCTAACAGAAGACACTGTTTAAGTGTTCAAATGTAGTCCATGAAGAGGTATTAGGATTATGTGCACAGCTATTCTGCCGTACAATTGCAAACTGCTGCTACACATTTGGTCAAAGATGAGTTCAGACCTAAAATCAGGCTTCGTAGTATCTGTTATATCTTGTGTGACAAAGTGTCCTGGTTCAATTATCTTCAGTTTCAGAGAAAATGGAGGGTCAAATTTGCTGTAACTACAAAATCCCAGTAAAAACCGAGGAAACAGCAGTAAGTGAGGTTACTGCCATCTGGCTTTGTTCCACCATGTTCTACTGCAGTTACTACGGTTTTTCCTTGGTATTCTATCAGGCTCTGAGTTCAGGCCATCCCGACCATGACACTCACCCTCACACACTCCATGAGACAGCCAGTGATCCAGTTATCACCAGAATAAAACATGGCACAATCACAGGGAAAACATTATGGTTTAACTCGCATTGAAATGCAAATACCCAGATAATGGTAAGAAAGTTGGCAAACAAAATATTGAAACGCTCGCTAACATAAAGAAAAGGACAGCATTGATAGTAATACAAAGTCACATAAGTATAAACATTCTCCGTGATGAAATAGTTTCTTAACTTATGGGGGAAAAAAGCTTGAGGGTTGCTAAAATACAACATTCAAAACATGAAAACACAACTACACAACACCATTAAAAAACAACAAGAAAGCTGGGATAAACACATTTAGATTGTTTAGTTACTGCACTTTGCTTTTGCATGACCCATACAGCTGTTTAAGGTCATACAACGGCGCAGAGTGCAGTATCTGCATTTTAGGGGTCATAGGTCAGATCAGTGGTCATAATAAGATGATACATCAGTGCATTTACACGTATCTACCTACGACATATTTGGCTGAACAGCAAAAACAAACTTTAAAGCCTTTTTTGTCTTCAGTTGGGACTGTTTTCTCTAGTTGATGCTCTTTGCCTTTGTAGGGCCGTTTATTCAAATGGTCAACAGACAACAACTCTTAATGCAATCACGGGGGAAAACACTTTTGAGGCAGTTTTGACCTTTGTTGAAAAAGAGGGGGATCCAAGCTTTCCATTGATAACACGTTTATTTCTATATACTCCTACAATCGCAGTAATGCGTTGTTTTAAAAATGCAGTTACAACTGGAGTGTCAAGCATGGTTTTAGGAACATTCACAACAGAGCTCTTAAAGGGGGCAACGGCATCTTAAAACCGGAGTGTCAAGCATGGTTTAGGCACATTTGCAACAGAGCTCTTAAAGGGGCAACGGCATCTTAAAACCGGAGTATCAAGCATGGTTAGGATCATTCACAACAGAGCTCTTAAAGGGGCAACGGCATCTTAAAAGGGCAATTACACACTTTGTAATAGAAACCCCCCCAACAACAATTCTGAGTGAATAATAATAATAATAATAATAATAATACTAATAATAATAATAATCAGGAAGTTGTATCCATGGAGTAAATGCAGATGGACAAACCCCTGCTTCATTTTATAGCCACTATGCTGCATCCGTTGGGCTACAGGTGATCATGCTTATTGCTAATAGAACATCTGATAATAGACCATGAATATAGGATATATGGTTCAATATGTTAAAATCATTTAACATCTGATAATAGACCATGAATATAGGATATATGGTTCAATATGTTAAAATCATTTACCATCTGATAATAGACCATGCATACAGGCTATATGGTTCAATATGTTAAAATCATTTACCATCTGATAATAGACCATGCATACAGGCTATATGGTCCAATATGTTAAAATCATTTAACATCATCTTTACCAATTCCTAATGTGTGTACGGGATTGTCTCCTCATGAAGTGTTGATGGCTTTACCTTTTCCTCTAGGTGCGCTGATGAAGGAGAATCCAGTGGTGGATATGACACAGCTACAGGATTTGCAACAAAATTATGTTCAACATTTGTTTTTTCTTTTGTTTCCAAATATTCTCAACAGGGTAATCGATTCCCTTCCCTTACCAGGAGAGAAACCGATACACCATTTTTCAGCCAGGAGATGATGTTCTGGTACGAAGTTTCAAACCTGTGATTATACAAGGATTTATGGATGTCCAAATACAGGTTATTCTGGTGACACGTACAGCGGTTAAGGTTAAAGGTCAACCGCAGTGGATACATGCGTCCAGGCTTAAAGGAGCACCTAGGACACAGACACCAACTTCGGAGGAGTTGGGGAAGGACTGAACTTAAGGGGATATTTGTATAGACTTCGATTGTTATTATAGTGTTGTATTATTCTTATATTCATTATTATTTCTGTGTTTGTTTTTGCGTATTTGTTTTCTTTTATCAAACCTAGGTGGTGGTGGAGAGAAAAGTGGGAGTTTCTGGAGGGATCATGGAGAAGACCATGACGAGATGCAAACTCCTTGGAAGGATGAGTGGAGATGTTGCATCAGGGACATTTATCATAGTCCTTATAACTCTGACAGAAGTTATCTCTGGGGGGGCTAGTGATTGACAATTTTAAGATGAGGGAGAAGATGGTTAAGGACAATACCGACTTCAGCACCCTGAGCGTACACAGAGACAGGTTAGTCAGACGGACCAGCACCCTGAGCGAACACAGAGACAGGTTAGTCAGACGGACCAGCACCCTGAGCGTACACAGAGACAGGTTAGTCAGACGGACCAGCACCCTGAGCGTACACAGAGACAGGTTAGTCAGACGGACCAGCACCCTGAGCGTACACAGAGACAGGTAGTCAGACGGACCAGCACCCTGAGCGTACACAGAGACAGGTTAGTCAGACGGACCAGCACACCTGAGCGTACACAGAGACAGGTTAGTCAGACGGACCAGCACCCTGAGCGTACACAGAGACAGGTTAGTCAGACGGACCAGCACCCTGAGCGTACACAGAGACAGGTTAGTCAGACGGACCAGCACCCTGAGCGTACACAGAGACAGGTTAGTCAGACGGACCAGCACCCTGAGCGTACACAGAGACAGGTTAGTCAGACGGACCAGCACCCTGAGCGTACACAGAGACAGGTTAGTCAGACGGACCAGCACCCTGAGCGTACACAGAGACAGGTTAGTCAGACGGACCAGCACCCCTGAGCGTACACAGAGACAGGGTTAGTCAGACGGACCAGCACCCTGAGCGTACACAGAGACAGGTTAGTCAGACGGACCAGCACCCTGAGCGTACACAGAGACAGGTTAGTCAGACGGACCAGCACCCTGAGCGTACACAGAGACAGGTTAGCAGACGGACCAGCACCCTGAGCGTACACAGAGACAGGTTAGTCAGACGGACCAGCACCCTGAGCGTACACAGAGACAGGTTAGTCAGACGGACCAGCACCCTGAGCGTACACAGAGACAGGTTAGTCAGACGGACGTCTACATAGAAATGGAGGCGATGGAACACGTTCCTGTATCTGAGCATGACATGCATTGTTTGTATTATCCTCTCAGAGCTACAGGGAGTAAAAGCCTTTTTATGTTACTTTTGTGGTTTTAAGTGAGGAATTGACAAGGGTTAACGTTGAATATGAATCGGTTGAAGGAGAGGAAGTCTTAATACTTATAATGTCATTAGCGGCAACAGGTGCTAGCACACCAACCGTAGAATATTGTAATGGGTTATGGAAAGGGTTGACGCCAACATTTTTGGTTCAGAGAGATTCGCTAGCTTATGCAAGTATGCAACCAGTAGCAATCAGGACTAAGCAGAAGGCAGTACCTCTAACCAGCGTGACTTCTATAGCTAGTCATACAATTCTATATAAAATGGGGATTACACAGGGATGTCCAGATAAGAAGATGTTTTTGGATACTAATTTGCCCTGGCCAGCAACTGGTTACATGCTATGGTATTGTGGTGATCACTTATATACCGACCTTCCACAATATTGGCAAGGGGTTTGTGCTCCTTATTGGGTACCAAGGAAAGTGGTATTTGGGGGTATAAATGATCCAATCACACGGCCAGCGACTTTACCTGAGGATCAGACTGCTGAGTTGGTAGAGAATGAGGAAATTATTATTTATGAGAATATGGATTCACAAGTGAATTCTATTCATCCCATAGCGTCTAATTTGTGGTACAAAACCCTTAAGCAGAAAGTTAGGAAGTTGACTCAAAATTCATGTTATGTGTGTTCACTGATTCCCAAATCGACGGAGGATGTATTTCCTTATTGGGCGGTTCCTCTGCAAGGGTCAGAAGGATTGCCGACCCTATGCATTATTGCTTATCAGTATGTATTGAACACTCATCCTGAGATGGGATCACAATCAGTCAGACCGACAATTTGGCCGAATAACATTTACATTGTTAAAACCAATAACATGCTCATCAAGGATGATGGGATTCTTCACAAGATGTCTCAATATGTTATTTATACTAATCTATCTGTAAGACAGGAGAATGGGAGGGATCTGAATAAGGTCCATTCAACCATTTATGGGATTCAGGAACATTGGCCATCCGTTACTAGATGTCCGATCTTTTATGATCAGCATATCATTCAAGTACCAAGTGATTTATCAATTGTACCCACTAAAGTCTCTGCTATGGTAAATGCGTCTTCGGTATTTGATGTGTATGTAAAAGGAAGAAAGGGAGGAGAGTTATCTGTAATAGATATTGGTTTTCTGAGAGCTTCTCAATGTCTCATGATGTTTAAGGATATGGGGGAAAAGTATTGCATTTCAAAAGTGGGAACATTACCGATTCCAGTTTTTTTTTTGGTGTTGTGGAAATAATATATGGACTACTCTTCCTCCACTGTTCAGGGGAATATGTGGAGTCTGTACTTTAAATGATCTTATCTATGTTGTTCAGCCTGTTGAATTGGTTGATAAGAATCTTACTGGACGTTTTAGGAGGGATACTTCGGAACTTATGGGATATGAACATTTAAAGAATACAAATCCAATTGATTTGGCTACTAGATACAAAGCAATACCTCAAGATTTTAAGATATTTACACGTACTCAGTTAGTTTTTAAGACTATTTTTGGAAATACAGAATTGCAATAATCTAATCATTATCTCATAGCATTGACATGTCATGATGTTGCTAGAGTGGGTAATGCTACTGTCATGGGTTTTCAAGCTATTGGTTCTGAGTTGGCTCTCATTAGACAGTATGCTACTGATAATCGCATAGCATTGGATGCTATTACGGCTGCTCAAGGAGGTGTGTGTGCAATTGTTGGAGGAGATACTTGTACATACCTACCGTAAGTCGCTCTGGATAAGAGCGTCTGCTAAATGAGGAAAATGTAATGTAAATGTCTTGGGAATGTAACTACAGCTATGGGTAATATTAGAGATATACAGGATGGCATTAAGCGTACTAATAGGGATGCTAAGATAGGGATGCTAATAGGGATGCTAATAGGGATGCTAATAGGGATGCTAATAGGGATGCTAAGATAGGGATGCTAATAGGGATGCTAAGATAGGGATGCTAAGATAGGGATGCTAATAGGGATGCTAATAGGGATGCTAATAGGGATGCTAATAGGGATGCTAATAGGGATGCTAATAGGGATGCTAAGATAGGGGGAGGATATGGTCATTTGAATGCTGTTGAAGTCTTTTCCAAGGTTTTTTAGTGGTAATTCCATAGGAACATGGATGGCAAGTATTATATGTCCTCTAGTGGCAATAGTACTTACTGTAGCTATAGTTATGGGGTGTTGTTTTCCAATTTTTCGGGGATTGATTTTAAGATCTGTACAAACGATTACTAACATGCCAGATATTACAGCTAGAGATGTATCAGTTAATGTTAATACAAGGAGGGAGAGGACTAATTATAGATGTATCAGTTAATGTTAATACAAGGAGGGAGAGGACTAATTATAGATGTATCAGTTAATGTTAATACAAGGAGGGAGAGGACTAATTATAGATGTATCAGTTAATGTTAATACAAGGAGGGAGAGGACTAATTATAGATGTATCAGTTAATGTTAATACAAGGAGGGAGAGGACTAATTATTCTTCTATGTCATCTTGTTCCAGTTTAGAGTCCATTGATAATGTTGATTGAGGAATGGGAATGTTAAGTTGGAAATGTATACCATGGCATTTAAGGTTTACAGGATCGAAGATGTGGACAGATGACTATCTCAGTGGATCAGATAGAGCCCCTTGTGACCAGTGATAAGCTTGGGGTTCATCTGACGGCGCAGGGATGATGAAGACGGATGTTTTTGTTATTTTTATATTCATGTGTATAGATTATAATATCCATGTAACTTAGTAATGGTTATGTATAATTGTTGTGTATGGATGATGTCATTATGTTAACAATTTATTTATATGTATGTTTTTTTGGGGGGTTGCATGTCTCAGAAAAAAGGGGTCATTTTAAAAGGGAGGATGTATGTGGGATTTTTCCTTATATATAAAAATAAGGTTTTGACTACATAGATTATTAGCATGAATATATAGTAGTTAATTATGTGTTTATCTTTTATTCAGACTGAGTTTATAGAGGTTTGAGAGGTTTGATATCACATAAGATAGATGACTGAGAATGTATACCTTTGTTGATTAGATATTGATGGACAGGATGTAGTGACCTGGGGGCAAAGGGTAATAACAACAGAGACAGGGAGGCCTATGATGGTTTCCAGATGTACTGTATACACCTGGGCTGAAAGGCCCCAGAGTCTGCAACACCACTAAGCAAGGGGCACCACCAAGCAAGAGGCACCATGAAGACCAAGGAGCTCTCCAAACAGGTCAGGGACAAAGTTGTGGAGAAGTACAGATCAGGGTTGGGTTATAAAAAAAATCTGAAACTTTGAACATCCCACGGAGCACCATTAAATCCATTATTAAAAAATTGAAAGAATATGGCACCACAACAAACCTGCCAAGAGAGGGCCGCCCACTGAAACTCACGGACCAGGCAAGGAGGGCATTAATCAGAGAGGCAACAAAGAGACCAAAGATAACCCTGAAGGAGCTGCAAAGCTCCACAGCGGAGATTGGAGTATCTGTCCGAAGGACCACTTTAAGCCGTACACTCCACAGAGCTGGGCTTTACGTTTTACGGAAGAGTGGCCAAAAAATAGCCATTGCTTGAAGAAAAAAAATAAGCAAACACGTTTGGTGTTCGCCAAAAGCCATGTGGGAGACTCCCAAAACATATGGAAGAAGGTACTCTGGTCAGATGAGACTAAAATGTAGATTTTTGGCCATCAAGGAAAACGCTATGTCTGGGGCAAACCCAACACCTCTCATCACCCCGAGAACACCATCCCCACAGTGAAGCATGGTGGCGGCAGCATCATGCTGTGGGGATGTTTTTCGTCGGCAGGGACTAGGAAACTGGTCAGAATTGAAGGAATGATGGATGGCGCTAAATACAGGGAAATTCTTGAGGGAAACCTGTTTCAGTCCTCCAGAGATTTGAGACTGGGATGGAGGTTCACCTTCCAGCAGGACAATGACCCTAAGCATACTGCTAAAACAACATTTGAGTGGTTTAAGGAGAAATATTTAAATGTCTTGAGGAGTCACCTGTGACAGTATTCATAAAGAGTAGGAGTACTGATCTAGGATCAGTTTAGCTTTTTAGATCATAATGAAACAGATTAGATGGACAGGGGGGACCTGATCCTAGATCAGCACTCCTCCTCTGAGACACTGCCTTTATGAATAAGGGCCCAGGAGTCACCAGGACCAAGAAACCGAACACATACTGTTGTAAAGTCTATTTACAGCAGGTGTTTACTGCCATCTAGTGGAAGATACCAATAAAACACTTGATTATCAGGGTGGGGAGACGGTTGAGCTGAAACAGAAAGTAAAGAAGACTATCCTGCTCAGAACAGTGAACAAACAAAGGCAGAAGCTGCTGGTAAAAGCAACATTCACGGTGTGATGGAGAGTGGTAAAACAACACTCATGGTGTGATGGAGAGTGGTAAAACAACACTCACGGTGTGATGGAGAGTGGTAAAGCAACACTCACAGTGTGATGGAGAGTGGTTAAAGCAACACTCACGGTGTGATGGAGAGTGGTAAAGCAACACTCACGGTGTGATGGAGAGTGGTAAAAGCAACACTCACGGTGTGATGGAGGGTGGTAAAGCAACACTCACGGTGTGATGGAGAGTGGTAAAGCAACACTCACGGTGTGATGGAGAGTGGTAAAGCAACACTCAGGTGTGAGGGAGAGTGGTAAAGCAACACTCACGGTGTGATGGGGAGTGGTAAAGCAACACTCACGGTGTGATGGAGAGTGGTAAAGCAACACTCAAGGTGTGATGGAGAGTGGTATAGCAACACTCACGGTGTGATGGGAGAGTGGTAAAAGCAACACTCACGGTGTGATGGAGAGTGGTAAAAGCAACACTCACGGTGTGATGGAGAGTGGTAAAGCAACACTCACGGTGTACAGATGTTAAATAAATAAGTGTTAGCTTCCTCAGCACCATGCACCCCACTGTTGCCACCGGCAGTGACTAGAAGACAGAAACCGGAGACAGTGACAGACTACAATCACACAAAGGTATATACAGTATCTCTACCATATACAGATAGCCTTCCCATCTGCCAAACACCAAATAGGATCCCCTTTTATTATATTACATTCATATTATTACTATTAGTATTATCATTCTATATAATTATAACCTTTTCTATTCTATTTTATTTTTGTGGATGCTAGACCAGATGTCCAGACTGTACTCTGTAAAAGGGGGTACTCTCCTCTGGCCTGTTGACTGTACTCTGTAAAAGGGGGTACTCTCCTCTGGCCTGTTGACTGTACTCTGTAAAAGGGGGGTACTCTCCTCTGGCCTGTTGACTGTACTCTGTAAAAGGGGGTACTCTCCTCTGGCCTGTTGACTGTACTCTGTAAAAGGGGGGTACTCTCCTCTGGCCTGTTGACTGTACTCTGTAAAAGGGGGTACTCTCCTCTGGCCTGTTGACTGTACTCTGTAAAAGGGGGTACTCTCCTCTGGCCTGTTGACTGTACTCTGTAAAAGGGGGTACTCTCCTCTGGCCTGTTGACTGTACTCTGTAAAAGGGGGTACTCTCCTCTGGCCTGTTGACTGTACTCTGTAAAAGGGGGTACTCTCCTCTGGCCTGTTGACTGTACTCTGTAAAAGGGGGTACTCTCCTCTGGCCTGTTGAGGTGTTCTACAATGTGCTCGACATGGCTGCTATCAACACGTGTTGTACAAGCAATGCCTTGACAAGACAGTCAGCAGGAGACATTTCATCATGGATCTGGCATGTGAGCTTGGTGAGAACCACATGAACACAGAGAAAGAAGCTACAGTCACCAAGCAGGCCGCCAAGACAGCAGGTCCTGTTCTCCCTCTTCCCCAAGAACCACAGCTCCCACTGGGGAAAAATACACAATGTCAAGACAGCAGGTCCTCCTCTCCCTCTTCCCCAAGCACCACAGCTCCCACTGGGGAAAAATACACAATGCCAAAGACAGCAGGTCCTGCTCTCCCTCTTCCCCCAAGCACCACAGCTCCCACTGGGGAAAAAGGAGACACAATGTCAAGTAAGTAAGAGCGGACGGAAAAAAGTCCCATAAAACTATGTGCAGGGCAACCGATATGTTTGTGGGGCTTGCTCACACAAAGCCCCGAAGCTGTGTGCTGACTGTGGACCTGAAACCATAAAGAGAAGACGTGATTGGTTCATGTGTAAAGGGCTCGGTACAGTGTCTGATACAATCAACACATTATTGTTTTACATCTTGTCATGAATATATTTCCACAAATATTTATTTATGCAATTCATCCTTTACAATAGTTTATGCACTATTTATTTTACTATTTATCAAATGTTTATTTATTAACCATTTTGATACCTTGCTCTAGCACATGGATGGGAAACTCCAGTCCTCAGGGGCCTGATTGGTGGTTGTTGGTCCTCGGGGGCCTGATTGGTGATTGTTGATCCTCCGGGGCCTGATTGGTGGTCGTTGGTCCTCGGGGGCCTGATTGGTGGTCGTTGGTCCTCGGGGGCCTGATTGGTGGTCGTTGGTCCTCGGGGGCCTGATTGGTGGTCGTTGGTCCTCGGGGGCCTGATTGGTGTCACATTTTTGCCCTAGCCCCAGCTAACACACCTGACTCCAATAATTAACTAATCATAATCTTCAATTTAGAATGCGATTAGTTTGATCAGCTGTGTTTGTTAGGGATGGGGGAAAAGTGTGACACCCTGAGGATTGGAGTTACCCATCCCTACTAGCTGAAAGGCCAGGCGGTTCTAGTGTTAAGGACTGGTAGATGGGTGTTGCTCATGCATTCACACTCATGCTGACCGGCTCCAGTACTTTGTTCTTGACTAAAGCCTCCAAGTCAGCCTTGACTTCTGGTCTGATAGCATAATGTACAGGTCCTGCTTTCAGAAACGTTGGTTTGCTGTCTGGCTTAATGCTAAGCTTCCCTGTAATGTCGTTCATACTACCCAGCTGTCCATTAAAGACTTTTCCATGTTTCTTTAAGATGGCAGGTAGGTCTGTGTCTCCATGTGTCATTGTATGCACTGATGGCCAGTCCAGTGTGATTTTCTCCAACTATGAACATCCCAGTAGTGATGCATAGTCTCCTTTGACAACATAGAGTGGCAGCTTTTTTCAGTTTGTCTGTTTACCTGAACTGTGACATCAGTGATGCCTCTCACAGCGACAGATTCACCTGTGTAAGTCTTTAACACGAGGTGCGCTGGTTGAAGTGGAAGGTGTTTTCAGCAGGAATGGTTATACAGCTAGAGACACAATACTGTTAAAATATATATCAGAACAAATAGCAGCAGGAATGGTTATACAGCTAGAGACACAATACTGTTAAAATATATATCAGAACAAATAGCAGCAGGAATGGTTATACAGCTAGAGACACAATACTGTTAAAATATATATCAGTATATTATGGAAATTAGTTATTGCAGATAAATACAATTATAATAAACCACATATACAATCACCCACCTCAGCTGCATCAACCACCCTCCAACCCTTCCTGGGACCACCCCAACCCACCCTCCAACCCCTCCTGGGACCACCCCAACCCACCCTCCAACCCCTCCTGTACCACCCCAACACACCCTACAACCCCTCCTGGGACCACCCCAACCCACCCTCCAACCCCTCCTGGGACCACCCAAACCCACCCTCCAACCCCTCCTAAGACCACCCCAACCCACCCTCCAACCCCTCCTGGGACCACCCCAACCCACCCTCCAACCCCTCCTGGGACCACCCCAACCCACCCTCCAACCCCTCCTGGGACCACCCCAGACCCACCCTCCAACCCCTACTGGGACCACCCCAACCCACCCCACAACCCCTCCTGGGACCACCCCAACCCACCCTCCAACCCCTCCTGGGACCACCCCAACACACCCTCCAACCCCTCCTGGGACCACCCCAACACACCCAACCTGATCTCCATTAAATAAAATACTAAATCACAAAAATGATAATTAACGGTTAATGTGTGGGTAAAACCCACTACAGGAGTTATTTTATGGTTTCAGCTGCATTTGTTGTTTGGCTAGCCCCATGGATCCTAGCAGTGGACAGTTCTAAATAAATGATATCTATAAAAGTGCTGATCCAATGAGGTGTGGTGGTTGCCATCTTAGTTCCAACATCTTTTTAGCTGCTGTCCAACCTGACAACATTATACGTCTTTGCTGTAATGACAGTGGTGAATTATCATTCAGTAATAACAGTTTGGGGGAACAAGGTATGAGGATACCTCTTTCCAAAACATGTCCCCTGGTCATTCTCAGTAAATATGATTAAAGGAGTCCAAGGCACCTTGATTACATAGATCACACAGAGGAGCGGTTTGTGACTTCTATTAAATGATATTTTCTAGGTGGAAGGTTTACCCTGTGTATGAGATTAAAATGTATCAGCTGATGATTAGGATTGTTAGATGAACCCACCAAGTTCCTGATGAACTCAACTGGTGAGCCTCTTTAGCAGCTAGTTCCATGGACACACTGATTTCAATGTCCTTTGCCAAGGTCAGATGACTTTCAGTCAACAGTCTCTTTTGTGTAGCTTCACTCCGTAGCCCACATACTAGTCTGTCTCTAATGATGTCATTTAGAACAGCATTAAAACTCAGTGTTCTGATATTTCTTTAATGCAGCAGCAAACATTGTTACTGATTCTCCCTCTTCCTGATGTCTCCTGTGGAACCTGAACCTTTCAGCATTAACTAGTGGTTCTGGTGAAAAATGTCCTTTAAGTATCTCCACAATATCCCCATACGTCTTATTACCTGTTCTGTCTGGCTGTAGCAGGCTGCCTAGTAAATTACATGTCTTTGGCCCCATTACACTAAAACATGGAGGCACAATGTTGTCCTCATCCATGTCATTTACAAGAACAAAATATTCAAACCGTTCTGTATATGAGCTCCACTGCTCAATACTTTCATCAAATTGTCCAATGTTTCCAACAATTCAATGATTTTTCCTTTCTCAATAAGCTCCTGATTGTCACTCACTTCAATATTGTCCTCAACCACAGCAATATTTTACTCAGTCACGTGATCTTTATTCACTTCACTCACTGACGTTTCCTCCTAAGTTCGCTCATTTAGCAATTCTTTATTCCAAAGTTCATCTTCACAGTTGAATAAATGTCCTTTCCTTTAATCACTGTATGTTCCTCCCTTTTAATCATTTTGTTTTCCCCACTCCGACGTCCGTCTCCAGTCCTTTTCTGCCGTCCATGACGATGTTAACTCTCTCTCTTAGCTAGCTGGACTATGCACTTGCCTCTGCTAGCAATACACTGTGCTAACATTAGCCTATTCTGGACCACAGAAAATAACAATTTTAATCAGTTGTAAAAACCCACTTCTTCCAGACAGAATAGTTCCTGTAGATTCAGACTTACTCATCACCAATCTTTTGTTATGTCTCGTGGGTTTCATAACCACGTCTGTATAACAATTCAATAATGATGAGACAGGAGACAGGAATCAATTCAACCATTTATCTGGAACGTGATCATCTCAACACATACAAACCCCCATGATGCTCTGCGGCACAACCCCAATATACAACAAATACATAGATAAGTAAATGGACACGAAACTAAACTCATAGAGGAATTTAAATGTTCAGTTGTAGAAAGTAGGGCCATGGGATAGGGTCAGAAAGGTCAGTATGTTTGATAACTGGTTCCAGAGGTGACATAACAAGCATAAGGTCCATTATAACACAGTGAAGTAGAGGTGGGAGCTAAAAGCAGACATGGACAGTGAGACGGTGTGAGGAGGTCAGGGGTGAAATATTAGATCAGGACAGGTAGAAATGGCAGGGCTGGAAATAGACACAGAGACACATTCTGATCATGCCTCAGACCCAAACAGAAGATGCCATAGCAAAGTCCTGTCCAGTAGGCTATATGGGATTTCCTTTCATCAAAATTCAAACACATGGAAATGTTTTCAAATGTGTGTGTGTCCAGTGTGTGTGTGTGTATGTCCAGTGTGTGTGTGTGTCCAGTGTGTGTGTGTCCAGTGTGTTTGTCCAGTGTGTGTGTCCTGTGTGTGTGTGTGTGTCAGGTGTGTGTGTCCCCAGTGTGTATGTGTGTGTGTCGTGTGTGTGTGTGTCCAGTGTGTATGTGTGTGGGTCCAGTGTGAGTGTGTGTGTGTGTGTGTGTGTGTCGAGTGTGTGTGTGTCCAGCGTATATTGTGTGTGTCCAGTGTGTGCGTCCAGTGTGTGTGTGTGTTTGTGTGTGTCCAGTGTGTGTGAGTGTGTGTGTGTCCAGTGTGTGTGAGTGTGTGTGTGTGTAAGTGTGTATGTATGTGTGTGTCCAGTGTGTGTGTGTGTGTCCAGTGTGTGTGAGTGTGTGTGTCCAGTGTGTGTCCAGTGTGTGTGTGTGTGTGTGTGTCCAGTGGTGTGTGTGTGTGTGTGTCCAGTGTGTGTGTGTGTGTGTGTGTCCAGTGTGTGTGTGTTCCTGTGTGTGTGTCCTGTGTGTGTGTGTCTGTGTGTCAGGTGTGTGTGTCCAGTGTGTGTGTGTGTCCAGTGTGTGTGTGTGTCCAGTGTGTGTGTTCTGTGTGTGTGTGTGTGTGTCAGGTGTGTGTGTGTCCAGTGTGTATGTGTGTGTGTCGTGTGTGTGTGTGTGTCCAGTGTGTATGTGTGTGGGTCCAGTGTGAGTGTGTGTGTGTGTCCAGTGTGTGTGTGTCCAGCGTATGTGTGTGTGTCCAGTGTGTGTGTCCAGTATGTGTGTCCAGTGTGTGTGTGTGTTTGTGTTTGTCCAGTGTGTGTGAGTGTGTGTGTGTCCAGTGTGTGTGTGTGTGTGTGTCCAGTGTGTGTGTGTGTGTGTCCAGTGTGTGTGTGTGTCCTGGTGTGTGTGGGTCCTGTGTGTGTGTGTGTGTGTCAGGTGTGTGTGTGTGTGTGTGTGTGTGTCCAGTGTGTGTGTGTGTGTCCTGTGTGTGTGTGTCCTGTGTGTGTGTGTGTGTGTCCAGTGTGTGTGAGTGTGTGTGTCCAGTGTGTGTGTGTGTGTGTGTGTGTGTCCAGTGTGTGTTTGTGTCGTGTGTGTGTGTGTGTGTGTGTGTGAGGTGTGTGTGTGTGTGTGTCCTGTGTGTGTGTGTGTGTGTCCAGTGTGTGTGAGTGTGTGTGTCCAGTGTGTGTGTGTGTGTGTCCTGTGTGTGTTTGTGGTGTGTCAGGTGTGTGTGTGTCCAGTGTGTATGTGTGTGTGTCCAGTGTGTATGTGTGTGTGTCCAGTGTGTATGAGTGTGTGTCCTGTGTGTGTTTGTGTGTGTGTGTGTTTGTCCAGTGTGTGTGTGTGTGTGTATGTGTCCAGTGTGTGTGTGTGTCCAGTGTGTGTGTGTGTCCCAGTGTGTGGGTGTGTTTGTCCAGTGTGTGTCCAGTGTGTGTGTGTGTGTGATCAGTGTGTGTGTGTGTCCTGTGTGTGTGTGTGTGTGTGTGTGTGTGTGTGTGTGTGTGTGTGTGTGTGTGTGTGTGTGTCCAGTGTGTGTTTGTCCGGTGTGTGTGTTGTTCAGTGTGTTTGTTCAGTGTGTGTGTGTGTGTGTGTGTGTGTGTGTGTGTGTGTACAGTGTGTGTGTATCAAGTGTGTTTGTGTGTCCAGTGTGTGTCAGTGTGTGTGTCCAGTGTGTGTGTGTGTTCAGTATGTGTGTGTGTCCAGTGTGTGTGTCCAGTGTGTCAGTGTGTGTGTGTGTGTCCAGTGTTTGTGTGTGTGTCCAGTGTGTGTGTGTGTCCAGTGTGTGTGTGTGTCCAGTGTGTGTGTCCAGTGTGTCAGTGTGTTTGTGTGTGTCCAGTGTGTGTGTGTATCTAGTGTGTGTGTGTGTGTGTGTCCAGTGTGTGTGTGTGTCCAGTGTGTGTGTGTGTCCAGTGTGTGTGTTTGTGTCCAGTGTGTCCAGTGTGTGTGTGTGTGTCAGTGTTACCATGGTTATTATTTACAGGGACACTGAGGAGTCAACATCATGAACCCTAAACCCTGGATAGAGGGACTCAGTGAATGTGGAGTGGAATGTGTTCAGGTGGGTCAGTGTGTCAGAGGAGACTCTGTAGAAGGACAGAGTGCCGGCTGGCCAGTCCAGATACACTCCTACTCTGTGGGAGCTGGAGGAGGGGACGTCTATGGTAGTGGACTTATTATTGTGACAGGCAGAGTAACTGTTGTCAGAGCAGATCAGACTCCAGGACTTGTCATTGTATCCAAGCCAACAGTCATTACCCCTTCCTCTCCTGCTGATTCCTTTATATGTCACTCCTATATCAGCCCCTCTCCCACTCCACTCTACCTCCCAGTAAGAGCGCCCAGTCAGACCCTCTCCACACAGCACCTGTGGCTTGAAGAGACATTAGACTGTCTGACCTGCACTGCCTCCTCCTGACTGATATCTAACCAGCCCAGAGGCTTGAAGAGACATTAGACTGTCTGACTGATATCTAACCAGCCCAGAGGCTTGAAGAGACATTAGACTGTCTGACTGATATCTAACCAGCCCAGAGGCTTGAAGAGACATTAGACTGTCTGACTGATATCTAACCAGCCCAGAGGCTTGAAGAGACATTAGACTGTCTGACTGATATCTAACCAGCCCAGAGGCTTGAAGAGACATTAGACAGTCTGACTGATATCTAACCAGCCCAGAGGCTTGAAGAGACATTAGACTGTCTGACTGATATCTAACCAGCCCCAGAGGCTTGAAGAGACATTAGACTGTCTGACTGATATCTAACCAGCCCAGAGGCTTGAAGAGACATTAGACTGTCTGACTGATATCTAACCAGCCCAGAGGCTTGAAGAGACATTAGACTGTCTGACTGATATCTAACCAGCCCAGAGGCTTGAAGAGACATTAGACTGTCTGACTGATATCTAACCAGCCCAGAGGCTTGAAGAGACATTAGACTGTCTGACTGATATCTAACCAGCCCAGAGGCTTGAAGAGACATTAGACTGTCTGACTGATATCTAACCAGCCCAGAGGCTTGAAGAGACATTAGACTGTCTGACTGATATCTAACCAGCCCAGAGGCTTGAAGAGACATTAGACTGTCTGACTGATATCTAACCAGCCCAGAGGCTTGAAGAGACATTAGACTGTCTGACTGATATCTAACCAGCCCAGAGGCTTGAAGAGACATTAGACTGTCTGACTGATATCTAACCAGCCCAGAGGCTTGAAGAGACATTAGACTGTCTGACTGATATCTATCCAGCACAGAGGCTTGAAGAGACATTAGACTGTCTGACTGATATCTAACCAGCCCAGAGGCTTGAAGAGACATTAGACTGTTTGAGCTACACTGCCTCCTCCTGTGAGAGCCACGTCAGGCGCGACACTACACCGTCCCAACAAATGCAAACACACATCCTGGTCGAGGTCACTGGAGACGGGGGGACACAAAGGCCACCATGGCAACGCTGGAAAGACAAAGATAACTCGAGGTAATTTTCTGTTATTTAATGTTCCTGAATGCCATTGACAATACCCCAATTTGATAAATACTCCTATTTGATAAACCATTTCTTTGTATTTCAGTTAGAGAAACTAAACTGTGAACTGTGTGTGTCATGCTTAGGAAAGTGACACTGAGGAGGAGGAGGAGGAGGAGGAGGACGGGGGAGCTTCTGTAAAAAGATGAAGATGCAAGTTATTAAAGTGGAAGAAGATTCTGCTGAGGAGGATTCTGACAAACTATTGAGGAGGATATATGAGCTAGAGCAACAGAACAGAAACATCGATATAGACTTGAAGCAGGAGAACTCTGAATTAAAGAAAACTTCTAAGGACTTGAAGCAGAAGAACTCTGAGCTAGAGAACACTTCTGAAGACTTAAAGCAGAAGAACTCTGAGCTAGAGAACACTTCTGAAGACTTAAAGCAGAAGAACTCTGAACTAGAGAAAACTTCTGAAGACTTGAAGCAGAAGAACTCTGAGCTAGAGAAAACTTATGAAGACTTGAAGCAGAAGAACTCTGAACTAGAGAAAGACTTGGAGCAGAAGAATCAACAGGAAAAGTCATGTTCTATAAATTAAGCTCAGACTACACTAAAAGAAGGCGCTACCTAGAACCATAACGGTTCTTCAATTATCTTCGTAGGAGAACCCTCTGAAAATATTTTTTTTTTGTTACAAGTGGAACCCTTTCACCACTAAAAGGTTCTAAGTAGAACCTTTTTCACCACCCAAGGGTTCTACCTGAAACAAATAAGGGTTTTCCTATGGGGACAAACGAAGAACCCCTTTGCGTGTAGTATCAAAATAACTATAAATGGGAATTCTCTTCTTGGAGATAAGTGTCAGAATCTGGGCACTAAACTCGCTGTTTTTGTGTTTTAATCACTGTTTATATCCATTTCTACTCAGAACAGACTAATAATACCCACCCAGTCCTGTAGATGAATACCTCTCTGAGTGGTTTTACACAGTGTCCCAGTCCTGTAGATGAATACCTCTCTGATTGGTTTTACAGTGTCTCAGTCCTGTAGATGAATACCTCTCTGAGTGGTTTTACAGTGTCCCAGTCCTATAGATGAATACCTCTCTGAGTGGTTCTACAGTGTCCCAGTCCTGTAGATGAATACCTCTCTGAGTGGTTTTACAGTGTCTCAGTCCTGTAGATGAATACCTCTCTGAGTGGTTTTACAGTGTCTCAGTCCTGTAGATGAATACCTCTCTGAGTGGTTCTACAGTGTCTCAGTCCTGTAGATGAATACCTCTCTGAGTTTCTCCAGTGTCCCAGTCCTGTAGATGAATACCTCTCTGAGTGGTTTTACAGTGTCTCAGTCCTGTAGATGAATACCTCTGAGTGGTTCTACAGTGTCCCAGTCCTGTAGATGAATACCTCTCTGAGTGGTTCTCCAGTGTCCCAGTCCTGTAGATGAATACCTCTCTGAGTGGTTTTTACAGTGTCCCAGTCCTGTAGATGAATACCTCTCTGAGTGGTTTTACAGTGTCCCAGTCCTGTAGATGAATACCTCTCTGAGTGGTTCTACAGTGTCTCAGTCCTGTAGATGAATACCTCTCTGAGTGGTTCTCCAGTGTCTCAGTCCTGTAGATGAATACCTCTCTGAGTGGTTTTACAGTGTCCCAGTCCTGTAGATGAATACCTCTCTGAGTGGTTTTACAGTGTCCCAGTCCTGTAGATGAATACCTCTCTGAGTGGTTCTCCAGTGTCCCAGTCCTGTAGATGAATACCTCTCTGAGTGGTTCTCCAGTGTCCCAGTCCTGTAGATGAATACCTCTCTGAGTGGTTCTCCAGTGTTTCTGTGTTTAATCTACATGATATATCAGCTCTTACTGTTCTCTTCAGACTTGCTCATTCAAAACCTCTATTAGAGGCATTTTCACATTATCCCTGTAGGATCAGCTGGATCCTGGAGTGTTCAGAACATTAAAGCATGATCTTGCTTAAAGAAAAAAATAAGCAAACACATTCCCCCTTCCATATGTTAGGGGGAGACTCCCCAAACATATGGAAGAAGGTACTCTGGTCAGATGAGACAAAAATTGAGCTTTTTGGCCATCAAGGAAAACGCTATGTCTGGCGCAAAACCCAACACCTCTCATCACCCCCGAGAACACCATCCCCACAGTGAAGCATGGTGGTGGCAGCATCATGCTGTGGGGATGTTTTTCATCGGCAGGGACTGGGAAACTGGTCAGAATTGAAGGAATGATGGATGGCGCTAAATACAGGGAAATTCTTGATGGGAACCCTGTTTCAGTCTTCCAGAGATTTGAGACTGGGACGGAGGTTCACCTTCCAGCAGGTCAATGACCCTAAGCAGACTGCTAAAGCAACACTTGAGTGGTTTAAGGGGAAACATTTAAATGTCTTGGAATGGCCTAGTCAAAGCCCAGACCTCAATCCAATTGAGAATCTGTGGTATGACTTAAAGATTGCTGTACACCAGCGGAACCCATCCAACTTGAAGGAGCTGGAGCAGTTTTGCCTTGAAGAATGGGCAAAAATCCCAGTGGCTAGATGTTGCCAAGCTTATAGAGACACATACCCCAAGAGACTTGCAGCTGTAATTGCTGCAAAAGGGTGGCTCTACAAAGTATTGACTTTGGGGGGGGGGGGGGGGGGGGGGGGGGGGGGGGGGGTGAATAGTTATGCACGCTCAATGTTTTCTGATTTTTTTTTCTTATTTCTTGTTTGTTTCACAATAGAAAATATTTTTTCATCTTCAAAGTGGTAGGCATGTTGTATAAATCAATTGATAAAAATCCCCCAAAAATCAATTTTAATTCCAGGTTGTAAGGCAACAAAATAGGAAAAATGCCAAGGGGAGTGAATACTTTCGCAAACCACTGTATATCATGTATAATTAAAATTAATTATGTTTTTTTCGACTGTTTATTTGTGGTTTAAACTGATTGAACAAACGTTTTTTTTAAACTTTTATTTGTGGTGTGGTTTTCATATCAGCCCTTTTGAGCTTCCCATCCTCACCTGAACACCGCTTTTACCTGTTTATTTATCTGCAGTGTTTTGTCTTTCACTTCTTTTCTTTGGTGTGAATAAATAAAACCTAAAAACCTAATTGAGAAATGTTTTCACTTGCAATGACTTGTTATGTTTAAACCTTGATTTAAACTGAGACTCAGTGATATGACATGTAAGGCTCTGTGTCTGCCTGTACTCATATATGGACCTGATTTCCATTCAGACTTTTTGTCCAGCCAAGTGGCACTTTGTGGGATACATTGAATGTAAAGGAGTTGAAGTTGTGTTCCCAGCTGTCCACAGGATGGAGCCAGAGCAGCATAAATGGACGGGTGAGACATGAGTAATATCCCAGGGAAATACACTATATATACAAAAGTATGTGAACAACCTTCAAATTAGTGGATTCTGCTATTTCAGCCACACCCGTTACTGACAGGTGTATAAAATCGAGCACACAGCCATGCAATCTCCATAGACAAACATTGGCAGTAGAAATGGCTTTTACTGAAGAAATCAGTGACATGGCACGTCATAGAATGCCACCTTTCCAACAAGTCACATTTCTGCCCTGCTAGAGCTGCCCCGGTCAACTGTAAGTGCTTTTATTGTGAAGTGGAAACGTCTAGGAGCAACAACGGCTCAGCCGCGAAGTTGTAGGCCACAGAAAAATCACAGAATGGGGACCGCTTAGTGTCTATGGAGATTGCATGGCTGTGTGCTCGATTTTATACACCTGTCAGCAACGGGTGTGGCTGAAATAGCCAAATCCACTAATTTGATATGGGTGTCCACATACTGCTGTATATATAGTGTATAGTTACACAGTGTATTCGGAAAGTATTCAGACCCCTTGACTTTTACGTTACATTACAGCCTTATTCTAAAAATTGATTAAATTGTTTTTTTCCCTCATCAATCTACACACAACATCCCATAATGACAAAGTTATGGGTTTTTTAGAACTCCTGTGTTGTCTTGGTTGTGTGCTTAGGCTCATTGTCTTGTTGGAAGGTGAACCTTCACCCCAGTCTGAGGTCCAGAGCGCTCTGGAGCAGGTTTTCATCAAGGATCTCTCTGTACTTTGCTCTGTTCATCTTTCCCTCGATCCTGACTAGTCTCCCAGTCCCTGCCACTAAAAAAACATCCCCACAGCATGCTGCCACCACCATGTTTCACCGTAGGGATGGTGCCAGGTTTCCTCCAGACGTGACGCTTGGCATTCAGGCCAAAGAGATCAATCTTGGTTTCATCAGACCAGAGAATCTTGTTTTCTCATGGTCTGAGAGTCTTTAGGTGCCTTTTGGCAAACTCCAAGCGGGCTGTCATGTGCCTTTTACTGAGGAGTGGCTTCCGTCTGGCCACTCTACCATAAAGACCTGATTGGTGGAGTGCTGCAGAGATGTCCTTCTGGAAGGTTCTCCCATATCCACAGAGGAACTCTGGAGCTCTGTCAGAGTGACCATCGGGTTCTTGGTCACCTCCCTGACCAAGGCCCTTCTCCCCCCGATTGCTCAGTTTGGCCGGGCGGCAAGCTCTAGGAAGAATCTTGGTGGTTCCAAACTTATTCCATTTAAGAATGATGGAGGCCACTGTGTTCTTGGGGACCTTCAATGCTGCAGACATTTTTTGGTACCCTTCCCCTCGGCACAATCCTGTCTCGGAGCTCTACGGACAATTCCTTCGACCTCATGGCTTTTTTGCTCTGACATGCACTGTCAACTGTGGGACCTTATATAGACAGGTGTGTGCCTTTCCAAATCATGTCCAATCAATTGAATTTACCACAGGTGGAATCCAATCAAGTTGTAGAAACATCTCAGGGATGATCAACGGAAACAGGATGCACATGAGCTCAATTTCGAATCTCATAGCAAAGGGTCTGAAAACTTCTGTAAATAAGGTATTTCTATATATTTGCAAACATGTCTAAAAAACCTGTTTTCACTTTGTCATTATGGGGTATTGTGTGTAAATTGATGATGGGAAAAATAACTAATTTAATCTATTTTAGAATAAGGCTGTAACTTAACAAAATGTGGAAAAAGTCAAGGGGTCTGAATACTTTTTGAATGCACTGTAGATATGGTGTGTGGACTGTATACTCAATACAATCTAAATCTGATACCTCACTGTCTGTCTTGGACTGATACTGCTTTTTAAACTGCTCTGGGTCAGTCTACTCAAATATTTGGCCTATACATTTTTCTCTCTACAAGCAATACTTTGATAATTTGTCATTTCTAATAATGAAACATCCATTTATGAATAGATAGAGCAGGTTTCAGGACACTGATTTAACTGAAAATGTTGAAAAAATATACTGCCAATATCTTCCCCACCAAAGAATAGCAGTGTGGTTTTAATATGATTTGACTCTTTGCAGGCTGTCAGGCTGTCTAGTCACAGAGGAAGCTGTGCTTCTCTGGTCTCAGCTCTGAAGTCAAACCCCTCACACATGAGAGAGCTGGGACCTGAGCTACAATCACCCAGGAGACTCAGGAGTCAGACTGCTCTCTGCTGGACTGGAGGATCCACACTGCAGACTGGAGAAACTCAAGTATGTAGAGGGTTTATGTCAATGTTCATATCAGACATGTTGGAGTTATCAGGCTAGTTAAGACAAACATTCTGACCACCACTTGGACTAAGTTATGCGATGTCCGTCTCCAGTCCTTTTCTGCCGTCCATGACGATGTTAAACTCCAGTGGTGGAAAAAGTACCCAATTGTCATACTTGAGTAAAAGTAAAGATACCTTAATAGAAAATGACTCAACTAAAAGTGAAAGTCACCCAGTAAAAATACTACTTGAGTAAAAGTCTAAAAGTATTTGGTTTTAAATATACTTAAGTATCAAAAGTAAATGTAATTGCTAAAATATACTAAAGTATCAAAAGTAAAAGTACAAGTATAAATCATTTCAAATTCCTTACATAAAGACAACCAGACGATTTCTTTGTTTTTAAAATGAACGTTCAGCCAGAGGCATACTCCAACACTCAGACAATTTACAAACAAAGCATTTGTGTTTAGTGAGTCTGCCAGATCAGAGGCAGTAGGGATGTTCTCTTGATAAGTGCGTGAATTGGACCATTTTCTGTCCTGCTAAGCATTCAAAATGTAACGAGTACTTTTGGGTGTCAGGGAAAATGTATGGAGTAAAAAGTACATTATTTTCTTTAGAATGTAGTGAAGTAAAAGTAAAAGTAGTCAAAAATATGAATAGTAAAGTCAAGTACATATACCCCCAAAAAACTACTTAAGTAGTACTTTAAAGTATTTTTACTTAAGTACTTTACACCACTGGTTAACTCTCTTTCTTAGCTAGCTCGACTGTGCACTTGCCTCTGCTAGCAATACACTGTGCTAACATTAGCCTAGACTGGACCACAGAAAATAACAGTTTTTAAACAGTTGTAAAAAAAACCCCACTTCTTCCAGACAGAATAGTTCCTGTAGATTCAGACTTACTCATCACCAATCTTTTGTTATGTCTCGTTGGTTTCATAACCACGTCTGTATAACAATTCAATAATGATGAGACGGGAGACAGGAATCAGTTCAACCATTATCTGGAAACGTGATCATCTCAACACATACAAACCCCCATGATGCTCTGCAGCACAACCCCAATATACAACAAATACATAAGTAAATGGACACTAACCAAAAACTCATAAAGGAATTTAAATGTTCAGTTGTAGAAAGTAGGGCCATGGGATAGGGTCAGAAAGGTCAGTATGTTTGATAACTGGTTCCAGAGGTGACATAACAAGCATAAGGTCCATTATAACACAGTGAAGTAGAGGTGGGGAGCTAAAAGCAGACATGGACAGTGAGACGGTGTGAGGAGGTCAGGGGTGAAACACTAGATCAGGACAGGTAGAAATGGCAGGGCTGGAAAATAGACACAGAGACACATTCTGATCATGGCTCAGACCTGACCTGAGACACCCAAACAGAAGATGCCATAGCAAAGTCCTGTCCAGTAGGCTATATGGGATTTCCTTTCATCAGAATCCAACACATGGAAATGTGTCCAGTGTGTCTGTGTGTCCAGTGTGTGTGTGTCCAGTGTGTGTGTGTGTGTGTGTGTGTGTCCTGTGTGTGTTTGTCCAGTGTGTGTGTGTGTGTGTGTGTGTTTGTCCAGTGTGTGTGTCCTGTGTGTGTGTGTGTGTTGTATGTGTGTGTGTTCATAGTGTGTGTGTGTTCAGTGTGTGCGTGTGTGTGTCCAGTGTGTGGCTGTCCAGTGTGTGTGTGTGTGTTCAGTGTGTGTGTGTGTGTTCAGTGTGTGAGTGTGTGTGCGTGTGTGTTTCCAGTGTGTGTGTGTGTGTGTCCAGTGTGTGTCTGTCAAGTGTGTGTGTGTGTGTGTCCAGTGTGTGTGTGTGTGTGTGTGTGTGTGTCCCAGTGTGTGTGTGTGTGTCCAGTGTGTGTGTGTGTGTGTGTGTGTGTGTGGTCCAGTGTGTGTGTGTCCACTGTATGTGTGTCCAGTGTGTGTCCTGTGTGTGTGTGTGATTGTGTGTTCAGTGTGTGTGTGTGATTGTGTGTTCAGTGTGTGTGTGTTAAGTGTGTGTGTGTGTGTTTTCAGTGTGTGTGTCCAGTGTGTGTGTGTTCAGTGTGTGTGTGTCCAGTGTGTGTGTGTTCAGTGTGTGTGTGTCCAATGTGTATGTATGTGTGTGAATCCAGTGTGTGTATGTGTGTGTGTGTCCAGTGTGTGTGTGGATGCGTGTGTCCAGTGTGTGTGTGTGTGTGTTTGTGTCCAGTGTGTGTGTGTGTGTGTGTGTGTGTGTGGTCCAGTGTGTGTGTGTGTTTGTGTGTGTCCAGTGTGTGTGTCCTTTGTGTGTGTGTGTGTCCAGTGTGTGTGTGTGTTTGTGTCCAGTGTGTGTGTGTGTGTGAGTGTGTCCAGTGTGTGTGTGTGTGTGTGTGTCCAGTGTGTGTGTGTTTGTGTGTGTGTGTGGTGTGTGTGTGTGTGTGTGTCCAGTGTGTGTGTCCTTTGTGTGTGTGTGTGTGTGTGTCCAGTGTGTGTGTGTTTGTGTTCAGTGTGTGTGTGTGTGTGTGTCTGTGTCCAGTGTGTGTGTGTCCAGTGTGTGTGTGTGTGTGTCCAGTGTGTGTGTACTTTGTGTGTGTGTGTGTCCTGTGTGTGTGTGTGTGGTGTGTGTGTGTCCAGTGTGTGTCCAATGTGTGTGTGTTTGTGTCCAGTGTGTGTGTGTTTGTGTCCAGTGTGTGTGTGTCCAGTGTGTGTGTGTGTGTGGTGTGTGTGTGTGTCCAGTGTGGGTGTGTCCAGTGTGTGTGTGTGTGTGTGTCCAGTGTGTGTGGTGTGTGTGTGTGTGTGTGTGTCCAGTGTGTGTGTGTCCTGTGTGTGTGTGTCCAGTGTGGGTGTGTTTGTGTCCAGTGTGTGTGTGTTTGTGTCCAGTGTGTGTTGTGTGTGTGTGTGTGTGTGTGTGTGTGTGTGTGTCCAGTGTGGGTGTGTCCAGTGTGTGTGTGTGTGTGTGTGTCCAGTGTGTGTGTGTGTCCAGTGTGTGTGTGTGTGTATGTGTGTGTGTTGTTGTTGTGTGTGTCCTGTGTGTGTTTGTCCAGTGTGTGTGTGTGTCCAGTGTGTGTGTGTGTCCATTGGGTGTGTGTGTGTGTCCAATGTGTGTGTGTGTGTGTGTCATGTGTGTGTTCAGTGTGTGTGTTAAGTGTGTGTGTGTCCAGCGTGTCCAGTGTGTGTATTCCGTGTGTGTGTGTGTCCAGTGTGTTTGTGTCCAATGTGTGTGTGTGTGTGTTGTGTGTGTGTATCCAGTGTTTGTGTGTTGATGCGTGTCCAGTGTGTGTGTGCGTGTCCAGTGTGTGTGCGTGTCCAGTGTGTGTGTGTGTGTCCAGTGTGTGTGTGTTTCAGTGTGTGTATCCAGTGTGTGTGTGTTCAGTGTGTGTATCCAGTGTGTGTGTGTGTGTGTCCAGTGTGTGTGTGTGTGTGTGGTTGTGTGGGTGTGTGTGTGTGTGTGTGTGTTCGGTGTGTGTATCCAGTGTGCGTGTGTATGTCCAGTGTGTGTGTGTGTGTCCAGTGTGTGTGTGTGTGTTGTGTGTGTATCCAGTGTGTGTGTGTCCAGTGTGTGTGTGTGTGTGTGTCCAGTGTGTGTGTGTGTGTGTGTGTGTATCCAGTGTGTGTGTGTGTGTGTGTGTGTGTGTGTGTCAGTGTGTGTGTGTTTATGTGTCCAGTGTGTCCAGTGTGTGTCTAGTGTGTGTGTGGTGTGTGTCCAGTGTGTGTGTGTCCAGTGTGTGTGTGTGTGTCAGTGTGTGTGTGTGTGTGTGTGGTGTGTGTCAGTGTTACCATGGTTATTATTTACAGGGACACTGAGGAGCCACATCATCATGAACCTAAACCCTGGATAGAGGGGCTCAGTGAATGTGTCCAGTTACACTCCTTACTCTGTGGAGTGGAGGAGGGGGACGTTCTAGGGTAGTGGACGTATTAAAAGTGTAGGCAATCGATAGAGTTTACATCCCCCATCCGGGATGCCACACAAAAACCACACTCCTGACACACCACCCCCCCCCAAAAAAAAAACCACAACACCCCCACACACAACCACACACACCCCCCCCCAAAAAAAACAAAAAAAGGGAATGTTGTGTTTGTTTGATAATGTTTTCAGGACTTAAAAAGGGAAAAAAAGGATTAGCCATGATTATGAAACAAAAAAATAAAGGGGAAAAAGGGAGAAAAAATGACTAAGACAGTGTTGTTTACTCACTACCGACCCATGAGTTTTCTTACCTTTGTTCATTAAAAAAAGTCCCCCCCTCTAACTTTATGGAAGTTCCTACCCCGGTCACCTTCTGGCCCCCACGGGGGTACGGGGGAGGCGGGGTCTCTCCGCTTGTTGGCTTCAAACAACAAGACAAACTTCCCTCTCTCATCTACTCTGAGCTCAGATGGGGAAAAAAAAGAGTTTCATTCCCAAAAAGCTATATATCTTTTTCAAAAATGTTGGTCATTGCTTTTTTTTTAAAGAAATTTTTAAAACCACTAAAAGTTTTAAAAAGGGTCTAAGGTGTAATTTCCCTTTAAAATGTCAGACTTGATTTTCCCTGATGAAAAATGTTAACCCCTACAGAAAATTCCCTTAATTATAATCCCCAAAAAATCCTTTGCTATTGTGCAGATTTTTTTCCTGCGTAGAAACGGGTAAAATGAAATAGGGCACTGTAATGCATTCTCTTAAAGTACTAGGTGAGACGACCACGTATCACTAAAAATATACGGTACGAACTTACATTCCGAAACAGTTTTAAAATAAATCTAAAATCTACAATAGTTACATTAAAGGTACCATTTTTTAATCTTTTTTGGAAAAAACAAACAATATTTTCTCCCTTTAGCTTTGGTTTTCCCCCCAAATCTTTTTCAGCCCCCTCTTTTGGGGTTTTGGGCAGGGCCCCCCCCCCCCCAAAGACTCTTTTAAAGCAGGCCCCCCCCCTTTCCTCTCCCCAAAGGACTCTTTTAGAGGCAGGCCCCCTCCCTCTCTCCCCAGAGAGACTCTTTTGACCACTGCCCCCTAAACAAAATCGCATTTTGGGTTGGGGTGAACACGTGACCTTTTAAATGTCAATTGTTTCTTTTATTTCAGATCTTCAAAAAAACGTTTCTATGATCCCCCAAACAGTCGGGTTTTAATGCAATTTTTTTTTCTAGCCCAATGACTTCAAAACCCCCCCAAAAGGCCTAAAACTACCCAAAACTACCCCTGAAAAAAAACCCCCCATAGCCTGGCAAATTGGGCAAGATGTAAGCTAATGATTTAGCAGCTTCTTAGTTCAAATTGACAATTATTTTTTTAACATGAAAGAAAGCTTTGGGGTGGGAAGTGCTTCTGTTCCCAAAACCCCTGCTGGAATGGGCTACTGAGGATGGGTCGAAATTTTCAATCTAATAAATTTTAAATAAAGGGATTAACTAATCCCCCATGCTTGTAAACAAAGCCGGAAATTTTTTTAACCTTTTCCAAATTGGCTGACTGTTCCTTCAATATCATTCTAACTCTGATCACATTGCATAGGCTGTGACCAGGGTGACCTTAAACTTCCCAATTAAATTAACTAACAGGGCCCAAATAAAATTCATAATAAAACAAGGCTACAACAAAAATAAACTGAAGTTTGGCTTAGATTATTTTTCAAATCTTAAATACTCACTTTATTTTTTAGTTTTTCTCCATAATTTTTTTTCCCCGCTCGTGTCCAAATGGATCCTGTACAAAGAAAAAATTTTCTTTCTGTTTCCTCAGCAAATCTCCCCCCTAAAAATAAGTGTTTTTTTTGGTATCTTCCCCAGTGGCATAACCCCCTGCGTAACTAACTTTTCAAGTAAGTGTTTGTTTTTTTTGGGCCTGGGCTCCCCGGGAATGTCCAAGGGGGGGTTTTGACCTAGGGTCGGTCCCCCGTCCATTAATCTTATTTTTAGATTGTTTTGTCTCTGCTCTTATATTAAAATCCCTGGGGGCCAAAGTAGCTTTTGAAATCACCTTTTTTTATAAACCTTTTTTGTTCTCTGGTACTTCATTTGGGCCGGGCCATGCCCAAATTCTTTTACACGAATGCTCCGCACCCCTCGACTTATGCATTAATCTTTTCCCCAAACTGCAGTTGTTACAATCCCATCTCACCACATTATTTTCTTTTTTGTAAGATAAACCTGAGGGATCACTGTAGGTGTCATAAATGCATCAAAATGGTTCGAGGGCCTCAACAAACTATTTGTACCGTAGCTGGGATCAGTGTTTTTTTTTTCCTGATTTTCCCAAAAAAAAAAGATATTTTTTTTGAACCTTTTAATTTCTCTCATGTTTATCTCTGTTGGGTTGAAAATATTCACCTCTGGGTCTCTACTCCTCCTGTCATCTTTAATGGGATCATCCCCCGTCTCAAAATTTATCATGAGGGGAATTCCCCCATCTAGTTGGGCTTAAAAATCGTGGTTTTTTTTAAGTGTGCCATAGGGTAAAAAATTTTTTTTTCCCCCACCCATTAAGTCCCCGTAATTAAATGTGGTTTTATGCTGGTTGATGAGGCCAATATGGTAGTCGTCTGGGCACAAAAAAGTAGGGTTTAAAAGGGCAATTTTCTTCTGAAAGATTGTAACCTTGGGAAAATGGGTGGACATGGGGATCATTGTACTCCCCTTGCAACATCATCAAGGGACCAGTCTTCCACAGCAACACTCCAAATTAAAGTTGGACACATGAAGCAAAAGTGTGGAAGAAAAAAAAAGTGGTCTTTGCCAGACAACCACCTTTCCTCTCCTATTGGGATTTATGGTTGCCTCATAAAGAAGCAGGTAGCTGTTCAGGAATGGTGACGATGTCCGTCCCTAGTTATCTGACGCTCATATTTCTTATTATGGGGGAACATTATGGGATTCTGCAGAGTCCAACATTTAATGTGTTTGACTCAGATAATATGATGCTCCAAATGGTGTCATTACGTGTTTCGTTTTCTTTTTTTTTTCCCCATTTCGTTTTTTGTCAACCCCAATTGGCTATTAGATTTCTCAATAAAGAGAGCCTCTTTGGGCAGTGATAAAGGATTTCTTTGCCTATACTTTACATGTTAGGGAGCTTTAATCCTCATCTTCTAAGTCGTTAGCCTTGTAATCTAGCTTCCGGTTCATCCTCGCTCTGTTTAATAGTCCAAAGAATCATTTTGTCCTATGTTGTAAAGGGTGTAGGCAAGTATGGACAGTCGGGGAAACATGCTGATGATGTAATTCAAGTCTAGGAGCTCCAACCTATCTTCATAAATCATGTGGCCTACCCCACAATGAGATTTGTAGTAT
The DNA here is from genome assembly GCA_036851935.1 of Coregonus suidteri. Taxonomy (NCBI): domain Eukaryota; kingdom Metazoa; phylum Chordata; class Actinopteri; order Salmoniformes; family Salmonidae; genus Coregonus; species Coregonus suidteri. Next base: position 3,443,975 of record CM072257.1, on the reverse strand, counting down.
TGTCCCAGTTCTTCCACTGGAGTTGATTTTTTCAAACACTGTATTGATTGATTGATTGATTGACTGCAAATATATTCCCTTCACCATTCAGTATTTGTGGAAAAGACAAAGGAAATTACACAGAACACACTATATCACACTGTATTGATTGATTGATTCACTGTAAATACAGTTCATTCACTATTCAGTTAGTATTGGATTGACAAAGGAGTACACACAGAACCCACTATAATCACACTTCAAATATATCCAAATACTTTATAGAGGCTAACCTGTTAATAGATCCATAGTGAGCTTTAAACGTTGTCTTGCTTTGGTCTGAATACAGAGGACAGAAACAATACGCCCAATACGCCAACCTGAAAGACATCAATTAGACACAAACACAACATAAACAACATGAGTATTCAATATCAAAATGCATCTAACTAATCTGATCCTTTATGTATTCTTCTTTTTTGTCAAGTCGAAACCTAATCTACATTGGGTCATCTGTGTGTGTGTGTGTGTGTGTGTGTGTGTGTGTGTGTGTGTTCTTAACCTGTTCGTGGTGGTTGATAAATTTCTCTATCAGAGCTCACAGCTTCCAAACTCTCCACCACTTAACTGGACAGGGAGGCAGGATAAGCCAGGTACTAAAGGGAGGAGGATGGAAGGAGATGGTGAGAAAAAGTATATCATGGGTTTAAATGACTACAATTTCTCAATATTGAGTCTAGAGCTAGCTAAAGTTAGCTAACGTTACAGTAACTTTAACTAGCTAGCTACTGTAGCTAACTTTAGCTAAAACGTACCAACATTTATACAACAATTACCAGCTAACATTACAGGCTATAGCTTGGGCTAGCTATGAAAAAAAAACCAAGAGTACATTACATCATGTATTGTTTTTTAAGTTATTGATAGTAGTTTGATGAATTATTATCTCTTAGCTAGCGAATAGCTAAGGTATCACTCACCTTTCACGTCAATCCTTGCAAGTCATCTCTTATTGGATCGCGTCTCTCCAACATCCCGCGCGCTTCCCGCTTCCAGTTGTCTTTTGACCAACGGTCTCAATTTCGAATTCTGCGCTGGAGCGCCCTTTACTCACACGAGGGGCGCTGCTGGTTCCAAACCGAACCCCTCTTTGGAAAAGGCTTCTTCAAAGAACCCCTGAAGTCTACAAAAGGTTCAACAACGAGCTGATGGCAGAGTATAGGCTTGGAATTAATCTTAAGGTATATTTTTTACCTTATATTATCCTAAAGGATCCTACAGGAAGCTTTTCTCTTTAAGAGTGTAGTTCACTTTTACTCATTTATCTGCAAAACCATGCCTCCGAGTTGTAAAGGGGTGGCCACCACATAATTAGTTTTTTTTTTTTAAAAAAGTCTACCATGACAACAACTATTTCCATTTGACTATATCCAGTAATTAGTTTCTTATTGTTATAGTTAAATCTCACAACACAGTTACGCTGCTACAAATTAAGGCATAAGCCATAAGTATATATCATTTGGAAAATGCAAACAAAATGGCTTTGAATTTGTCGTGTAATAACAATTTTGGAAAAACACAAAAAAGGTCAATACTAATAATTCATCATAAATGTTTGTCCTCTGTAGTTTGCGAGCTTAATTTTTTTGCAGAAATCCCTACTTTTTTCATTAAACGTTAACATCAAATACAAACACCAACATTTTCCTCCTTTTTGTTTCTCGAAGGTGGAAACTGAGTACATCGTGCAATTGAATATCCAATGACGTAGACCAAGGGGCTCCAAATACTTGTTGCCAATCAAAACATCACACAATCTAACAGATGGGGCGTCAACCAAAGAAAAAACTTTATTGATTGGCACATTTTCTGTCCAGGGACACTGAGAAAAAAAACAACCAGGAAAGATAAAATCATAGAAATATATTTTTATTTTACATATTACAATAATTTGTATAGCCTAGGTTTTCATTTACAAACAGACACATTCACTACATTTGTTTAATTATTCACTTAATTACTTATATTTTCAGTAAACTCTTATTCTATAACTTTATTGTTTTAACATACACTGCTAGTTTACACTTTATATTATATATATTATTATATATATATATATATATGTCATTTATATAAATATAATATATAGATGATTCATATATAACCATTTAATAGATATATAATCTACTATACACAACACACAACACACACACACACACACACACACACACACACAGCTAAGGAGAAGAAGATGAGATTGGCTGTTACACCAGCTAAGGAGAAGAAGGTGAGATTGGCTGTTACACCAGCTAAGGAGGAGAAAGTGAGATTGGCTGTTACACCAGCTAAGGAGGAGAAGGTGAGATTGTCTGTTACACAGCTAAGGTGAATAAGGTGAGATTGGCTGTTACACCAGCTAAGGTGAAGAAGGTGAGATTGTCTTGTTACACCAGCTAAGGTGAAGAAGGTGAGATTGGCTGTTACACCAGCTAAGTGTTGAAGAAGGTGAGATTTGAGATGGCTTGTTACACCAGCTAAGGTGAAGAAGGTGGAGATTGGCTGTGGTCCTCTGTAGCTCAGCTGGTAAGAGTCACGCGGCGCTTGTAACGCCAAGGTAGTGGGTTTCGAATCCCCGGGACCACCCATACACAAAAATGTATGCACGCATGACTGTAAGTCGCTTTGGATAAAAGCGGGCTGCTAAATGGCATAATTATTATTATTATTATTATTATTACTGTTACATACAGCTAAGGTGAAGAAGGTGAGATTGTCCTGTTTACACCAGCTAAGGTGAAGAAGGTGAGATTGGCTGTTACACCAGCTAAGGTGAAGAAGGTGAGATTGGCTATTACACCAGCTAAGGTGAAGAAGGTGAGATTGGCTGTTAACACCAGCTAAGGTGAAGAAGGTGAGATTGTCTGTTACACCAGCTAGAGGTGAAGAAGGTGAGATTGTCTGTACACCAGCTAAGGTGAAGAAGTGAGATTGTCTGTACCAACATGCCTGAAGATGGAGCTGTGGAGGGGAGGATGCTGTGAGAAGATATTCATCACTCTGAACTCCATGGCCATCTGCCTATGTTCTGATGCCACTAGAGGACATGTTAACAGGTTGAGGGGCGGTCAGGATACCCAGATCATGAAGTGGGGAAGAAAACAGGCTGAGTAAGTGAAGTCTTAAACATAAAATGTAAACATTTTGATTCAGCCTATTTCATAATTATGTTATTTCATATAATTTCTCTTGGCAGTTGTGGCTCCCAGGTCTACAGCCAATCAAGGACTAGCTACCCATCCCCCACAGCTGCTCTCACCCCCCCCACCCCATCCCCTGACATGCTGTTCTCTCAGGTTCTGTTCAAATAAAGTGCAGCACAGCACAGTACAGTACAACTTTATTAGTCCATGTTACAGGGAAACAAAGGAATTTGTCTTTCTGAAGGGGTTGGTCACAGATCTGCCAGTTCAGATCCATCCCACGTTTTGTTGTCTGGCTCAGGACTCAACCCAGTGACCTTTCAGTTACTGGACTAATTCTCTAACTTCCACCTCCTAACCACTTCTAGCATGGGCTTCCTAGGCAAATTTCCTTTCACACTATCCCATGTGTGTAGAAAACATGAGTCTGTCTCATGATCTGGTAATGAGGTAGTCCTGCCTTCAACTTCAAAATCAGTGTCACCCTCAGGTCAAGAAGGCATTACTCTTGGTCTAATGGTCAAGACACTGGTTTTTCCATGGGTCACCTGGGTACAGATCCCACCCATGAAATGTGTCACACCTCTACCAATGCACCATTTCCACTGCTTCCCACCCAATGTAGTGTTTTTTTGCAAACAGCAACGGTGTAATTCCCCTTTCGTCTCAACCCGGTGTCTCCTGCCCGTAGGCAAACAATACATTGTAGTGAATTCAGGGGGTAGCCCCAAACGGGTTTTGAACCTGGCTCCATCAACTGTCAAGCCAACACCTTAAGCGTGTTAGGTTCTAAATGAACCTAGTAAAACTCAGGGACGTTTAGTAAAGCTCAAACCAAGTTTTATTCACCCATTGGATTATACAGCTGCATAAGACAAATAACATATTCACACAAGCACTGGTATTAACCCTTTCTCCTATGCTGAGCCCCTCCTTCCACATCTGAACAGCCAATACACCTTTGTTGCTATCCAGAAGATGAGTGATATAGGTTCTTCCTCACTTCATCTAACCTGACCTCTGCCCAAAATTGCTCACTCCTCCCCAACTCACGGCTGTCATGTTGACTTGTTACCAGACTGTGTCTCTTCTCCTCAATAGGATCCTGATGACTAACAATAACATATCCTGACAGAATGAGAAAACATTATACATTCCACTCTCTCCCTCAGTGACAATGAATAAGTCTATTTCATGTTTAGAAGTCAGAACCCAACAAGTGCTACGCCAAAGGTCCGAACCTCTCGATGATGTGGCTAGGTGTTGGATTAAGGACGCTACATTACCCCCTTCCTTGGGGAGAGCATGCCCACACTTCTTTAGAGCAAGTCTCTCCCGTGTACATGCCTCTTGATGGCCTCACAGGCACTATCCCACTTCTGACACCAATGTAACAAATTAAGGGGATAGCTCCAACCGTGACTCAAACCCGGGTCCCAGCAACTATCAAGCCAACAGCTTATCCATTACACCAGAGATCAGAAGGTGGTAATTGGTAGGTGTTGGTTCAGCTTGCTACAGTATATACTTATATAGGGCAATGTGTGATTCTGGGAGCGGCAGCACTACCACTTTTCTTTTTTTTAATCTGTATTTTAACAGGAAAAACAGACTGAGACCTGGATCTCTTTTACGGCTGTGCCCTGTGTAAACATGTTGACAATGTACAGTTTTAGACATCATACAGACAAGAACATTTCAAACATAGAAAACAAAAACACAATTCAACAGAAACAATCACAGACAACATCATATATATCCTCCATAACATTTTTAAAATGGCAAGGGAACCAACCCAGAGTGTCTAACTGTTGGATCTGCAGTTTGTTCCATAAATAAGGTGGCAAAGGAACTGAAGGCAGTCCTACCCAACTCTGTGGAGACCAAGGAGTCCTAATGTAATCCACATCTGTGATCTGGTTTTTAAAATTAGTAAATCTAGTTGAAATTAATGATGATATATATGGAGGTAGTTTTTAAAAGAAGTGCTTTATAAATAAACAAGAGAGCATGTTTGCTCTCGCCTCACAGATAGAGAGGCCCAACCCACATGTTGATATAGGATACAGTGATGAGTTTTGTACTATCACCCGTGATAAACCTGAGTGCACAATGGTAAATAGCATCCAGTGGTTTTAATGTGTTTGCCGATGCATGCATATAGATAATATCACATCATCTAAAACGGACATAAAAGTAAGCCTGCACAATTTGTTTTCTATTTACGGAGGACAGACATGCCCTGTTTCTGTAAAGGAACCCTATCTTGAATTTGAGCTTTTTTTCCCATTCAGTAACATTGTTTTTTAAAAGAAAGCCTCTATCATCTAACCATACCCCTAAGTATTTATATGCAGAGACCCTGTTGATTTGAGTACCATCCAAGCTAGTGATTACAAAAGTGTTTCTAATTGAGAGTTTAGACCTAGAAAAAAAACATGGCATTTGTTTTCTTAGCGTTTTAAAACAAGTTTAAGCTGTAAAAGAGACCCTGTAGTATCCTAAAATCAGACTCCAACTGCTGCATTAAAGCTGGTCCGTTGTTGGAGCAATAGAGTACATCACTGTGTCATCTGCATATAAATGGAATTTACAATACCTGAAAGTTCTGCGTGGGGTCCATCTATTGGGAGATGGCTAACTAGTCTATATATTCCACTGATTCCATATGGATACCAGTCCATACATCGGCTGTAAAAGTGGATAAAACCAGACAAGCATATAACTGTAGCTATGTGGTCTTTACTTGGGTGGTTGTTTCAGCAGGGTGAGGTCAGAGAGATGCTTCCAAGTCAGTATTTTTCTGAAACTCATAAAATCCTTTACACAATCTGATGGGATGAATGTTCAAAACCCCATTTAAATAACCATAAAGTCTATATAGTACCTTTAAGTTAAGACATCACAGATCTGTTCATGGCAAGCAGCTTCAATTAATGATATTAATTGACTCTTAAAGAATATAACTTATAAATCATGAGCCTCATCTTGAGAGTCACCGTGTGACAGTATTCATAAAGAGTAGGAGTACTGATCTGGGATCAGTTTGTAGCCTTTTAGATCATAATGAAACAGATTAAATGACAGGGGGGACTGATCCTAGATCAGCAGAGTCCTCACAGCGACAGATTCACCTGTGTAAGTCTTTAAAACGAGGTGCGCTGTTGAAGTGGAAGGTTGGTCAGTGTCTTTTTTTTCTGACCAATGGAGATACAGCTGCCGTGTGTCAATCTCCATACCCACCGCTGGCCACTCTAGCAAGGGGAAGACATAGTAGCGTGCGGCCCGCCAGGAAAAAGTCAGGATTTTCAGTGTGACTTCCTCGTCTGATGAGTCACTCACCTCAGTGTTCTCTACTCAACAGTGTGAACATGTCTATGTGTCTTTTCGTGGAATGCCTGTTTTTTGTTTCAGTTTTTTTGCGTTTTCTATGTTCTCTTTTTGTTTCTGAAGGACTGTCCGATGTTGCCCTTCTTTACCACAGGCTGCGGACAATCCAATGTCCTTCCACCAGCAGGTAGAAGCATGATGTCCCTTTTACCACAGGCTGGACAATCCATGTCCTTCCACCAGCATGTAGAAACCTGATGTCCGTTTTTACCAAGGGCTGGACAATCCATGTCCTTACCACCAGCATGTAGAAGCCTGATGTCCCTTTTTACCACAGCTGGACAATCCATGTCCTTCCACCAGCATGTAGAAGCCTGCTGTCCTTTTTACACAGGCTGGACAATCCATGTCTTCCACCAACCATGTAGAAGCCTGATCGTCCCTTTTACCGACACGGCTGGACAATCCATGTCCTTCCACCCAGCATGTAGAAGCTGATGCCACTTTTACCACAGGCCTGGACACATCCATGTCCTTGCCACCAGCATGTAAGAAACCATGATGTCCCTTTTTATGAGCACAGATGGACAATCCATGGTCCTTAACCAGAACGTAGAACCTTGCCTGTCAGGAGGTCAGTATGATGCGTAAGACGAAGTCAGGCGCAGGACACAGAGCTAATCGAAAACGTAACTTTACTCGTAGGTAACAAGACATAACATAACCTCACGCAGGGAGAAACAAAACCGCTCACCAAGACGACAACCAAAACATGAACAAACACGCGCACAAAAACACAGTGGGAGGCAGAGGGTTAAATAGGGAAGAAAAGAAATCAATACATAATGGGAACCAGGTGTGAACATAAAGACAAAAACAAGTAGAACACAGAAACATAGATCGGTAGCAGATGAACGCCGAAGCACGAGCAAGAGGAGGAGCAGCCTCGGCTGACAACCGGGACATGCCACAGAGGAAAGCATGTGACTTGATTTTCTGTTCTCTGATTTTCAGTTGAAACTCTGTGATCAACTTTTATTTATTTGAAAGGAACACAGACAAGAACAAATAGCAGCAGGAATGTTATACAGCTAGAGACACAATTACTGTTTAAAAATATATATCAGTATATTATGGAAACGAGTTATTGCAGGATGAATACAATTATAAATAAACCACATATACAAAAATGTGTGTTTGGCTAGCCCATGGATCCTAGCAGTGGATAGTTCTAAATAAATGATATCTATAAAAAGTGCTGATCCAATGATGTGTGGTGGTTGCCATCTTAGTTCCAAACATATTTTTAGCTGACTTCCAAACCTGACAACATTATACGTCTTTGCTGTAATGACAGTGGTGGAATTATCATTCAGTAATAAACAGTTGGGGGGAACCAAAGGTATGAGGATACCTCTTTCCAAACCATGTCCCCTGGTTCACTCCCAACGCTACATATGATTAAAGGAGCCCAAGGCACCTTGATTACATAGATCCACACAGAGGAGCGGTTGTGATTCTATAAAATGATGTTTATCTAGGTGGAAGGTTTTGCCCTTTGTATGAGATTAAAAATGTATCAGCTGGGTGATTAGGATTGTTAGATGAACCACACTAAGTTCCTGATGACTCAACCGTTGAGCCTCTCTAGCAGCTAGTTCCATGACACACTGATTCCAATGTCCTTTGCCAAGGTCAGATGAACTTTCAGTCACAGTCCTCTTTTGTGTAGCTTCACTCGTAGGCCCATTACTAGTCTGTCTCTAATGATGTCATTTAGAACAGCATTAAACTCAGTGTTCTGATAGTTTAATAGTTTAATGCAGCAGCAAACATTGTTACGATTCTCCCTCTTCCTGATGTCTTCCTGTGGAACCTGAACCGTATCAGGCATTTAATAAGTGGTTCTGGTGAAAAATGTCCTTTAAGTATCTCCACAATATCCCCATACGTCTTATTACCTGTTCTTCTGGCTGTAGCAGGCTGCCTAGTAAATTAAATTGTCTTTGGCCCCATACACTAAAAACATGTAGGCACAATGTTGTCCTCATCCATGTCATTTACAAGAACAAAATATTCAAAACCGTGCTGTATATGAGCTCCACTGCTCTCAATACTTTCATCAAAAGTCCAATGTTCCAAAAAACAATTCCAATAATTTTCGTTTCTCAATAAGCTTCCTGATTGTCACTCACTTCAATATGGTCGCTCAACCACAGCAATATTTTCCTCAGTCACTGGTCATGCATTCACTTCACTCACTGAAGTTTCCTCCTAAGTTCGCCCATTAGCAGATTTAAATAAAAGGTTTTGACTTCACAGTTGAATAAATGTCCTCCCTTTTAATCACGTGTTTTCCCACTCAGAATGTCCGTCTCGAGTCCATTTTCTGCCGTCCATGACGATGTTAACTCCAGTGTTGGAAAAAGTACCAAATATCATACTTGAGTAAAAGTAAAGATCCCTTAATAGCAAAATGCACTCAACTAAAAGTGAAAAGTCACCCAGTAAAATACTACCTTGAGAAAAAGTCTAAAAGTTTGGTTTAATAAATACTAAGTATCAAAAGTAAATTGTAATATGCTAAAATACTTAGTATCAAAAGTAAAAAAGTGCAAGAATAAATTCATTTCAAATTCCTTACATAAAGCTCACACAAGACGATTTTTCTTGTTTGTAAATGTACGTTCAGCCAGAACAAACTGCAACACTCAGACAATTTACAAACAAAAGCATTTGTGTTTACTGGTCCCCAGATCCAGAGGCATTAGGGATGTCCTATTGATAAGTGTCTTGAATTGGACAATTTTTCTGTCCTTGCTAAGCATTCACCAAATGGTAAACAAGTACTTTTGGGTGTGTCAGGGAAAGTGTATGGAGTAAAAAGTACATTATTTTCTTAGGAATGTAGGTGAAGTGAAAGTAAAAAGTAGTCAAAAATATGAATAGTAAAGTCAAGTACAGATACCCCAAAAAAACTATTTAAGAGGTACTTTAAAGTACTTTTACTTAAGTACTTTACACAACTGGGTTAACTCTTTCTTAGCTAGGCTGGACTATGCACTGGCTCTCTGCTAGCAATACACTGTGCTAAACATTAGCCTAGACTGGACCACAGAAAAAAACAGTTTTATTACAGTGTAAAAAACCACACTTCTTCCAGACCGAATAGTTCTTGTAGATTCAGACTTACTCATCGCCACATCTTTTGTTATGTCTAGTGGGTTTCATAACCAAGTCTGTACAACAATTAAATAATGATGAGGACGGGAGACAGAATCAGTTCAACCATTTATACTGGAACGTGATCATCTCAACACATACAAACCCCATTGATGCTCTGCAGCACAACCCAATTAACAACAAAATAAATAGATAAGTAAATGGAAACTAAACAAAAACTCATCAGAGGAATTTAAGATGTTAAGTTGTAGAAAGTAGGGCCATGGGATAGGCGTCAGAAAAGGTCAGTATGTTTGATAAAATGGTACAGAGGTGACATAACAAGCATAAGGTCCATTATACAACAGTGTGAAGTAGAGGTGGGAGCTAAAAGCAGACGATGGACAGTGAGGACGGTGTGAGGAAGGTCATGGGTGAAACACTAGATCAGGACAGGTAGAAAATGGCAGGGCTGGAAATAGACACAGAGACACATTCTGATCATGGCTCAGACCTGACCTGAGGACACCAAACAGAAGATGGCCATAGCAAAGTCCTGTCCCAGTAGGCTATATGGGATTAAGTTCATCAAATCCAACACTGGAAATGTATCACTGTGTGTGTCCTGTGTGTGTCCTGTGTGTGTGCTGTGTGTGTGACGGGTGTGTCCCTGTTGTGTGTGTGTCCATTGTGTGTGTGTGTCTAGTGTGTGTTTGTGTGTGTGTGTGTGTATCCAGTGTGCGTTCAGTGTGTGTGTCCAGTGTGGGTGTGTGTGTGTGGTGTGTGGTGTGTGTGGTGTTACAGCATGTGTTGTGTTCAGTGTGTGTGTGTCCAGTGTGTGTGTCTAGTGTGTGTGTGTGTGTGTGGTTGTTCAGTGTGTTTGTGTGTGCGTCCCAGTGTGTGTGTTACAGTGTGTGTGTGTGTGTGTTTTCAGTGTGTGTGTGTGTGTGTGTGTGGTGTCTCTCGTGTGTGTGTGTGTGTAGTGTGTGTCCCCAGTGGTTTGTGTATGTATGTGTGTGTGTGTGTTTCGTGTGTGTTGTGTGTGTTTGTCCAGGGTGTGTGTTTCAGTGTGTGTGTGTGTTGAGTGGTGTGTGTGTCCCAGTGTATGTGTTTGTGTGTGTGTCCAGTGTGTGTCGTGTGTGTGTTGTCCTCCGTAGTGTGTCTGTCCAGTGCTGTGTGTGTGTGTGTGTGTCCAGTGCAGTTGTGTGTTTGTCCAGTGTGTGTTGTGTGTCCCAGTGTGAGTGTGTCCAGTGTGTGTGTGTCCAGTGTGTGTGTGTGTGTGTGTGTGTGTGTTGTGTGTGTGTGTTTTGTGTGTGTCCAGTGTGTGTGTGTGTGTGTGTGTCCAGTGTGTGTGTTTCAGTTTGTGGGTGTACAGGTGTGGTGTGTGTGTGTTTGTGTGTCCAGTGTGTGTGTGTGCAGTGTGTGTGTGTCCCAGTGTGTGGCGTTAGTGTGTGTGTGTGTGTGGTGTGTGTGTGTGTGTGTGTGTGTGTTGTGTTTGTCCCTGTGTGTGTGTGTGTTTGTGTGTGTCCAGTGTGTGTGTGTGTCCAGTGTGTGTGTTCAGTGTGTGGTTTGTGTGGGTACAGTGGTGTGTGTTTGTGGTGATATGTCCATTGTGTGTTGTGGTGTGTGGTGTGTGTGTGTACAGTGTGTGTGTTGTGTTCCAGTGTGTGTGTGTGTGGTGTGTGTTGGGTGTGTGTGTGCTGTGTGTGTGGTGTGTGTGTGTTGTGTGTGGTGTGTTTTTGTGTGTGTCCGACGGCCAGTGTGTGTGTGTGTGTGTGTGTGTGTTGTGTGTGCTCCAGTGTGTTGTGGTACAGTGTGTTGTGTTCCATGTGTGTGTTGTTGTGTGTGTGTCTAGTGTGTGTATGTGTGTGTGCGTGGGTGTCCAGTTGATATGTGTGTGTGTGTGGTCTGTGTGGTGTGGTGGTGTGTGTGTGTGTGCCAGTGTGTTGTGTGTGGGGTCCAGTGTGAGTGTGTCCAGGTGTGTGTGGTTGTCGTGTGTATGTGTGTGTGTGTGTGTGTTGTGTGTCCATCGTGTGTGTGTGTGTGTCAGTGTGTGTGCGTTGTGTCCAGGGTTGTGTGTGTCCAGTGTGTGTGTGTGTGTGTGTCCAGTGTGTGTGTGTTGTGTCCAGTGTGGTGTTTATGTCAGTGTGAGTGTGTACAGTGTTTGTTTGTGTGTCAGTGTGTATTTGTGTGTGTACAGTGTGTGTCCAGGGTGTGGGTTTGTGTCCAGTGTGTGTGTGTGTCAGGTTACCATGGTTATTATTTACAGGGACACTGAGTCCGCCATCATACCAAACCCTAAACCTGGATAGAGGGAATCAGTGAATGTGGAGTGAATGTGTTGCTGGTGGGTCAGTTGGTCGGAGGAGACTCTGTAGAAGGACAGTGCCGGCTGGCCAGTCCTATACACTCCTACTCGTGGGAGCTGGAGGAGGGGACGTCTATGGTAGTGAACTTATTATTGTGCCTGGCAGAGTAATGTAGTCAGAGCAGATCAGACTCCAGGACTTGTCATTACATCCAATCCTACAGTCATTGACCCATCCTCTCCTGCTGATTCCTTTATAGTGCACTGATAAATCAGCCCCTCTACCACTCCACTCGACCTCCCAGTAACAGCGCCCAGTCAGACCCTCTCTACACAGCACCTTCCCAGACCTCAAATCTCTCCTGGGTGTCAGGATACGGCGGCTCTCCATCCTCCCATGTCACCTTTCTGTTCTCCTCAGACAGAGCGAGGCGTCTGTTACATGTGTCTAGGTCCAGTGTGAGATCACAGACATCTGATGGGATGAAACCAGACACAATATTAGAAATCATCATCATTTACATAGAATGTTAACGTCACTTTTCACAATTCATTTAATGTAGAGGTTTAGGTATCAAAAGGAGAAGTTAAGGTAACTTGAGACTGTGTTGAATGATCATGATGGCATACTGTATGGTAATGCTAAAACACACCTTTTCCAATTATATTACACACACACACATTGAACACACACTCACACCTGTATGTATGCATGAACACACACACCATCCTGAACACACACACACATCCTGTACATAAACAAACACATTGAACACACACTCAACCTGTATTGCATGCATGAACAAACAACACATCCTGAACCACACACACACACACCACTGGAAACACACCCTGAACACACACAAACAGACTGGACACAACACACACACCACACACAAATCACTGGACACACACACACAGACACCAAAAACAGACACCAGACAGAGACACAGTGTCAAAGTGTGTTGTCAAAGAACTCTTTGTAAAACCCTTTGGTGTCCCTGATTTGTGCATTCGTAGTAAACTAAGCTGGATATTTAATATGACAAAGTAAGTAATGATGGTGGTCTTTACTTGACTTCACTTGAATTAAGACTTCTTATTAGTCATATTCTTCACAGCAGTACCACTCACATTTTTCTTTTGTCCAGTTTCATTTGTGCTCTCCACCATGTTCCACACTGTAGCGGTAAGCAGACGAACAGACAGGCAATTGAGGGAATACACCTGAAAATCCACACACACACCACACAGCAATGTCAGTGCATATAACTTTTGTACAAGGCTCGTGGTAAGAACTGGTTCTATGGGGTGTGTGTCCATTGTGTTGTGGTGTGTATTGTGTGTTGTGTTGTGGTGTGTATGGTGTATTGTGTTGTGTCCAGTGTCGTGTGTTGAGTGTGTGTGTGGTGTGTGTGTGAGTCCAGATGCGTGTGTCCAGTGTGGCGTGTGTCCAGTGGGTGTGTGGTTGTGGTGTGTGTCCAGTGTGTGTGTCACAGTTGCGTGTTGTCCAGGTGTGTGTACGTGTGTCCTCTTTGTGATGTGCTCAGTGTGTATTTGTGGTGATCCCAGTCGTGTGAGTGTCCATGGTGTGTGTGTATGTGTTTTCGTGGTGTGTGGGTTGTCCATGGGTGTGTCCAGTTTGTGTATGGTGTTGTTGGGTGTGTTTGTTGTGACCAGTTTGGAGTGTGTGTGTGTCCGTGTGTGTGTCGGTCGTGTTATGTGTCCAATGTTGTGTGTGTCCAGGCTGTGTTTGTAAGTTTGTGTGTCAGTTGCAGTGTGTTGTTGTGTGTGTCCAGGTGTTTGTGTGTTGTGTCAAGTGTGGTGTGTGTGTGGTCCAATCTGTGTGGGTGCCAGTGTGGGTTGTTGTTTTGTGGTTTGCTGTCCAGTGTGTGTTTGTGTGTCCAGTGTGTGTGGTGTGTGCAAGTGTGTGTTGGTCGGTGTGTGTCCAATCGTGTTTTTGTCCACTGTGGTGTGGGTGTGTGTTCAGTGGGGTGGTGTGTTGTCCAGTGTGTGTGTTGTGTGTGTGTCCGTGGGTCAGTGTTGTCCAGTGTGTGTGTGTGTCCGTGTGTGTGTCCAGGTGTGTGGGTGTTGTGTGTGTGTGTGTCCAGTGTGTGTGTGTGTGTGTGTGTGTGTGTGTGATGTGTGTTGTCTGTGTGTGGTAGTGTGGGTGTGTGTTGTCAGATGTGGTGAGTGGTTGTGTGTGTCCAGTGTGTGTGTGTTCAGGTGTTTGCTGTGTGTGCTTCCAGGGTGCCAATACACTGTGTGGTTGTGGTGTAGTGTGTGGGCAGTATGTGTGTGTTGTCGTGTGTTTTTGTGGTGCCAGTGTGTGTGGTGTCCAGTGGTGATGTGTGTTGTGTCCCAGGGTGTGTACTGTACACGCGTGCATCACACAACCACAATGGACACACAACACACCACTGGACACACATGCACCCACCTGGGAACGTACACCACACATTGGTCTTTTTGTAGGGTACACACTCAGTTGTTTTTGGGAACCACTTTTCTTCAGTTTTTTTGTGAGATACCCTGTGTGGTTTTGTTGTTTCTGGTAGTCGAATGGTTTGGGTTGGGTGTTTGAGTGTGTGTCGTCTTTGGAGTGTTGTGTACCTATAGCGTGTTACGAGTGTGATCATAAAGGATTGTTTTTTATTAGTTAACGTTTGGGGTTATACGTGACATGGATGTGGGTTCTTTGTTTGGTTGTTTTGGGGTAGCACAGTCTGCAGTTTGGGGACTCAGTGTTATGAAGCAGTGTGACTGTTTCGTTTTGTTTTGGTTGGTAGTTGATTTTGTGCTCATCTCGGTGGTGTGGTTGTTGTGTTCGAGTTATCAGAGAAGCACAGTTTTTTTTTGTGGGGAAAACACCTGAGTCCTGTTTTCTTAATTGGTATGAAAACCACGTGAGTCTGTGCTTTTGTTGATATATTAGTTTAGGTTGTTTGTCTTTGGTTGATTTGAGTTTTTTTATCTTTCCGTTTGGAGGAGCGCGACAGTGTTGTTTTTTTCTTTTTGTCACTGAGTTTGGGGGCACATGTGGCTGTTGTGTATGTTTTGTGATGTTGGTGGTGTTGGTTTTTAGTGAAGACACGAGGAATCGGAGTGTTGTTGGGGTGCATAAGCTGATAATGGGTTGGTTTAGTTTTTGCTGGGTAGGGTTTTTGGGGCCTGGAGTTGTTTTGTGGCCACGCTTGCTGTTGTACAGTGTGTACATGATCCTTGGTTCGGTGTGCCCCGATTTATGGGTGTTGTGGTATGTTTTTTTTCGTATCGTTTCTGTGTGTCACTGGGGTTTTTGTGTGAGTTGTTGGATGTGGGTTTGCTGGTTGTTTAGTTGTCGTCCCGGTTGTGTTTTTGTGTGGCGGGTACAGTGGGTATTGTTTCGTGTTCGTGGCGAGCGTTACAGGTCTTGCATTACTGTAGACATGAAACGGTCTCCGGTTTTGGATCCGTTTGTACGTGGAGTTGTTTTGTTTGGGAGTGTTGTAGTGCAACCGCTTTGAAGGGTGGCCTGTGGTGTTATTTTAGTGTTGGGTCTTTCGGTGTTTTGAGTGCTTCTGGGATAAGTTCATTAGATGAGGTTTCTTTGAAATCCCGCCTATTAATGTGTTACAGAGTTCAAGTCACAGTTGTGTCGGTAGTTTGGTGTTCCGGAGTTGACTGTTTTTTCGCTTTCAGGGTTGTAGTTTCTGTGAGTGGTTGTATTAGTGTGTCCAAGATTTCGTAGGGTTGGTTGTCGTTTTAGTGTATGTCCGAGAGTTCTTTTTTATGGTAGGTTACCTGTTTTATTTTTTCTGCAGTCTGTTTACTGTCTGTTGCACTTTCTGTGTCTTTTTGTTGGGTTGCTTGTGTGTGTTTGTTTTGTCCGTTGTTTGGTTGGTGTCGGTTGGGGTATTATGAAGGGAGTAGGTGGTGTTTTGTATATATGGTCTTTGTTTGGATGTTAAGTTCCCTATTGAGTTTTTTGCGTTTCGTTCTTGGTTGTTGTTCGTATTGCACGCTCGTTCGTTAGCGTTTTTTTTGTGTGTATCATGGGTGTTTGGTGGTGCTATCGTTGTGGGTTTGTCCTTAGTTGTTTGCGATTGTATAACCTGGTTGCTAGATATGTTGTGGTTTTTAATGCTGTTTTTTTAGTTGTTGCTTCCATGCTCTTGTGCGTTGTATGGTTGTTTAGGTAGGTGTGTGGACGACGATTTGTTGGTGTCGTTCTCCGTCAATGCGTCGTTCGTCTAAACATGTTGAGCGTTCTAGTTGGCATTCCAGGTTGGTTCTGGTTGTTTAATTTTGTGTTTGTGTGATGTTGTTTTTATGTTGCTCGGTATACGGTGTGTCGGTGATTTTTTAGTATTGCTCGGTGCCACTGTGTTTTGCGGGGAATGATGTTTTTTTGCTAGGTTGTGTTTTTACATGATTGTTGGTGGGTCGTGTCTTGTTGTGTTGTATCTTCACTATTATCTTTCGTTGGGTTTTGGGAGGGTAAGTGTACCCTTGGGGGTGTAATGGGTGCAGCGGGGTGGTCTGGTCGACGTGAGTATGAGTTTGTGTTTTTTGTCTGTTGTGTGTCTGGCGCGCGGGTGCTGTGCGTTTCTTTGTTGTTCGGTTTTTGTCTGTGCTTTGGTATTGAGCGCTGTCGATCTTTAGTGTGTGTTGTCTAGGTTGGGGGAGTGCTTTGTGTTGTCTTTGTGGTATTTGTGTTGTAGTCGCGAGGTTTGGTGTTGGTTGGTTTGTCTGGTGGGTGTGTGTGTGGTAGGGAGTGTTTGTTTTTTTGTGTTTTTATTGTGCTTCCGGTTACGGGGTAGTTCTGTTTCTGGGTGTTTTGTTTTTATTTTGGTGTGGTTGGTTTGTCGAGTGTTTGTCTACGAGGGTCGTGTTTATGTGTCTCTTGGTTGTCTTTTGGGTACGTGTGTTCGCGTGGTTCTTAGTCGTGTTCTGCTAGGTGTCTGGGAGTGGTCTGTGGTTCATGTGTTGTCTCATAGTGTGTGTTTTGTTAAGTGTGTCCAGTTGTTTCTCTGTGTGTTGCCAATGGGTTGTTTGTTCTGTGCGTGTGTGTGTTTCCAGTCGGTTTGTTGCGTGTATTGTCTAACGGTGGGTTGTGTTTCAGTTTGTGATCCAGTAGTCTGTGTCTGTTTCAGTCGATTGTTAGTGTCTTAGTGTTGTAGTTATCGGTTTGTGTGTTTTTTTCTAGGCGATGAGTGTGGTGTACCCGGCTTCCCTGTGTGGTGTGCCGTCCAGTTATTTTTTTTTTTTTAGTCCATTGGTTATGGTTTTTGTTTGTGTTGGTGTATTTTGGAGTGTTTTTGGTGTGTTTACACGTTGGTAGTGGTTTTCGTGTGTGTATTATGTGTGTGTCCCTTTGTGTGTGTGTGTTTCCATAGTGTGTTCCAGTGTGTTTGTGTGTGTCCATTGTGTTGTATGTGTGTGTGTCCAGTGTGTGTGTGTCATGGAATACGACCTCAGAGTCTCCAGTTTACGGGGTGGATTCTTCCAGTCCAGCAAGAGCATCTTCCTCCTGAATTCTCTGGTTCATTGTTACCATGTCCAGCTCTCTCGAGGTATGAGGGTTTGGCTTCAGACTGAGAACCAGAGAAGCACAGCCTCCTCTTACTAGCAGCCTTACAGCCTGCAAAGAGTCAAATCATATTAACCATACTGCTATTCTTTGTGGGAAATAGATGGCTAGTTATTTCTTCACATTTCAGATTTCATGTCCTGAAACCTGACATATCTATTCATAAATAATGTATCGTTATTATAATATAAAATTATCAAAGTTTGCTTGTAGGATCGAAAATGCTATGACAATTTGCGTAGACTGGGAACAGAGCAGTTTAAAAGCGTATCATCAAAAACAGACGTGGGTATCAAAATTTAAGGATTGTATTGAGTATACAGTCCACAACCATACTATTTTGACATGACGCTAACATTTTAAATGTGCTCTATACTCCACATGTGGTGGATTTGAGATCATGTTTCATATGAGTGACAGTATATAATGCCATCTTTTATTTGAGGTATTTTAATACCATATCTGTTTTTCACAGTTGGAAATGAAAGCACTTTAGTTCTAGTCCCCATTTGTAATTCAAACGTATTCTGACCCAATTCACTTATAGTGTATTAAGTAGTCAAAATTGAGTTTTGGGTCCGATATTCTTGAACAAAATGACTACCTCAAGCTTGTATTCTCAAACTTGTTGGTTGCATTGCAGTTTTTTGGGTTTACTGTTTGCCCAATATTAAAATGGTGGATGATGACTGAGTAATTTTCTGTCTAAAGTGAGTAGATAACATGTTTCTGAACCCACTAAATTAATCCTGATGATGCCATGATTTAAGAAAAATCATGAATAATCATGAAATATATGAGTGAGAAAGTTACAGAGGCTACAACAAACATTTGCTAAACCTCTCCTCTCACCATTACCATGAAGAGGGGTCGATCCTCTGTTTTTTCTTTTGTTACTTTCTCTTTTTTCTTCATCCACGATTCTTCATGATTATTCATATCATGGTAGCATCCACATGAATGTAAGTGTTCAGAAACATCTTCTATTCTTACTGACAATACAAGTGAAGTGACTCCGAATGCAGGACGAATTCTTCACCATTCAGTTTCCTATGGGAAAAAACATCATCTAAAACAAACAAAAGACAAACTGCAAATGCATTCAAAAATTTTTAGAACCCAAGCTTGATGTAACCACTGTGGAAAGGAATAGGGGCCAAAATATTTAAACTTTTTGACTAAATAAATTTTGGGCCAAATAATTAACGCTTCTTAAAATTGGGAGCTAGACACATAAAATGTTTTTCCTTTCTAAAGGGAAAAACGATATTTTAAAAAAAACCTAAAAAAAAGGTGACTTAAAATACTGTCACCTCATTAAAACTTTAAATTTTCCTAAAACCCCAAATGCGGAGCTACCCAAAAATTTTTAAACTGTAACTTACTGTCCAAACATTTTTGGGTGTGGCCCAGTGGGCCCGGGTAAACACTTTTGGGGATCGGGTGAACATTTATCCTTGTTGCCCAAACTACGGGAATACTGACCTCAGATCTCCATTTTTCCGTGGGGTTTCCCCAAAGACAGCAGAGGCATTTTCACCCCTGATCCTTCGGTCATTGTTACTCAATCCGCTCCTCAGGTTTGGGGGTTTGACTTCGAGCTGAGACCGGGAAAAGCCAGCCTTCCTTACTCCACAGCCTGACAGCCTGCAGAGAGATCATCATGATTTCAAAAACACCTGTTTTTTTTAACACCAGTAAAAAAGGGACTGGCAGTGCATTTTGTTTTTTTCTTTTAAACAACATATAGATTCATTTTGGGCCCTCCTAAAATTTGAATGGTCATATTTTTTAAAACTAATGTGAACCCCAAAATAAATTGATTCAGAAAGGTTTTTTCCCAATTTCATATTTAATTTAAACATATTAAAATACATTTCTCAAAACTAAATATTTTTTCCCTGATGATTAGTATTTAAAATTCATTTGATGTACTCACAGAGCGCTCGGACGTTTTAAACCCAATTTCCCAGCATCCTCAAAAGACCTTCCTCTGATCTAAAGTTTTTCTTCAGGTCAAACCATCCATTTTCCTTTTCTGAACCCAACAACAAAAGGCCGAGCGACCCCTGGGGCGGTTTTCTTTTGGGCTTCTGGAGATTTCCTGACCGGGTACTTTGGATTTTCCTCCCTGGGAAAATGGTCCTTCAGTTCATTCAAAACAGTGGAACAGTTTGATCCCCTCTCTGGAGAGGGTTCTCCCTGATCTTCTCCTTGATTTTTCCTTGACTTTTTTTCTTCGGGCTCGGAGCTGTTTTCTTGTCTTTGTCAGTAGACCCAAAAGTGCTTCTGTTTTGACTCCCGTGAGGGCCCAAAAGGGGGGGAAAGGGGCCGGGTTTTTCCTTCCATTTTTGTAAGCCTTATCCCAGAAACTCTTGTAGAAAGAAATTTCCGGTTTGGCCTGAAAAGCGCAAAAAATTTCCCCGGGCTTTTTGATTATTTTTGGGCCCTTTTAGTTTTCCATTTTTTTTGGAGGATGGGGGAACCTATACAGCAGCCAAAAACGCCGGGAATGCTCAATCCCAAAGGCAGAAAACCTTGTCCTGGTACAGCCCACTTCCTCTTTAAAGACTGTGGGGGCCAACCCTGATACCTGGGGCTTCTTTCATAATGCCAGCCTTTTTCGGGTTTTTCTTCATAGAAAATCAGTTTTCCCCCCTTCATAAGCTGTTAAAAGGGCCGTTTTTCCATGACAAAAGCTCTCTTTATTCCAGTTGGACCTTCTCTTTTTTCCCAAAAGAAAATTTTTCATTCTTCTGTTTGGTAGAAACCCCAAAGGGTGGTGAAACATCTCATTCAGGTCTTGGGCATCTTTTCTGTCTTTCTGTACTCAACATGTGTTAAAGGGAAATTTTTCAGAAACCCCAAAAGACCTGGAATTGGCACATGATGTGGGGCCCCTTTGAGGTCTTTATTGTGAGATGATTCTGCTGGCCAGGCCCGATCCCTGATCTTTTCCGGAATTCTCCTCCTTCTGTGGGTCTTTTGAACCCCGACCTCTGCCCACCGGGTCAACACCCCCTGAAGGGATCTTTTTGGTTTGCTGCGGGTTTGGGGAAATTTATCCAGAGGAAGAAGGGGGAAAAGCAGTTTTTTCCCTTAAATGAGATTTTTTCAGGAACATCCATTAATTTTGACTCTTGACTTCAAAACCGATCTTGTTCTTCGGGAAATCAAAGGTCAGTCGGCCTCACCAGACCTAAAATTGACAGAACTTTGTATTTGTCGTAGTTGGATATTTTTTGATTTTTTGGGTTTTTCCATTGAAATGATTGAAATTTCCAAATGAAGTGTTTTTTTCCCCGTTCTAAAATTCCCCTCCCAAAAGGGGGAAAGAAAATAAAAATTTGGGCCATCTTGTTTTTGCTTTTCCTTCGCCCAGCCCCAATAAACTTCTGCACAGAGCCTTTTTTTTCCAAATCCCATCGCCCCCTTTGTCAGCACAGTTCTGAAAAATTTGCCCTTTTTCCATTTTAAGGGGTTTTGAAGATTCTTACTTTTGATTGCAGTCTCTGGTCTTGCTTGTTTCCCCTGGTTGTTTTCTCATCTGTCTCGCTCATTTTCATTATTACCCTCCTGTTCCCCCCTCTGTGAGTGAGCTCTGTGTAGTCTTTTTGGAAATTTTGGGGTTTCCCCTTGTTTAGCGATCCCCTAAAAAACCCACATTGAAACTTTTTCTTTATTAGATTTGAGTTCACGTTGGAAAACCCAAAAGCGCGCATCTGAATAAAGAAAAAACACAAGAGGATATTAATATTACTTTGTTTTAATGCCTGTATTCTAGGACTTTTTAAAAATTTTAAATTAATTTTTTTTTCTTCGTTTAAACCCTGCCCTTTAAAAATGTTTTAAATTTTTTTCATAATGCATTAGACTGGTGTACTGTTTATATTATTATTTGTTTTTCTCCTCTCTCTCCTCTCTCTCCTCTCCTCCCCTCCTCTCTCTTCTTCTTCTCTCTCTCTCTCTCTCTCCTCTCTCTCTCTCTCTCTCCTTCTAAATTTTTCAACCCAACACCCCCCGCTGTTTACTTGATGGGTAAACAAAGGTTTTTGTTTAAGGCTGCTAAAATTTATCACGAGTTAAAAACCCTATTTTAGCTTCCTTTAGCTACCTTTTAAATGTTTTTATAAACAACTTTCCTTTGGGGCGACAGCTTTTAAACTTTTCTCCAGGTGTCAGCAAGCCCCTTTCTGGTTCTTTTCCTCAGGATGTGCAGTGTTTCTTCAGACCCCCTCTCTGGCACTGCTCTCCTGTTTCTCATCTTCAGCCCCCCCCCTTTCCTTACCCTGTTTTCTGACTCTAAAAACCCCCTTCGGGATTTCTGGACAAAAAATCCTCTTAAAACATCTCCCAACTCTTTCTTCACAAATGTCATAATTTCTTTTCCCAAGAAACTGAAATAATAAGTAAAAAAGTTAACAAGAGAAGAAACCCTTTTTCTCTTTAAACCAATTAAATGAATATTGACGGGAAAATTTTTACTTGGGAAACAAAAAAAAATGTACATAAAAAAAACCACATACACTGAATATGGGGGGGCCATTCTTTTTAAATACTCGGGGAATGACCACTGATAATCTCTGATTTCTGATCTCTCCTTTTGGGTTTTCCCTGTGGACAAGCAGGGAATTACATCTCCCCCTCCGGGGGAGTCCCCACACACACACACACAAAACACATCAACAAAACCCCCACACCCACCACAAAACACACACACACCAGGGAATGTTTGTTTTGTTTAATATTGTTTTCAGGACTATAAAAAGGGAAAAAAGAAATTACCCAAGGGTTTTAAGAAAACAACAAAAAAAAATGGTAAAGGGGAGAGGAAAATTTGACAGAGACAGTGTTTTTTACCCCCCTTTACCATGACCCATGATTTTCTTTTTCCCTTTTTTGTTCAATAGAAATTCTCCATCTTTTAAAGTTTTTTAACGACTCATAACCATCACTTTTCCTGGAAAACCACCTGGGTACGGGGGAGGCTGGTCTCTCCTCCTTGTTTGGGTTTCAACACAAAGAGAAACTTTTCATCCTACACTCTAAGCTCAGAGGGGGAAAACCCAAGAGTTTCTTTCCCAAAATGCTATATATCCATTTTCAGAAATTTTCCGAAATTGGGTTTTTTATTTTTTAAAAGACTATTTAAAGAGATTGGTGTTTTTTTCACAAAAAAATCAGGGTATGGGATTTTTTCAAAACAAAAATGTATTTTTTTAAAATCTATCATTTTGTGGTTTCTTTTTCAAAGAGCCAAAAAATAAATTTTTTTAAAAAAAAAAATATAATATCTGCCTCACTAAACAGAAAAATTTGGTAGTACTGTTTGGGTTTTACACAGTAAAAATAATCTGCCTCACTCTCGAGAAAAAAAGTAGTACTGCTAGGTTTTACACATTAAAAATTATACCCCCCACTCTCGAAAAATAAGTAGTACGCGGGGTTTTTACACAGTATAAATCTATATACCCCCTCCTTTAAACTCTCAGAAAAATAGTGTACTCAAAGGTTTTACACAGTTAATTCTATATATCCCCCTTTAAACTCTCAGAAAAATATTATACTGCTTGGGTTTTTACCAGAAATATTTTATATATTTTATTCCCCTTTCCCTCTCGAGAAAAAAGGTATTTACGCTTTTTTTAAACCCGAAATATATATATATATAATATCTGCCCCCACTCTCAGATAAATCGTTACTGCTAGGTTTTATACAGCCCAATGTAAACCGACCGATTTCGATTGGGTAATATGTCCCCATTTGAAAGTTTTTTTTTACATTGGTAAATAGAGACCCGCTAAAAAAAGGTTTCATACACTATAGTTGAAAAAACAAGGGAAAATAATTCGGGCTTTGAAAGATAATAAACTTGAAACCCTTTCACTTTTGAAAAGGGCCCTTTTAAAAAATTTTTTGGTTCACCTACGGGGCTTTTTCTTTATCTAAGTGGTTTTATTTTTGCAGATAATGTCCCCTCTAAAAAAATAGTATTCTAAAAATATATGAAATTAGTTAACAAAGTTGGTTTTTTTGGTTTTAAATGTCATTTTCTTGTTTTTTTTATCTATAAATGGTTATGTTAGGGTTTTTGTAATTTAAAAATACTAAAAAATGTCATATTTTTAAAATTTGCTGAGAAATTTACTATTTTAGAAAACGTTTATACTTATTCAGAAACTCTGCTTTTTTTTAAATATTCCAATAGATGGCAGCATAAGACCACGAATGACATTTCAAAGGTTAGTTTAGTTTTCTCCCTGGAAAACACCCCCCACTCCCCCTCACGGGAAAACTCCTGTACACATTTTTAAATGCCCCTTTCCAAACAGGGAATGCAAGAGGAAGCTAAAAAAACTTTAACAGATTACGGTGAAAAATTAATGAGATTCATGTTTTTATTATTTGTTTTTTTGCTAATTTTTTTAAAATTATACTTCATTCTTTAACGATTTAAATAAGCCTAAACAAAATTTTAAAGTCACCTCTGGTCAAAAAAACCTTTTTTTCCTATTCCCTTCCCATTGTCAGATTCACCCACCCGCAGAAAGGGACTGGGCCTTCTAGCAAAAAGGGGGCATTTTGAGGTACTTTGCTAACCGGGAGGGTTCCCTGATGTTTTATTGGGGGGGGCTGGAAAAACGCACTCTTGTCTTGTCTTTTCCGAGTTTTTTATCAAAATTTAATTTTAAAAAAAAATGCAGGGTATACTAGGGTTGAGGTTGGGCTCTGAATTTGATTATTTCCCCGGGGGTTTCAACCCTCCCTTTTATCACTTTTTTAATTGCTTTTTTTTCCAAAAAGCATACAAAAACAATCGGGGATTATGGGCTAGCAAAAGTAATGAGTGCCATTTTAAAAAAATCGGGGACATATATTTTTTTGGTTGCAGGCTATTTCATGTCATCATTTTTTCGTTTGGGCGCCTAAAACTGATGCTTCGGGGTTTCTTATGCTCCCATCTGGGGGAAATTTTTAAAGAAATTAAAAATTTTAAATTTTCACTTTACAAAATTGGTGAGGGGCTGAAAAATAAAGTGTATTGATCAGTCTAAAACCTTTCCCACCCCAAATTTGGCGGGACCTTCCACAGGGGTTACTAGGTCCCCAAATTAAAACCACTTTTAAAAAATTAAACTTTTTTGGGGTCTTTTTATCAAGTTTTTTCTTTTTTGGGAAATTTTATCATAAAATAAAATAACAAAAAAATAATAAAAACGCTATGAAAACTATAATTGTTTTTTACAAAGAAATATTATTACTAAAAATATTTTTCAAAAAGTGTTCTACCCCCAAATTTACCCCTAAAATTGGGGTTTTTCGGCTAAAAAAAGGTTAAGAAAGGGGGTAAGATTTTCTGTAAGCACTTTGTGACATCTGCTGGGTAAAAAGACTTTATAAAAAATTTTTCATTGATTGTTGGGTTTGGGGTTTATTTTGGCAAAAAACGTATGGGTTTATGGCATCTTGCTCCTCCTTGTGGCCGATTGGAAACACATAACCCCTTCATCACTTGCTGGGCTCATAATCGAGGTACAACTGTGTTTTATCTACAATCCTTAGCTAGACCCCCCATTAGAAAAACAACCCCCCCCCATTAAAAACCCTTTTGGGTTTTGGCAACTCAGTAAACCTCCCACGCATTTCGTAAAATTTGATGCCTACTGACCCTAGGAACAAAAGTTCGATAAATTAAAATTTCCCGGGCAGCCATTAAAAACACAATTGTAAAAAAAATTGTTATTTTTTAAAATTAAAATTTTCTTCTGGCTTTTTTAAAATCGCCCCATCTTAAAAAAGAGGAGGGGATATGCGTTTTTTTTAGTTTGTAACTTTTTTTTTAAAAAACCCAAATATGGTTAACCTTTCAAAAAAGGGGTTTTAATTTTGAGGGCTATCCCCAGCCATCCCTTTTAAAACCCTTGTCTCACCTCACTATGGGTTCCCCAAACAGTACTCAGTGACAGGGGTCCCGGCTCACCGGGAATCCTTAACCTTGTTAAAAATAATTTCCCTAGGTAAACCACGGGGTTTTAACCTAAACCAAAATAGCCAAAACCCTTGTTAAATAATTACCTGGGGTAAACCTCAGGTTAAACCTCACCAAGTAGCCGTAACCTTTTAAATAAAAATTTAAACCTGAGGAAACCCCTACGGGGTTAATGCAGGCGGGTTCTCATTGATAAAATGTAAAGGCTGGCATTGTGACGAGAACAAGGGGCGGGGAATAAAACGTTTAAACGAGTCTTTGTAACGGAGCTCAATAGAACAAATTTAAGGACGGGTAGGGGGGAAAAAACCCCCCAAACAAAAGGGGCCTTTTTTTTGGGGGGAAAATTCTTATAACCGGGGACAAAAATTAAAAACTGGGCTCCATGGCGCGAAATGAACTTTTTTATCAGAAAAAAACTTTGTAAAAAATGTAATTTTGGAGGCCCCCGAAAAATTTCAAAAAGTTCGGGCCCCTTGGCACAAAGGGGGTTTTAAAACCCCTAAAGTTTACCTCCTTTAGTGAAGAGGGGAAGAACCGGACAGAGGGAGCGTGGGCCAACCCAACCCATAAACGAGAGAGGGAGAACCCCTCCAGGGGTTTTAAACCATGGAAAGAAAAAACCGGGGCTCCTGGGGCCCCACAAAAAAATGCAGGAAACCGGTTGAGGTTAGTGGTAGCTAGGAAAACATGGGGGGTTCTATTTTTCTCATAATTGGATCGTATGTAAATGAATAGCTTAAAAAGGAAGGCATTAATGAGAGCATGGGTTTAAAAACTGTACTGATAAAATTGTTTCACATAACGGCTTGTTCATGAAAGGACTTTAGGGGGGGGATAAAATAAGACTTTTTTCTCATAATACAAACACTGCTTCTTGTATCTGTGAACCTTCCAAGGAGGGGTACTGCAAAAAAGTGTTTGACCCCTAAAAGGGTTAAATTTATGCCTGGGAACGGTGGAGCGCCAAAGGGGGGGGAAGCCCGGGGGTTTTGGGCCAAACCCCGTGTGCCAACGGTTTGGGCCGAGAAAAAGTCAAACCCATACTCTTTTCTTTACTCTGATTGGCCAACAAAGAGGTAAAAACTCCTCGGTATTGAAAAAAAACCCTGTAAACAATGTTTTATTTTCTCTGTCTGCCCTGCTGGTTTTTCAGTGAGCCCGATACGCCCTTTCATACTTTTTAATCATTTTTGGGGCAAAATAATTAAGCTTGGTTTAAAGATCTCTTGTTTTCTTACCCAATCCCGTTTTTGAATTACGAAATTTTTCCAAACACTAGGATCCTGCTGGTAGGTAGCTACTTAGCTAGCTGTCCCGTTTCCTTGGCTAGCTAGCAGGTCGTTGGGTCGCCCCCTTCGAGATTTTTCCCGTTCCGGTGAACCCCAAAAGATTAAAAAAGGGGGCGGTAAAAAGGGTTTTGGCTAAAAACCCCCTTTGCCACTGACCATTCCAAAAAACTAATTGAACAAAAAATTTTTCGGCCTCAACACTGTAACAAACTCCATCTTTTTCCCCAACATCACCTCAGCCCACTCTCACGTAACGGGACAATATGCTTGGCGCCCAAACCGTACGTGGACGGGGGCAGTTCTTAGGGGGACGCGGCAGTTTTTGGACGTTTAACGCCCCCCCATTTTTTCCAAAACGCAGACATGACAGACCCAACAAAATACATTTACTTTGACTTTTAAAAATCCCTTAGGCAGACGCTCTTACCCAAAGCACAGAGTTAGTGAGTGCATTTAAAACCCAGTTTTTAATTTGGCTTCATTAGAAATATTCTTTTTTTAATTTTAAAAAAAACATTCCAATTTTTTTATAAAAATATTTTGAGATCTGGGCCCATATCCAAAAAGTGCCCTCAGAGTATAACTTGGTCGTTGTCTGGAATAAAGAATTTTACACTTATGGGTATAAATTAAAGCTTGCATGAACCTCTAGTCCACCATTCCCGCCCAAAAAATTTTTAGGCCCTCATGATTTTTGTCCTAACCAGTTAAAAATTAACAGCGGGTTTCCCCTTGAAAAATCTAAAAATAATGAAAGTGACCCTGGGTTCTGCGCCCATTAATTGCTTTGGATATTTTTAAAAAAATAATATTTTTAAAATTTCTATATACCCAATCCAAAAATAATAGGACCTAAGCAACCGTATGTCTTGTTTTTTTGGCAATGTTTCTGAAATAAAAATTTATGTAAAAGTGTACCATGTATTCTGAAATAGCATTTTGTCTTCTTTTTGGGAAAGTTTTAACTATCTTTTTTCTGAAGATTAACTCAGGTTTTCTCCCTCGGAAAAATTAAAATTGGGAGCTGGGGCGGCGTTGGACCTGGGGCCGAAAAGTGTCCAGTTTGAACCCCGGGGCCCCGGGCGCGGGAAAAAAAGGGGCCCGGAATTGATCTGTTTATTGGGGGGCCCCTGGGTTTTTCGTCCGAAAAAAAACTTTCCCACCTTCCTTGGGGCCCTTGAGAAAGGCCCTTTAAACCCCACACTCTCTCCATCCAGGGGCGCTGCACTGGCAGCTTAAACCTTTCCCTTGTCTAAACTGTATGGGGAGGTCTGCTTTTTGGGGGGGGTTTTAAAGGGAACGGAGGGGAGAAATACAGTTTTTGTTTTTTTGCTGAAACTAATGGACAAATTTGTACTGTTTGAAAGTATTTTTTTTTTGTAAAAGTCAGCCAGAGTTGACTTTGGGACTCTTTCAAAAAGGGAGATGCCCCCCCTTGGCCCAAACCCGGGGTTTTTGCATAAAACCCAAATCAATTCTACCCCCCCATACAAAAATTTTAAATACCCCTAATTTTTTATATAATAAATAAAAATTAAAAATTTAAAATAATTTAATTATACACTTTACTTTTTAATAGATAGTACTCAGCCCATCGTTTGTTTACAGTAATGCTATTCCCGTCTTTAAATTTTTTTTAAATCCCCCCCCCCTCTGCTATTTCTCACCCCCCGCCCCCCTTTCTCCGAAAAAATCCCCCTTTTCTTTCCCAAACCTCCCCTTTTTTTTTCAACTTTGCTGTGATGTTTTAAATGCTTTTTTAAAACGTTTCAAAGCCCAAAATAGTACCCAGATTTGAAATTTAAAAATACATATTTTTTTATTTTGTTGTTTGACGGACTTTTCCCTTTCCCAAACCCCCCGCACTGCTTTTCAAAAGGATCTTTTTAAAAAAATTTGGGATTTTTAAACCCTTTCCCTTTTTTCCCTTTAAAAATTATTTCTTAGAAAAAAATTTTCCCTATTTAATAGGTAGCCATCATTCATAAATGGAAACCTGAGGGTTCTAAGGGAAAAATTTTTTTCCCAGTGAAGAAGAACCTCTAGGTTTTTGATTAAAACCCTAAAAAAAGGTTTCTATATAAAAACTTTTAGTGGTTCCATTTTTAACAAGTATAGGAACCCTTTTAGGTTTAAAAGGGGGGGGGGGTGAAGAGGGGTGTTGATTTGACGTAGTTTTGTCAAATTCCGCTTGAACAACGATCAAAATTAGTAAAAAAAAAAGGGTTTCTGCATAAAACCCCCTATTAAAAATAACAAAGAGTAGAAAAATGTTTGTGTCAGGAAAAATTTCATAATTGTGTGTATGCTGGAAAAAGAGGTGTGGGGTTGGGGTGTGTGTGTGTGTGTTGTGTGTTTGTGGGGTGTTTGTGTGTGTGTGTGTGTTGTGTTTTGTGTGTGGTTGTTTTGCTGTGAGACTCCACATATCAAAGCCCAAATAAAACGGATCAAACTTTTTCTTCCCAACTAAAATAGCTTTTTTGAAAAAGAAAAATTCTACCCCAAAATCTTTTAAATTTGAAAATCTTAGAAAAACAATTTTTTGCAGACCCATGAAGGTCCCCTTTAAAGCAATCATTTCTGATGAAAAATAAAAAAACGTGAAAAACTGGTAATAACGTTTTAGAAAAAAAACCCTTATAATTCTTCAACAACTGGGGGGGGTCTCTCACCTCTTAGCTTTGGTGCATGTTCCCCCGAGACTTGTTTTAGAGGCAGGGACCCCCCCCCTCCTCTCCCCAAAAAGACTCGTTTTAGAGGCATGGGCCCCCCCCTCTCCCCTCCCCCAGAGAAATCATTTTAGAGTCCAGGGCCCCCCCCCCTCTTTCCCGAGGACTCATTTTAGACCACTGCCCCTAAACCCAGATCCAAACATGTTGGTTTTGGTAACACAGTGACAACAAATTTTTGAAGGTCAATTGTTCTATTTTATTCATTATCTCTTTGAAATAAATATTTCCCAACCAGAACTTTTCCCAAAAGGTCAGGGATTTATGCAATCCACAACAGTAGTCATGACTGATATTTTTTCACCTTTTCCCCCTTTTGGGCTAATAAAAATAATTGGGGGAAATTTTGCCTCTGGCCCCCATGGACTTTATTATTGAGCCCGGGGTTTTTCATTTTCCTTGGTTGTGGGGGGATTCGGTTGTTTTCAAATTTTTTGTTTGGGGGGTTGGGATGTTTATTAGTCGTATACCTCCCCAACGGAGGTAACGGTTTTCAGCTGTCGTCTTTGTTTTCTCTGTTGGGAGCCCTATTTATACTGTGTGAGTTTTCCCCTTTGGTTTTGGGGTTTTTTTTTCCTTGTTGCGGTTTGTCATATTTAGTATTTAAATTCCTTTCGTCATTTTTGGGGTTTTTTTTTTTTTGATCGTGGGTTTTTTATTAATAAGTCCCAAAGATTTTCGCCCAAAACGCTGCGCTTTTTTTTGGGCCCCCCCCTCCTTTCACGATCGTACGGGATTGATGGAAGTTAAACCCTCCCATCTGAAAAATTAAGCTGATCTAAAAATTAAAAAAAATAAAAATGTCTCACTTTCTCTTTTAATATTTTTACTCATTTTAAAATGTGGGGTTTCTTTTTTTCAAAAGGGCTGTATTTAAATTTTGATTTTTATTAAATTTTAATTTATAATTTTCAAAAGTTAAGGGAAAATCGTTTTAGGTTTCATACCAAATTACAAAAGGAAACAGTAGCTCATTGTAATTTTTTTTAAAAAAACAAATGTTCTGTTTTTCTAAGATTTTAAACTATGATACCTTAAAATTTTTTAAAAAATTTTTAAATAACCCCGATTTACGAAAACCTATAATATAATATGAAACAATATGTTTTTGAATTTTCTTGCCTACCCCGTTTTCGCCCCTTTTGTATGATTAACTGTCCGTACCTGTTTCCCGGGGAAAAGGGCTGCCCAGATTTTGAGTTTTTACGTCATTCTCTAGACTATTAAAAACACATTATTTAATTTCCCCAACCTTTCAATATCCCTTTAAGAGTCTTCCTTGTACCTGTTTTTAAAACCAAACATGTTTAATCATTGAATATTTTCTGTTTTGCTGAAGAGCACCTTTTCCCGAAAGACAAATGGCTTTTGATCTATGTTTAAAGGGAAGTTTGTCTTTGGGTGCAATAAATCTTGGGCCCAAAATTGTGGCACCCCATAGATAGCTTAACAAGGGAAAAGTAGTTTTTTCCTTTGGCCAGTAAAAGGGTGGCATACTATAAAATGTAGAAACATTATAAAGGATCCAGTTTCAAAATAAACTCTAACTTTGAACCTAAAGTGGGGTCCCAAATTATTGACTTTCCCCTTTAAAGGTTTATAAAAATGCTGTATAAAATAAATAATTCAAAAACTGGGGGTAAAATTGGTGCCCAAAAAAAATGGGGGAAAATTAAAAGAAAATTTTTTAAAAAATTGCCCCAAAAGAATTGCTCAAGAAAGAGATTTTGTTTTAAAAAAAAATATTTTTTTTCTCTAAAAAAGGGAGGGTCAAAAATTTTTCAAATCCCTTTTTAAAACCTCCCCTTTCGAGGGTAAAAGGCAACTGAGGGTTTTTGTAAAATGTTTTAATTTAGTTGGAAAAAACTTTGGGATGTCTTTGAACTTCCTCCCTCCCGAAACCTTTCCAAAAGACCGACTCAGGAGGGGAAAAATACAAATAAAAACTGGGAGGGTCCCCTCTCTCTCTCTATCAAATCCCTCCTTCTCTCCTCTTTCTCTCTCTCCCCTGCTCCCCCTCCCCCAATACAGCCAGATAAGTTATAATTTCCCCAAACCTTAGCTCTTTTCCCCCTCCCATGCGGGTTAAAAAACCCAACCCTAGCTTTAACCCAACTTTTACCCCCTAACCCTAAACCCCCCAAACCCTTAAAGGGCCCCCCCCCCCCAACAAAACACGTTGGGAAGGCCCTTTTGCCCAAATTTTTTTTTGGATAATTGTGTCTGCATTTTTTTTAACAAGCAAACACCTACTACAAAGTTTTTTATTAAAAATGAAAAAACAAATTTTCCTTTCTTTTTTTTTTATTTTTAGAAAAATAGAAAAGTTCTGATATTCTAAAAATTATTTGAACTATGATACATTCATTTTTTTCAAATGGGAAAATTTCCCCGAAAAACGAATCCTATAAACGAGATATGGGAAAAATAATTTTTTTTGAATTTGACTTGCCTACGCCCAGTTAGGGACCCTTTTTTATGATTGAACCCGTCACTTTCCCGCCCAGGTAAATGGAAATGTTTTTGTCTTAGTGTTTTTTCTTTTCTTCTCTATACTATAAAAACAACCCTATTTTTAATTTTCCCCACCCCCTTTTTCAATAATCCCTTTGGGAAAAGTCTTACCCTTTAGCCTGTATTTACAACCAATCATGTCAAATCATTGAGTATTTTCCGTTGTGCTGAGAACACCTTCCCAGGGCCAATTTGGGTCTGATCTATGTTTTAGGGACAGTTTGTCTTTGGATCAATAATATCTTTCTAGTGGGACAACACCATATTTTATCATTTAACCCAAAAAGTAGTTTTAACCCTTTTTTCCGTAAAGGCCTGGCTACTATAAAAAGTAAATAAATTTTGAAAGGTCCAGTTTCAACATATTCAACTTTTTTAACCATCAGTGGGGTTCCCCAAATTTTTGGCACCCTTGATAAAATGAGGCCCAAAAAAGACTGTTTAAAAAAAATAATTCAAAAACTAACTATATTTTTAAAGGGTCAAAATATGGTAAATTAAATGATTTTTCTAATACATTTGCTCAGATAAAATTTTGTTTAAAAAGTAAAACTTGTTTTCTCAAAAAAGTAGGGGGGTCAAATTGACAAAACCCCCCCCAAAACCTTTTTCCCTTTGAGAACACATTTGGGTGATATTTGCCCCTTCCTACATACGGAAAACCTTCCAAAAGACCAAATACCGGAAGGGGAAAGGGCCAAATAAAAACCCCAATAAAGGAAAAAACATCTCCCTAACTGACAGGGGGGCTTTTAATCTTAGTCATTTACCCAAACCCCCCTTACTACTATCCCAATGGGAACATTCTACCAACATCATACTAAAAAATCCCTGTAGGGTCCTTACTACATCCCAATGTATACTTTCTACCAAAATCATACAAAATAAACCCCTTTTGGTCCTTACTACTACCCCAAAGTATCATTCTACCCCATCATACAAAAATTTCCCCCGGTAGGAAACCTTAACTACTATCCCAATGTATACATTCTACCCCTCATACATAAAAATTTCCCCCGGGAGGGTCCTTACTACTATCCCAAAGTATACTTCTTCCAACCCATACATAAATAATCCCCCGGTTTGGGGCCTTAAAACATCCCGTGTATTCCCTTCTACCAAAATCAAAATAATAATCCCCGGTAGGATCCTTTCTACTATCCCAAAGTATACTTTTTACTAACATCTCATGAATAATCCCTGGTAGGATCCCCTTTAATTTTTTCGGGCCCGAATAAAAAAAAAAAAATAAAAAAATTAATTTTCCTTGGCAACGTCTATTTGGGGGTCCCAAAAAAAAACTAAAAACTTTTAAAAAAAATTTAAACCCCCAAAAAATAATGTCAGCTGTGGTTTTTGTAAAATTCCCACATACACTGGGGGCAGGTAGCCTTTGGGTTAAGGGTGTTTGGGTTTAGTTAAAACCCAAAGGGTTTTTTTGGGTTTGAAACCCCAGCTACTAGGGGAAAAAAACTTTAGATGGGGCCCCTTTATTTTCTTTTATAAGAGCGTATGTTAAAAGACGAAATGGGGGTGACAACATTGTTGCAAAAATTTTTTTTGCAAAAGGAAAAAACCCCAAAATAACTGTCAAACTCCCTTGGCCTGGGGCCCCCATGCAAATCTCACCTCGTGGAGTTCAATGATCATGGGAAAAGTAGGAAAACCCGCCCCGAAATAAACGGAGGATTTTGTCCCACCCTTCAAAAACCCGCTGGCCATATCACCAAAAAACATTGGTAACACCTACGACGTGAAGGACTGAAATCCTGCGGGGCCCCCAAGGGTTTCCCCCCGCTTTAAGAAAGGGCCATATCATCCCGTCTGAAGTGTGCCAATGAACATCTGAAGGGTTGGAAAAAAACTGGGGGAAAATGTTGTGGGCAGGTAGACCAAAAAACAACTCTTTGGCGTCAAATCAACTCGCCATTTTGGAGGGGAGGAATGCTGCCTATGACCCCCGAACACCCCTCAACACCGTCAAACATTGGGGTTGGAAAAATTATGCTTTGGGTGTTTTTTTTTGCTAAGGGGGCAGAAAAATTCAACCCCTCAAAAAACAAAGGACGGGGGCCCTGGGACCTCAATCTTGGGGGACAAACCCCCGTCCCACACCAGGGGATTGAAAAAGGGTTGCGGATTGGGATTCCACATGACAATGAACCCCAAAAACCCACAGCCCGGGACAAAGGAGTGGCCCCAAAAAAAACCCATTAAGGTCCTGGATTGGGGCCCAGCCATCTCCAGACTTTAAAACCCATAGAAAAATTTGGAGGGAGCTGAAGGGTTTTGGGTTTCCAAAAGCGCCTCGAAACCTTTAAAGACTTGGAAGATCTGCAAAGAGGGGGACAAATCCCTCCTGAAAATGTGTGCCCAAACCCGGGGGCCAACACAAGAAACTCTGACCTCGTGATTTCCAACAAGGGGTTTTTTACACCAGTCCCAGTCAAAGTTTTTCAGGGGGGCAAAAACCCTTTTTTCCCCCATTAAAAAGCAAATCAAATTTTAACATTTTTGACATAGTTTTTTTGGGTTTTTTTTTTTGTTATTTTGTCTCCCCACTGTTCAAATAAAACCCCCATTAAAATTTTAGAAATTAACATGTCTTTGTCAGTGGGCAAAATTAAAAAAATCAACAGGGGGTCAAAAACTTTTTTCCCCCACTGTATATCAAACATTTTTTTTTTAAAACCCCTTTTTTCATCAGCAGTTTCCCAATTTTGGGGGAAAAAATAGAGGGAAATTGGGCTGACATGATGAATGATCCAGGGGGATTTCCCATACTAACCCGTTTATCATTACTGTAGAATATAAAGGGGGTTTAAAAATGATCCAGGGTGATTTTTCCCTACTCTGATCTCAATTTTCTGTATAAAAAACTATGGGGGTTTAAAAATTATCCCGGGGGGTTTTTTGATACTACTGATCATCATTACTGTATGAATAAATTTTTGGGTTTTTAAAAATGATCCCGGGATTTCTAATACTACTGTTTTAAAACATTACTGTAAGGAAAAACTATGGGGTTTAATAAAGATCCAGGGGATTTCTACTACTACGGTCCAAATGTATGAAAACTATGGGGGTTTTAAAATGATCCCGGGGATTTTTGAAAAAACTATTTATCATTACTGTATGAAATACTTGGGGTTTTAATAATGTTTCCCGGGGGATTTCTGATACTACTGTCTCATTGCTTTATGGGAAATAAAATGGGGTTTAATTTAAAGATCCAGGGGGATTTCTGATACCCAGGGGCATCATTACTGTATAAAAACATTTGGGGGTTTTAAAAATGATCCGGGGGGATTTTTTTGATACTACCGATCATCATTACTTTTTGAAAAACTATGGGGGGTTTTAAAAATGATCCCGGGTGGGTTTCTGATCTACTGATCATCATTACTGTAAGAAAAAACTATGGGGTTTTAATGCCCGGGGGTTTCTGATACTACTGATCATCATTACTGTTAAACTATGGGGGTTTTAAAATTAATGCCGGGGGATTTCTGATACTACTGATTTATCTTACTGATGAAATACTATGGGGTTTTTTTAAAGATCCAGGGTGTTTCTGATACTACTGACATCATTACTGTAAAGAAAACCCATGGGGGTTTTAAAAATGATCCGGGTTTTTTCTCATTACTGATCATCATTACTGTATAAATACTAGGGTTTTAATAATAACCCGGGTGGGTTTCTGAAAACAACCCGATCTCTTCTGATGAAATACTATGGGGTTTAATAATGATCCCCGGTGATTTTTTAATACTACTGATCATCATTACTGGGATGAAATACTATGGGGTTTAAAAAGGGTCAGGGGGATTTTTTGATACACTGATCATCATTACTGTATGAAAAACTATGGGGTTTTTTAAGGGTCCGGGTGATTTCAAAACACGATCACATTTACTGTTTAAATATTTTTTTTTATTTAAAAAAAATGCATTTTTTGGTTTAAGGGGTTGTAATTTGCATTTTACTGAAAGTTTTCCACCGGGTTTTTCCCCGCTGTGGCAAATTTCAATTTATTTGATTTGAAAATATTTTGGGGGAAAAAAAACCCAGCTGGGCAGAGCCTTTCCCCCAACCCAAGATTTAAATCTCCAATTTCCCACTGTCGAGCTCCAAACCCGACCCCGAGATAGAGTCTCCATACCCAGCTGTCAGAGACTCCAAACCCGACCCAGAGGGTAGAGTTCCAGTAAACCCCGCTGTCAGAGACTCCAACCGACCCAGAGAGTAAGTCTCCAGTACCCAGCTGTCGAGACTCCAACCGGGCCCAGAGAGTAGTCCCAGTACCCAGCTGTCAGAGACCCCAACCAGACCCGGGGGTGAGTATCCATTTCATAGCGTTGTGACTCCAACCCCAAACCCCAAAAGTAGAGTCCCCCGGACCGCTGTCCGAGACTCCAAACCCGACCTAAGGGAGAGTCTCCATTACTCAGCTTTTCAGAGCTCCAAACCCGACCGCAAGAGTAGAGTCTCCGTTTCCCAAACTGTCAGAACTCCAACCGGAAACCCGAAGTAGAGTCTCCGTACCCACTGTCAGAGCTCCAACCCCAAACCCAGAGTATAGTTTTTCCATTTCCCAGCTTTTCGGGGCTCCAAACCCGACCCAGAGGTAGGGGTCTCCAGTACCCCCTGTCAAGCTCCCAAACCCGACCCAAAGTAAGCCCCCAGTAGCCACTGTCATAGACTCCAAACCCGACCCAAAAGAAATCTCCATTCCCAGCTGTCAGAGACCCAACCAGACCCAGAGATAAGGGAATCCCCCCAACCCCTGTCCTATGAAGATGACCCGGGCCATGGACAAACTCCCCCCATTTTAAACAGCAAAACGACGCCATTTTTATTTAAAGGGAATAATACTTTTATTTTTCCAAGGGGTTTTTGGTTTTTTAAAAATTTTCCCGCCGACCTGAAAAAGGAAATTTTTTACCTTTATTGGAAAAGGGGCCCTTGTGTTTTTTCCCCTTTTGTGTAAATGCTTCCCTATATAAAATATGGCAAAGAGAAACCCGATATACTAATTATGTGTTTTGTGTCTATGGGAGCTTAACAATCTTTTCCCTAAAGGGGGACCAGAAAATTTTGAATTTTCTGTTTGAGTGTCTCTACAGCTTTAAAAACCCCTTTCCATAAAGGAGGACCAGAAATATCTGAATTAAATGTGTTTATGTTTTCTCTTAAAGATAAAAACTCTTTCCTATGGAGGACCAATTACTGAATTCTGTGTTTTATGTGCTCTACGCTAACAACTTTTTTCCATGATGGAGGCCAGATATTTCTGAATTTTCTGTGTTGTTGGTTCTCTACACTGAACAACTATTTCCTAATGGGGACCAGAAAATACGAATTATTGTTGATGTGTCATCCCGCGAAAACTCTTTTCCCTAAAGGGGGACCAGATTACTGAAATACTGTGTTTTGTGTCTTACAGGGAAAAACTCTTTTCCCCTAAGGAGGACCAATATACTGAAAATTCTGTGTTGTTTGGGGTCTCTACGCTGAACAACTATTTTTCCCAAAAAGGGGGACCAGATATACGAAATACTGTTTGATGTGTCTCTACGCTGATCACTCTTCCATGATGGCCTTTTCATTGAACAAACCCAGAAGGCCCAAAAATTTCTGCAACACCTGATTCCCAAAATCTTTTAAAAATATTGTTGGTTTAAAATTTTTTTGTTGAAAAACAAGAGTTTAAAACCTTTGGTAGAAAATTTGGGTTTTCAAAATTTGATAAATTTTTTTTGAAATAAAAAGATTAACCTTTGGATGGAAAATTTGGGTCTCAATATCAGAAAAACTTGTTTTTGAAATACAAAAATTTTACCTTGGACAGAACCCGTTGGTGGCCCCAAAATCAGATACCCAGGCTATAGTATTCTCTCAAGGGAAAGGGGGAATGTGACAATTTTTAGGGGGTTATCCCTGTTTTTTCCGATGGCCCTATCTCTGTGGTTTTTCTAAAAAAAAAGAAAAAGGGTAAAAATTTCTATAAACAGGGCTGATTCAAAAAAACAAAAAATTTTAGGGCTCTTCCGAGACGAACTAGGGCCCGGGGAAATCAGCGCCTAGGGGTTTGGGGCCCCCCCCCCGCGCCAAAGAAAAGGCCAATTTTAAACCCCCCCCACCTCTGCTCTACAGGCCCCGTTTTAAAACGGAAATATCCTGTCAAGGTATTTTAAAGGGAAAACATGTGGGCCCCTATTCTCTGTCTCCCCGCGTGGTGGCCCTCAGTGAGCCCCCATCAAAACCCTACTTATCATTTTTACATTTCTTTAATAAAATTTTGCTTGATTTTCAATAACCTTTAATGATGTCTTTCATTTTCCAAAACCAGACTTGAATTGACGCACTCTTACCTTCTTTAAATTTAAAACCCCTTTATTAAAAACCCCCTAAAAAATAAATTTTTGTAAACCCTTGTCCCTTTCCCGGTTAGACTATTATCATGATTTATGTTTTTTCTGAACCGGGGCCTGGAGAGCCCCCTGGGTGTGAAACTCTGTGGGCTCAGAGTGAAACTCCAAAAAAGCCTTTTGGGCTGAAAGTCCACTGACCTCGGAAAGGACATTTTAAATCAGTGTGTCCATGGAAATAGCTGCTAAAAGGCTCACCAGTTTGGGTTTATCAAACTTTGGGGTCCTTTTAACAACCAATCCCCCCTGATACATTTTTTAAACTTTATACACAGGTTCCTTTTCCCCCTAGAAAAAATAATTTTAGAAATCAAAAACCGCTCCCTGTGGGATCCCATGTAAAAAGGTGCCTTTGGCTCCTTTTAAATTTTATGTACTTTGGGGTACCAGGGGACATGTTTTTTTAAAGAGGGGATCCTCATACCTTTTTTCCCCCAAAAATGTTATCACTTAATGATAATTCACTACATATTCATTCAGCAAACAATGATCTCCTCCCCAAAATCACATACTCTCTTGAGAGAAAGGCCCACCCCTTTTCTTTTGCTACCCCAACCTCTTATGTAAAAATTATCATGATGCCACAGACCACGAAAATCAAATTTTTGGGGTAAATTTTTATTTGGTAAAATTTTTGAAGCCATAACTAGTCCCTTTTTTTTTTTAAATCAATGCTAGTTTAGCCAAAGGGAACCCCCTGCATGTAAATCATCAGTGGCGAAAAAGCCATAGCGGGGGCAGTCCCCGTACCCCCCCTTTTGCCCGCTCTGTTGGCTGTAACTGGTATGTTACTTAATTGATTGCGCACTTAAAGGGCAAGACTATAGGAAAAAAGTTTTTCCCCATTTGGGGAAAATTGAAAAAGGGGGTCATTTTTTGGGCCCAAACTTCCATTTTTTCTGGGTTGTTTTGCCATTATTTTTAATTAATGTTTCACATTTATCAAAGGGGCCCTTCTAAATTGAAAAAGGGATGGATCTTGCCTTGGCTTCCAGTTTAATACCCCGAACCCAGATGTTTAGAAAATTTTTTGCTAAGCTCTGCTTCCCTTTTGTTTTATTTTGGAAGCCAGTTTTAAAATTTAACCTCTCTAAATCCAAGTCACTGACATGAGGATTTTTCTTTCATTAATTGAAAAGTTTTTATTTGTGTATTTTTCCCCCCGAGCCCCAAAAAATTTACAACATCTTTTCAACCAAGAAAATTGGGCCCCAACTGGGAAAAAACAAGAGTGTATTTTTAAAATTTAAGTACATTTTATCACACTTGGGTTTGGGGTCAATTTCCCTTTTAAATTTAGTCAATTCAAAAAGTACAAGAAAATTCCCCCTTTTTTTCAATAGTTTTCAAATTTGAAAATGTGAATTGGAATTTGGTTTACTTTTTTAATTTAATGGAAAATTTAAAAAAGGAATTGCCCGCCAACCCCTTTATCTCACACAAATTTGGGGGGATTATTTCATTCCCTTTCACAGGGACTAACCAAAATTGTGTTTTGGGAAATGTTTTTGGGATACTTTTGCAGTACCATTTTGGGGGTTGTTTTCACTTGTTTCACTTCCAAAAAGGGAGTATGTTCCCCCTGTTCCTAACAAGCAAAGGTACATCAACTTGGGGACTCTTCAAACTCCTGGGTGCATTTTTCAGTTTGTTCCCGGTCGTTTCCCATTATTTTGTGCCGAATTGAAAAGAAAAGCTAAATAAATTTTTTTGTTTTTTTCTAAAAAACTGTGGATGTCTACGCCCTCTTACCCTGCCCCACCCCCAAAGGACGGGGTTTTATATTTTTTTTTTTTTATTTTATTTCACCTTTATTTTAACCCGGTAAGCCAGTTGAGAAAAGGGTTTTCTTTACAACTGCGACCTGGCCAAGATAAAGCCAAAATAGTGCAATAAAAACAACACAAGTTACATATTGGGGGAAAAAAAATAAAATCCAATACAACAGAAAAAATATTACAATTTTGTTCAAATGACAAATTATGGAGGTAAGGCAAAATACATTTACATTTCTTTTAGTCATTTAGCGAAAGCTCTTTTTCCAGAGCGACTTACGGGGCAAATTTGGGGTTGTGCCCTTTCCCCAAGGGGGAATTTAAAGTC
>CM072257.1:3349601-3402861 GCA_036851935.1 Coregonus suidteri | reverse complement strand
TTCCCCTCTGTACCCCACCTTTTCAAAAAACGGGTGTTCTCCTCTGCAAACCAGCACCTCCCCCTAAAACGGGTGTTCTCCCCCCTGCTACCCACACCTCCCCTTTAAACCCGGTTTGTTTCCTACTCTGTTACCACACCCCTCCAAACAGGTGTTTTTACCCCTGTCCCCCGCACCTTCCTAAACAGGGTGTTCTCCTCTTTTAGCCAAAAACCCTCTCCAAAACAGGTTGTTCCCTCTGCCCCCCAGCCCCTCTCCAAAACCCGGTTTTTCCCTTCCTCTTTTTACCCACCCACCTCTCCAAAAAACAGGTGTTCTACTCTCTCCCCAGAAACCTTCCTAAACAGGTGTTCTCTCGTACCAGCCCCCTTCTCCTAAACAGGTTTTCCCTACTCTTTTTAACCAGCACCTCTCCAAAAAGGTTTTCTACTTTTGTTCCCCCAGCACCTCTCCAAAAACAGGGGGTTTTACCCCGGTTAGCCAGCACCTCTCCTAAACGGGTTTGTTCTACTCTGTTACCCAGAAACCTCTCCTAAAACGGGTTGTTCTATTTCTGTTACCCAGAAACCTCTCCAAAAAACAGGTTTCTCCTCTTTTTACCCAGCCTCTCCTAAACGGGTGTTCTACTCTGTTGCCAGCACCTCCCCTAAACGGGTTGTTCTACTCTGGCACCCAGCACCTAGGGGTTTTATTTTATTATCATAAGGAAAATTTTAGGGAGGGTAAAAAGGAAAAATTTAATTAATATTGGGTAATAAGCAGGGAAATTAGGTTGAAAAATTTTAAAAACCCTATATCCCTTTTAAAATGGTTTGGAATGAAAAAACCCTTTTTCCCATAAAAATCCCTAGCGGGTTTTGGGAATGTCAATGCGTGTTTGGCGGTGTGGAGATTGGAGTAAAAATGGAACTAGTGTTAAAAATTTTTTTAATGCTTATGACCTTTGACCTGACACATGGCCACTTTCACAAAATCTCGGGGGCCCGGGGGAGGAGGAGGGAATGATAAATTTTTTAATGTGTTATAAAATGATAAGGGGGTGAAAAAAGAATAACATTTTTTTTATTTTAAATCCGATACAGGCTTAAAAAAGGGAAATTTATAAAACTGGAGTAATGCGGGTTTTTTTTAAATGAATGCTGTGTTTTTTCCCAAAGGGGCTCAAAAAATTTGGGGCCCCAGGGGGTTTGTTATGGGACATTTGGATGCATTACTTTTTTTTTTTTAAAAAGGGGGTTTTTAAAGGGAAGGGGCCAAAAAAGCCCCGGCAGCCAATGGGAAGTTTAGAATGAGAGGGGGGGGTTTACAGAACAAAAAAGAGGAATGTACGCAGTTTTTTTCTTTTGTTTTGGATATAAGAGATCTGTAAGCCAGAAAGGGACAGTTTTGGTTCCATGGAGCAAGCTGGGCTTTGTGATGCAATAAAGTCTAATTCTTGAATTCACGGCTCCGTGTCTTGGAGATATTTTTTAGGTTGATTAATCTAGTCAAATCTTGCTTAACCACGACATTGCATTCCAATGTTTTCAGTTGATGGACATAATGTCTACTACTAGTGAAGACATCAAAACTTATGAAATAACAACCAGATGGAATCATGTAGTTAATGAAAAAAGTGTTTTTAGCAACCCTTTGCCTTCATAAGCATCTTTAACACACTCGTAGGCATTCTATCAACCAGCCTTCACCTGGAATGCTTTTCCAACATTCTGAAGCAGTTCTCAACATATGCTGAGCACTTGTTGGCTGCTTTTTTTTCCTTCACTCTTGCGGTCCAACTCATCCAAAAACAATCTCAAAAGGGTTGATGTCGGGTGATTGTGGACGACAGGTTCATCTGATGCAGCACTCCATCACTCTCCTTCTTGGTCAAAAATAGCCATACACAGCCTGGAGGTGTGTGGAGTCACTGTCCTGTTGTAAAACAAATGGTAAGTTCCCACTAAGCGCTAACACCAGATGGGATGGCGTATCGCTGCCAGAATGCTGTGGTAGCCATGCTGTTAATTGTGCCTTGAATCTAAATAAATCACAGACAGTGTCACTAGCAAAAGCACCCCCACACCATCACACCATCACACTCCGCCTCCCTGCTTCACGGTGGTAACCACACAGGCAGCGATAATCTGGTCACACTACCCTGGCATCTCCACAAAGCACAAACGGCGGTTGGCACCAATCCAAAGAAAAGGATAGACCGGGAGCTTGTGGACAACAACACCCCATTTGTGAGGGCAGAGAGACGGATCTTGTCAGTGTATCCATAATCTTTGATTGCACTGAATTAATTCGACTTTCTGTTACTCAAATTCAATTCCCTGTGGGATGTGGCCAATTAGATTTCAGCTCATGAAGCAATGTTACTCTCCAACTTGATCGTTTTCTCCCGATTAGTTAAAACTATAACATTTGCCTCTACTGTGGGAATTATGATGGACATCAACACAATATTAGACACTTTCAGTCCAACATACTGAAATAAAGCAAACTATGCAAGACGTAGTATACAAAACTAACTATGCAGTAGATTTAGTAGGCAGAGCGCATCAGAGAAGGATTCTGTAGTATTGCCAGGCACGACTCAGGGCCTGTACTCCTGAGCCATAGTATCATGCATAAGAAAAACAACAAAGGAAAGAAAAGCATTGCAAGTTTACATTTGCAAAGTTAGTGGTGTGGGAGAGGTAGAATTGTTTTTTGTTATCGATCAATAATGAAAAACCTCCTGGCATTGACAAGACATTGACTTAGATGGGAAGCTACTGAGGATGGTAGCTGACTCTATAGCCACTCCTATCTGTCATCTCTTTAATCTGAGCCTAGAGGAGAGTCTTTGTCCTCAGGCCTGGAGGAAGCAAAGTCATTCCGCTATCCAAGAGTGGTTAAAGCGACCTTTACGGTTCGTAACAGCAGACCTAGCAGCTTGCTACCAGCACTTAGCAAACTGGTGTTTGGACCGAATACAATGCTATTTCTCTGT
The DNA here is from genome assembly GCA_036851935.1 of Coregonus suidteri. NCBI lineage: Eukaryota > Metazoa > Chordata > Actinopteri > Salmoniformes > Salmonidae > Coregonus > Coregonus suidteri. The sequence continues at coordinate 3,399,881 of CM072257.1, read as the reverse complement.
AAACCAAATTAACAAACAGACTTTTCAGCATGCTTCTAGAGAAATGAATATACTTGGCCACTGTTAAAACTGTAACTTCCAGCTGGGACAGCCTCAGTGTTCACAGTAAACGGGTGCCAAAAGTTGTACAGAACTTTCACAACATTCAAGTTTGCTCTCAGCAGACCTGAAATTTTGCTTCAATGACGATTAATCTTCCTCATGAGTTGATTGGGAGTCAATTCCAAAATTCTGAATGAGCCCAACCCTGATTGCTACACATATTATGACCTGTTGTCTTTATCTAAACCAAAGCAGTTTGACCTCTAGCAAATGAAGTTGCAACTGTGAGCTGCTGTAAACTATGTGATTGGGTACAAAAGGTTGAGTCTCTAGATTCCCTTGCTGCACTGGGGAAATAATGAAATGGTTGTCATGGTGATTTAAACTGGGCCTGGTTAATCTCCCACTCGGAGGCATGTCATTTATTACATTTCAGCCAATTGATTAAAAGCAGCCTACAAGGCTGAACCTAAAAGAGAACGTCTAAAATAGATACTTATTTATATTATCCTAAAATCCTTTATCCTCGTTCTATTGAGTCTCTTGTTCAACAGGTAGTCTATGATATTAATATTGTAGCAAAACAGCGGGGCAGGGAAGTGAACCCCCACGGGTCGCTGGCGAGGGGGGGGAAAAAAAAAAAAAAGGCAAACACGCTATAACATGGCAATAGGGTTAACCTCCACATGGTGGGAATTGTAACGTGGCTCAACTACACAGCCCCCTCCAAAACAGGAAGGTATTGGGGATTTTTCAGTAGACTATAGTTCAAATCCTTTTAGACTCAGTAGACTATAAATTACACAGTTAATCACAACATGACAAGCACGGAGCCAGGGTTTAAACATAGGTTACATCTCTGTTGCTAGGCAGGAACTTTCCTTGGTTCCTCTCACTGGTGTAGTCATGGCCCTGCCTGGATGCTAGAACCTTCGTGGACGTGGAAGTTTCTTCTCTCTTCATCTGATCATGACTTTGGGTCAAATTCCTCCCTCCTCCCTAATCCACGGCTGTTCACTGCCTGATCAGTGACTGAAACCAGGACTTGTTGCCCTTTGCCTCCCTCCTTAGGCATATTCCTGGCACGGAGCAGGGGTTAAACATAGTTCAGACCATAAGTTAAACATGGTTAATCACAGCATGACAGGTGTTGGGGACTGAGTGGTACAGAAGGAAGAGGCTTGGAAGAATGCCTGAAGTGTGTGAGAACTAGCCTGCTATGTGTGGGAAACTGTATATGATTGAGAAATTGATTATGGAACCTGCCATGTTTAAGCCATGGTTTAGTACCGATTGATAGGTATGGGAATCAATTAGGGGGTCAGAATGGAGCCAGGAAATGGCCTCTGCTATTGGGGGGCTGTTTAATTTTACATGACAGGGCTGTTAATTTTACAGGACAGGGCTGTTATTCTACATGACAGGGCTGTTAATTTACATGACAGGGCGTTATTTCTACAGGACAGGGCTGTTATTTTTACATGACAGGGCTGTATTTTTACATGACAGGGCTGTTATTTTTACAGGACAGGGCTGTTATTTCTACATGACAGGGCTGTTAATTTTACATGACAGGGCTGTTATTTCCTACAGACAGGGCTGTTAATTTTACAGGACAGGGCTGTTATTTTTACATGACAGGGCTGTTAATTTACATGACAGGGCTGTTATTTTACAGGACAGGGTTGCTATTTTTACAGGACAGGGCTGTTATTTTTACATGACAGGGCTGTTAATTTTACATGACAGGGCTGTTATTTTTACATGACAGGGCTGCTATTTTTACATGACAGGGCTGTTATTTTTACATGACAGGGCTGTTAATTTTACAGGACAGGGCTGCTATTTTTAACATGACAGGGCTGTTAATTTTACATGACAGGGCTATTTATTTTTACAGGACAGGGGCTGTTATTTTACAGGACAGGGCTGCTATTTTTACAGGACAGGGCTGTTAATTTTACATGACAGGGCTGTTAAATTTTACATGACAGGGCTATTATTTTACAGGGGACAGGGCTGTTATTTTTACATGACAGGGCTGTTATTTTTTACAGGACAGGCCTTGTCCCGCCACTACAAGGCTGTTTCCAGACACCGAATGAGACTAGAAGGGAGAGAAAGTCAGATACCGCCATTATTATGAAAATAAGGAAGTGGGCGGAGGCGGTCAAGAGGTGAAAACTGGAGACAATGGGTGGAGGAACCAAACAGGGAGGGGATTAAGCTAAAATTGTATGTAAAATGAGTAAGGATGAAACTGTATATAAAACTGTAGAGGTGGGAAGTTAGATGCTCTGCAGACCACCTCAGCTATATTATCTGTGTAATAAAGTCCTATCTTAATTCTACAAAAAAACTCTGAAAGTACTTTTTGTTTTACTGCCGACACATACAATTTTTCTACATCAAAGTCACTACTACTTCAACCCCTCACCCGTCCAGGCTTTCTGATGGCCACCATCCCACTTCTGACACCAATGTAGCAAAACGGCGAGGCAGGGAAGCAAACCCGGGTCGCTGGCGTGAAAGGCAAACACCCTACACATCATGCCATTGGCACTAAGAGGGTTAACCCACTTGGTGGGAATTGTAACGTGGCTCATATACTGAGGATCGTTGCAATATAGTGGAACAAATATGATACATTACGCAATTACATATTTCATACGAAATGTGAAATGTAGAACTATGATATATTCATATGCTATATGTTTTAGAATTTGACTTACCCAATCCCAGTTAGCGCCTGTCCCAGGATTCACTATACTATAATTACACCATACATTTCATTTCTCTACACACTTCACAATAATCTCACCTTGTAGCCTGAATTCACTACCAGAACATGTCAAATCATTGAGATGTTTCCCATTCTGCTCAGAGAGCAACTTCCTGATGACGAGCGGTCTGTATCTATGTTCTAGGTACAGTTGATCTCCCGTTCTGCTCAGAGAGCAACTTCCTGATGACGAGCGGTCTGTATCTATGTTCTAGGTGCAGTTGATCTCCCGTTCTGCTCAGAGAGCAACTTGTATTTGCCACATGCGCCGAATACAACAGGTGTAGACATTACAGTGAAATGCTTACTTACAAGCCCTTAACCAACAATGCAGTTTTTGAGTAGTATGAGAAATCACCCTGGATCATAAGCAATATTAAACCCCATTAGTATTTCATACAGTAATGATGATCAGTAGTATTCAGAAAATCACCCTGGATCATTATTAAAAAAAAAACCCCATAGTATTTCATACAGTAATGATGATCAGTAGTATTAGAAATCACCCTGGATCATTATTAAACCCCATAGTATTTCATACAGTAATGATGATCAGTAGTATGAGAAATCACCCTGATCATTATTAAACCCCATAGTATTTCATACAGTAATGTTGATCAGTAGTATCCAGAAATCACCCCGGATCATTATTAAACCCCATAGTATTTCATACAGTAATGATGATCAGTAGTATCAGAAATCACCCTGGATCATTATTAAACCCCATAGTATTTCATACAGTAATGATGATCAGTAGTATCAGAAATCACCCTGGATCATTCATCATGTCAGACATTTCCCTCTATTTCTCCCCACATGGAACTGCTGATGTAAAAGGGCTTCATAAATAAATGATTGATATAACGTTGAACTCCCAACCTCCCAACCAGACTACAGTCTGTTACGTTCTCACATTCTCCACAGATCTTTGAGGAATTCCCCTTTTTCCTCCTCCTCCCCTTTTCCTCCTGAGTGGCGCAGTGGTCTAAGGCACTGCATCGCTGTGCAAAAACTGTGCCACTAGATCCTGGTTCGAATCCAGGCTCTGTCGCAGCCGGCCGCGACCGGGAGACTCATGGGCGGCGCACAATTGGCCCAGCGTCGTCCAGGGTAGGGGAGGGAATGGCCCGGCAGGGATGTAGCTCAGTTGATAGAGCATGGCGTTTGCAACGCCAGGGTTGTGGGTTTGATTCCCACACAGGGGCCAGTATAAAAAAAATATATATATGTAAGTCGCTCTGGATAAGAGCGTCTGCTAAATGACTAAAATGTAATGTAAATGTAATAATCTATAATGTATGGCAGTAAATCTTACTTTGGGTCAAAGGGCATTGGTCCACTGATAACATTGAGAGGATTGTACATGGACCAGTCATAGACAGACAGCTGGGTACTGGAGACTGCTCTCTGGTCTGGGGATGGCAGTGCCCCCCTCCTCTCTCTCCTAGAGACACTCATCTTAGGAGTGTGTTCCCAACTTCCAGAATTACAGTGTGATAAAAAAGACTCACACACCATTTAGGAGACACACACTTCCTTGATTAAAACATATACTTACTAGTTTTACAGGATATCCTGCTCTGCCCTCTCTCCAGTTTAGAGTTTATAGGATATCCTGCTCTGTCCTCTCTCCAGTTTAGAGTTTACAGGATATCCTGCTCTGTCCTCTCTCCAGTTTAGAGTTTATAGGATATCCTGCTCTGTTCCTCTCTCCAGTATAGAGTTTACAGGATATCCTGTCCTCTTTAGAGTTTATAGGATATCCTGCTCTCTCTCCAGTTTAGGAGTTTATATGATATCCTGCTCTGTCCTCTCTCCAGTTTAGAGTTTATAGGATATCCTGCTCTGTCCTTATCACAAGCCGGGCTAGAACTCCGGTCTCAGATGTGGGAGAGCTGGGGGTACTACCCCTTAGCCACAGAGGAGGTGTTGTAGGACCCAAATGAAACACCCAAGGCAATACTCCAGGCAAGTAGATTTAATGTACCAAAAACAGGAGGCAAAACAAAACAACTCCACGAGGGGAGAAAAACAAACTAAAGATAACTTCGAACAGCCTTACTAGGACAGACACGGTGGGGGACAAAGCAGGAGAGACACATAGTCAGGACGCAATAACCAAGTGACAAACAAGGGGAAAACACACAGCTAAAAATAATAAAGGGAAAACAAGGCACAGGTGACCTGGATCAAACTAATGAGGACACACGAGGAAGAACTAAGGCAGAGGGGAACACAGCTGACCTCTAGAGGCCCGGAGACAAACAGGAGAAGCAGGAAGCTGACAGGACCCCCCTCCTCTAGGAACGACTCCTGAAGTTCCTTCCCGAACACCCTGGCCCCAGGGTGCGAAAATCTCGGATCAACCCTGGGTCCAGGATGTCCCTGGCTGGAACCCAGGAGCGCTCCTCTGGCCCGTAGCCCTCCCAGTCCACCAGATACTGCAGAGAGTTCTGGACCCTACGGGAGTACAGTATCCGGCGGACTGTGTAGGCTGGCTGGCCGTCAATGATCCTGGGAGGTGGCGGGGGTCTGCGTGGGGGGGCAAAGGGAGAAGACAAGACAGGTTTAATAAGTGAAACATGGAAAGTGGGGTTAATTCTAAGGGAGCGAGGGAGAAACAAAACGATAAGACACAGGGTTAACCTTTCTAGCAATGCGGAAAGGGCCGATGTATCTCTGGGAAAGCTTCTTGGATTCGACCCGGAGGGGCAGGTTCTTAGTGGCAACCAAACTCTCTGACCAGCTCGGAAACTAGGGGCCGTCCGGCGGTGGCGATTAGCCTGACTTTGGTATCTCTGGGAGGTCCGAAGGAGGGCACGCCTGGCCTTCTTCCAGGTCCGCCTACAGCGTTGGACAAAAGCGCTGGGCCGAGGGAACACCAACTTGCGCCTCCTCCTCTGGAAATAATGGAGGGTTGTAACCGAACTGGCATTCGAAGGGGGAAATCCGGTGGCTGAGGACTGGAGGGTGTTGTGGGCATATTCAGCCCAAATGATATAGGTGGCCCAAGACGTGGGATTACTGGCCGCCATACACCGCAGGGTGGTCTCCAGATCCTGATTAATCCGCTCCGTTTGGCCATTAGACTCTGGATGGAACCCCGACGATAGGCTGGCTGTGGCCCCAACAAGCCTGCAGAAGGCCCCCCAAAACCGGGACGAGAATTGGGGACCTCGGTCAGAGACCCACGTCCAGGGGAATACCAAATATCCGGAAGACATGGTTCATGAGGAGCTCAGCAGTCTCCTTAGCCGAGGGCAGCTTGGGCAGGGGAATAAAACGGGCAGCCTTAGAGAACCGGTCTACCACCACTAGGATGACGGTGTTGCCCCTGGGGATAGAGGAAGGTCCCGTAACAAAGTCCAGAGAAAGGTGTGACCATGGCCTTCGAGGAAACAGGTAAGGGATGGAGCAGTCCCTGGGGTCGCTGGCGTGTCGACTTTCCCTGGTTACACACAGGGCAGGCCTCAACATAGACCTGCACGTCCTTCTTGATGGACGGCCACCAAAACCGCCGTCGGAGGAACTCCAGTGTGCGAGCACTGCCTGGATGGCATGTCAAGGGCGACTCATGACCCCACTGCAAGACGCGGGCCCGAACAGAGAGAGGAACGTACAGGCGACCGGCAGGACCCACCGCCTGGATCGGGCTCATGGACAAGAGCTTCTCGTACCCCTCTTTCTAGTTCCCACTGAAGAGGTGCGACGATCCTAGACCTCGGAATAATCGATGCCAAGGGCTTCTCTTGTACCTCGGGAGAATAGACTCGAGACAGGGCATCCGGCTTGACGTTCTTGGTGCCAGGTCGGTAAGACAGGAGGAACTGGAATCGATTAAAGGAAAAGGACCATCGTGCTTGCCGAGGGTCATCCGCTTAGCCTGTTGGAGATATTCCAGGTTCTTGTGGTCTGTGAGAACCTGGAAAGGGTGCTGAGCCCCCTCAAGCCAATGAGGCCACTCTTCCAAGGCCAGTTTTACCGCAAGCAACTCTAGATCCCCCACGTGGTAGTTGCGCTCGGCCTCAGACAGGCGGCGAGACATGAAGGCACAAGGGTGTAATCTCCCATCCGCACCCCTCTGTGACAGGACGGCTCCCACCCCCACCTCTGAGGCGTCCACCTCCACCACGAAAGGTCTTTTCTGGGTCAGGGGGTCACCAGAATCGGAGCAGAAGTGAAAGCGGCACTTGAGATCCTCGAAGGCCCCTGCTGCTTCCGGACCCCAGTGAATCTTGTCCCTCCTCCCTTGGTAAGCGTCGTCAAGGGGGCTACCACCGAGCTGAAATTCTAATGAACTTCCGATAGAAGTTAGAAAAGCCAATGAACCGTTGAACCTCCTTGACCGTGGCAGGTGTGGGCAATCGTGGACCGCCTTGACCTTCTTGGGATCCATCTCTAGGTGCCGGGGAGTGACAATAAACCCGAGAAACTGAGTCTGAGAAACATGAAATTCACACTTCTCAGGCTTAACGTAGAGGTGATTGTCAAGGAGCCTCTGGAGAACCCTGCTAACATTGCCCCATCATGCTCCTTCAGTGACCTCGAGAAGATGAGGATATCGTCCAGGTACACGAAGACGAACAGATTAAGCATATCCCGGAGAACATCATTAATCAGGGCTTGGAATACTGCGGGGGCATTGGTGAGCCCGAACGGCATCACCCGATATTCATAGTGCCCCGTGGGGTGTTGAAACGCCGTCTTCCATTCGTCTCCTTGCCGGATCCGCATGAGATGGTAAGCATTGCGGAGATCCAGCTTAGTAAAAATGGAAGCCCCTTGAAGCAGCTCAAAAGCAGTGGCCATGAGAGGAAGGGGGTATCGATTCCGAACCGTGATCTTGTTGAGTCCCCGGTAATCAATACAAGGCCTAAGACCCCCCATCTTTCCTTTTCAACAAAAAAGAAGCCCGCCCCAGCCGGGGAAGTAGAGGCATAGATGAGGCCGGCTGCCCAAGGACTCCTTAATGTAGGTGTTCATAGCTGCGTGCTCGGGGGAGGACAAGGAAAAGATCCGACCTCTAGGAGGGCAGCACCCAGGGAGTAGATCAATGGCACAGTCATACGTGCGATGAGGCGGTAAGGAAGTAGCCCGGGCCTTGCTGAACACTGCCTTGAACCGATGGTAAACACTGGGGACTCGGGAGACGTCAACAGACTCTTGAAACTGGGTACTAGGGGCTGAGGGACTCTGAAGCATGCAGGTGAGTTGGCAAGTGGGACCCCAGCTTAGAATGGTGCCAGTAGGCCAGTCGATCTGGGGATTATGTCTGCATAGCCAAGGGTGACCCAGGATAATAGGATACTCTGGGAGAGTCAATGAGATAGAAGGTCTCCGTCCTGCTGGTGTTTGAGAGATGGTAAGTCGCAGGGACTGAGTCGCCTCGGTAAACTTCCTGGTTCCAGAGGTCTGCCATCTAAGGCTGTAACTGCCTGGGGTTGAGGAAGTAGTTGGGTAGGGATCTTAAGTTCCTTAGCCAAGGTTACATCCAGGAAATCACCTGCGGCAGACGGAATCGATCATAGCCTGGACCCGATGCTGGTGGCCCTCCCAGGACAGAGTGGCTGGAATAGCCAGGACAGCGTTAGTAGGAGGCGCTCTAATTCTCCCCATCACAGCCCTCCTGTAGCTGGGCGGGGGACAGGCGTTTCCCGAAAGCTCGGGGCAAGTGGAGCGGAAGTGGCCGGGCTACCCCGCAGTAGAGGCACCGACGCTCCCTCATGCGACGTTCCCTTTCGTTGGGAGAAAGCCTGGAACGGCCCTAACTGCATGCTCTCCGGGGAATCCTGGAGCAGTTCAGGAGCCGGGGAAGCTCTGAATGACGGAGTCCAAACAGGAGAACAGAGCTGCTCAGAGGAACTTGGGACTGAGACACCTGACGGCGAGCCGTTCTCCGCTCTCTTAGACGATTGTCCAGGCGGATGGCCAAGGCTATGAGGGACTCGAGATCTCCAGCTGGTTCTCGGGTGGCTAACTCATCTTGAAGGGGCTCAGATAACCCTCCCTGAAAGCAGACCCTCAGCGCTTCATCATTCCATCCGCTCCTTGCTGCTATGGTCCGGAAATCAATGGCAAAATCTGCCGTGCTTCGGGGGCCCTGACGGAGAGACAGTAGGCGCTTGGAAGCCTCCCGCCCACTGACAGGATGATCGAACACCCGCTTGAACTCTTCTACAAATGCAGCGTGGGAGTCACAACAGGCCTCCTGGGACTGCCACACCGCAGAAGCCCAGGCGAGCGCCTTGTCTGAAAGAAGGGTAATGATGTAGGCAATCTTGGAACGGTCTGTGGGAAAAACTTGAGGGTTGGAGCTCGAAGGTGAGGGAGCATTGGTGAGGAAACCCTGGCAAGAGCTTGGATCCCCAGAAAAGGGCTTGGGAGGTGGTAGTCGGGGCTCCGCAACCGAGAAGGCCTGTCGTCACTGGGGGGTGACCTGGGGGAAGGGAGAGGACCAGGGAGGCGTTCAAAGAGCTGGCGGAGGGAAATCATCATTTCGGCCCAGGAGTGAGAATTATGACTAGCCATCAGCTCCTCTTGTCGGCTGAGAACGGCTTCATGGCGCTGGAAAGAAGCCTCATGTCGAGTGATCACCGCCAACAGGTCCTGGGAACTGAGTGTTTTCTGGGTCCATGATTGACTTGGTTATTCTATCACAAGCCGGGCTAGAACTCCGGTCTCAGATGTGGAGAGCTGGGGTACTACCCCTTAGCCACAGAGGAGGTGTTGTAGGACCCAAATGAAACACCCAAGGCAATACTCCAGGCAAGTAGATTTAATGTACCAAAAACAGGAGGCAAAACAAAACAACTCCACGAGGGAGAAAAAACAAACTAAAAGATAACTTTCGAACAGCTTACTAGGACAGACACGGTGGACAAAGCAGGAGACACATAGTCAGGACGCAATAACCAAGTGACAAACAAGGGGAAAACACACAGCTAAAATACTAAAGGGGAAAAACAAGGCACAGGTGACCTGGATCAAACTAATGAGGACACACGAGGAAGAACTAAGGCAGAGGGGAACACAGCTGACCTCTAGAGGCCCGGAGACAAACAGGAGAAGCAGGAAGCTGACAGTCCTCTCTCCAGTTTAGAGTTTATAGGATATCCTGCTCTGTCCTCTCTCCAGTTTAGAGTTATAGGATATCCTGTTCTGTCCCTCTCTCTAGTTAGGGTTTATAGAATATCCTGCTCTGTCATCTAAAAATATTTAAGTCTGGACAAGAACACATATACATTCAGTTTCAGGTATGCTTTTCTACACACCATGAGGATAAAACCATTAACCATGAGGTGTAGCTAACTGTTTTTATTTACTGACAACTGGGGTTAGAGACAGACAGAGACTGAGAGAGACACAGACATCAAATACTCATGATCTTTGACCTTCCACCTTTCCATTTCAGGCTTTTTTCACAGAAATTGCATGGTAAACACTTTTCATGGCAGATGATAGGCATTAAAATACATTCATAAAGCCCTTGACCATTTAAATAATAGTATTTACATTTTCGTCATTTAACATACGCTCTTATCCAAAGATACTCAAGGGCACATCTACAGTTTTTTTACCTAGTCAGCTCAGGGTTTCGAACCAGCGACCCTTTCGGTTACTGGTCCAACACCCTTAACGTTAGGCTACCTGCCACCAGTGTATGATGGGCATCTTACAACAACTACAGCTGACATTATTGTGTTCATGTTAAGTATTTAGTTTTTTATTGGGATCCCCAAATATACATTGCCAAGGCAATCAATTATTTTTTTATTTTTTTATTCAGGCTGCAAAGTAAGGATCCCTACCAGGGATTATTTATGTATGATGTTGGTATGTATTGATGTTAGGTAGAATGTAAACATTGGGATAGTAGTAAGGATCCTACCAGGGAATATTCATGTATGATGTTGGTAGAATGTATACATGGGATGTATACATTGTAGTAAAGGATCCTACCAGGGATTATTGATGTATGATGTTGGTAGAATGTATACATTGGGATAGTAGTAAGGATCCTACCAGGGATTATTTATGTATGATGTTGGTAGAATGTATACATTGGGATAGTAGTAAGGATCCTACCAGGGATTATTGATGTATGATGTGGTAGAATGTATACATTGGGATAGTAGTAAGGATCCTACCAGGGATTATTTATGTATGATGTTGGTAGAATGTATACATTGGGATAGTAGTAAGGATCCTACCAGGGATTATTTATGTATGATGTTGGTAGAATGTATACATTGGGATAGTAGTAAGAGGCCGGTTGGGTAAAATGACTAAGATTCAAGCCTCCTGTCAGTTAGGGAGATTTGTTCCTTTATTGTGTGTTTAGTTGTACCTTTACCTTCCTGTAGTTGGTCATTTGGAAGGATTGTGTATGGAGGAATGGTCTAAGATCACTCCTAATGTGTTCTCCAAACTCATAAAACATTTTAGAAAAAGGCTCAGTGCCGTTATCCTCGCAAGGGAGGTATTGAAACGGGGTGCCAATTTTGACCGCTACCTTATTGAGAAAAAAAGTATTACTTGTTAAACAAAATCTCTTTCTCTGAGCAATTGTATTAGTATAAAATCATTTAATTTAATAATTTGGGACCCCACTGTATACTTCAAGTTAGAGATATGTTTGAAACTGGATCCATCATAATGATTCAACATTTTATAGTATGCCATAGCCTTTTTACTGGCCAAAGGTTTATTTTAAACTACTGTTATGTTAATGCTATACTATGGTGTTGTGCCACTAGACTTTGACCAGATATTATTGCATCCAAAGATCAACTGTACCTAGAACATAGATACAGAGCCACTTGTCATCAGGAAGGTGCTCTCTCAGCACAACGGAAAATATCTCAATGACTTGACATGTTCTGGTTGTGAATACAGGCTACAAAGGTAAGAGTCATCCAAGGATTATTGTAAAGTGTGTAGGGAAATTAAATATATGGTGTTATTATAGTATAGAGAATGACAGTAAAACACTCAGATCTAACAGTCCATTTCACCTGGGACAGGTACGTGACAGTCAATCATACAAAATGGCGCTAACTGGGCGTAGGCAAGTCAGATTCAAAAACATATTGTTCATATCCTATTATAGGATTCATATATCGTGGTTATTTTACAATTTGTACAAATGTTATGTATCATAGTTCTAAATCATCTTTCAGAATATCAGAACATTTGTTGTTTTATAAATTACAATGAGCTCCTGCTTCCTGTGTAAATTTGGTATGAAACCTTAACGTACTTTTTCTTAACATGATATTATGAATTAAATTCAATAATATCATAATTATATCAGACCTGTTGAACAAAGCAACACACTAGAATGAGTGGAATTATTACATAGAAAGTGAGACATTATTATCATTTTTTTTTTTTTTTATTTTAGTTTTAGATCAGCTTTAATATTTCAGATAGATTGTAAACTTCCATCAATCCCCCATTATTATTTTATATTATTATTATTATTATTATTAGTTCCACTACATGGAGAAAAGGTTAACAATATCAGTCATGACATTTACATTTAGTAGTCATTTAGCAGACGCTCTTATCCAGAGCGACTTACATGAGCAATTAGGGTTAAGTGCCTTGCTTAAGGGCACATCGACAGATTTTTCACCTAGTCGGCTCGGGGATTAGAACCAGCGACCTTTCGGTTACTGGCACAACGCTCTTACCCACTAAGCTACCTGCTAACTAAACTACGTGTTGATGTGATTGCATTAAATCACCTGACTGTTTGGATGTGTCTGTTAGTAAAATGTTTATTTCTAAGAGATAATGAATAAAATAGAACAATTGACCTTCAATAATTAGTTGTCACTGTGTTAACCACAACCAACATGCTGCATCTCTGTTTAGGGGTCAGTGCTCTAAAATGAGTCTCTCTGGGGAGAGAGGAGGGGGGGCCCGGACTCTAAAATGAGTCTCTCTGGGGAGAGAGAGGAGGGGGTCCCTGCCTCTAAAACAAGTCTCTCTGGGGGACATGACATCAAAGCTAAGAGGTGAGATGACAATGTTGTTTAAGAATTTATAAGGAGTTTATTTCTAAAACGTTATATCCACCAATTTTTTCACGTTTGTTATTTTACATCAGAAAATGATTGCTTATGGGTACCTTCATGTGCGTGTAAAAATTGGTTGTTCTAAGATTTTAATTAATAGATTTTTGCGTATTAATTTTTGTTTAAGCAAAACGCTATATAGCTGGAATGAAATGTTTGTATCCTGTATATTTGACTGTGATATATGGTTGTCTCACCACAGCACACACACACCACACACACACACACACACACACACACAGACACATCTTTACCAGCATACACACACATCTATAGAAGTTCTGCATGACACAATCATTTATCCTACTCTTAGTTATTGTCTAATATGTTGTCATGCAGAACCTTATTGTTTTTACTAATTCTGATCGTTGTTACAAGCGGAATTTTGACAATACTACCATCAAATCAACACACTCTTCACTCCTGTTTTAAACAACAAGGGTTCTATCGCTTGCTTAATATATGGAACCACTAAAAGTTCTATATAGAAACCTTTTATAGGGTTCTTTAATCAGAACTCTAGAGGTTCTTCTTCCCTGAACCAAAATGGCTCCATATAGAACCCTGCATGGTGTCATTTATGAATTATGGCTACTACTATTAAAAAGGAAATTTTTAGCTAAGAATATAATTTATAGGGAAAATAGGAATGGTTGAAAAATCCCAATATTCATAAAAAATTATCCTTAGAAATAGCAGTGCTGGGGGTTTGGAAAGCCATAGTCAGTCACAACAATAGAACAATACTCTTATGAAAAATATTGATCTTTAACTTACAGTCAGTGGATACTATGCGACTAGAAAGGTTAAAAATGCATGCAAGAAATCACAGCCGCAGCCCCCTGAAAAAAATATTGGCAGGTGGAAATCAAAGAGGGATGTTCTACGGAGATAGGTGGGCGGGGCTGAGAGTAGCAGAGGTGTGGGATTAAAAAAGATCATGATCGGTTAATAGTCATTACTGTAAACACTATAGATGTCGGGTACTATCTATTCCAAATCTAATATGTAAATGTGTATAATTAATTATTATTATTATTTATATAAAAAAGTAATTACTGTGTAAAAAATTATTGTATGGGGGGTAGAATTGGTATCTTCGTTATTCAAATTCGCGGGTACAATGGGGGGTAGGCACAGGGAGGGAGCATCTCTTTGTTTCGAACGATGGCCCAACTCTGGCTGACTTCTTTACAATACAATACATTAAAATACAATACAACTTTGTCCATTAGTTCAGCAAACAACAAAAAATGTATTTTCTGCTCCGTTCATAAAACCCCCCAAACAGCAGACCTCACACATACAGTTGAGACCAGCACAGGTTCAAGCTGCAGTGCAGCGCCCCCTGGATGGAGAGCATGTTGTGGGGTTAAGGGCCTTGCTCAAGGGCCCAACGAAAGGTGATTTGTTTTGAGGACGTGGACCCAGCAGCCCTCCAGGGGTCAGATCAATTCCGTCCGTTCTTTCCAGCGCCCGGCCCCGGGATTCAAACTGGACCACTTTTCGGCCACAGGTCCCAACGCCTGCCACAGCTCCAACTCATTTGCCGCTGGGCGAAAACCTGAGTTAATATTCAGAAATAAGCATGAGTTAATCTGCCAAAATGAAGACAAAATGTTATGCAGACATCATTATTATGATAACATACATGTAGTTGTCATCAGCAGCAGCCACAAGAGAGAGCCTCTGATAGTTCTGGGTAACTGCCAGACTGAGCCAAAACATAGATAGGTGTGTTAAAAAGACATGTAATGATTAACTAGGCTATTGAATCACCAACATTTATTATACATAATTATTATACAGAAAAATCATTGTCAAAAGCTGAAGAGAAACTGTTGCATGTAGGTCTATATATTTATGGATTGATCATATAGAAATATAGAAACATTATTTAAACTACTCCAAAGCAATTACATGTGGCGCAGGAACCACTGACTCACTGGCATTATTCTATAGTATTATCAAGACACCTGCTGTTAACTCTTAACTGGTTAGGACAGCTCATGAGGTGTCCTAAATATCTGCCGACTAGGTGGGACTAGAGGCTTCATGCATAGCTTTAATTTATACCCATAAGTGTAAAATGTCTTTATTCTCAGCACTTATACGACCAATGCTCTACTCTGAGACACTTTGTTATTAAAAAAACTTGGAATGTTTGGTTACATATAAAAATAAATAAAAAAATGAATATGACTAATGTAAGCCAGTGTAAAGACTGGGTTATGTATGCACTCACTAACTGTAAGTCGCTCTGGATAAGAGCGTCTGCTAAGTGATTAAAATGTAAATGTAAATGTATTGTGTTGCTCTGCTCATGTCCCGCGTTCTGGAACTGTCCGCGTCCCCGTACAGAAACTGCCCGCCGTCCCCGTACAGAACTGCCCGCGTCCTCGTACGGTTTGGCGCCAAGCATATTGTCCAGTTACGCGACTGAGTGGACTGAGGTGATGTTGGGGAACAACGACAGAGTTCGTTACAGTGTTGAGACGCCGAAGTTTATTGTTCAATTAGCTTTTTTTGCGTAATGGTCAGTGACAGTATGAGTGTAGCCAGATCCTTTTCACTCGCTATCTTTGTTCATCTTGTGGATCACCGGATTCGTCATCAGCCTCGAGGGGACAGACGAACGACCTGCTAGTTAGCCAAGCTAGTCGGTACAGCTAGCTAAGCTAGCTACTTCTACCAGCAGCATCCTAGTTATCCTAGCTACCACTACATCATCACCGGCTGCCTGCTTTTCTGTGGACCGATGGAGCTCCTGGTTGTTTCTTCCACCTGTTAAATACCGTGGAGGGCTTCTCCCTCTCTCGTTGACGGGATGCTGGCTACCTACCATCCCTCTGTCCGGTTCTCCTCTCTCTTCACTAGATGGACGGTAAACTTTTAGTTTTTAACCCTCTGTGTCAAGGACTGAACTTTTCGAATATTATTTTCGGGGCGCCTCAAGTTCAATTTTTACAACGTTTATTTCTGATAAAATTAGTTCATTGCATCCGCCATGGAACCCAGTTTCATAATATTACCTTCTGTCCCTGGTTATGAAGTAATCACGAAAAAACAGGCCTTATGTTTGGGCATTTTTCACCCTGCAGCTCCTATTAGTTCTACTGTAGGTTTACCTCAGGTAACTTATTATTAACAAAGGTTATGGAATACTTGGTGGAGCGTTAACCCGTAGGTCTTAGGTTTACCTCAGGTAACTTATTATTAACAAGGTTACAGCTACTTGGTGAGCGTTAACCCTGTAGGTGTACCTCAGGTAACTATTATTATTAACAAGATTACGGCTACTGGGTGAGCGTTAACCCTGTAGGTTTACCTCAGGTGACTACATGTTGTGGTGAGCCACAGTCTAAGAGGTGTTGTCTGGAGCCCAAAAGCCATCAAACGTTTAAACATTTCTGGTCATGGTTAAACATTATTTTGTTTTAAGAAAAAAGTGTACAATCTAAACAAAACGCCTGTCCCTGTCCTTTTTTTCAAGATGTAGCAGATTTAAACAGCCAGAATACATTTTTTATTAAGAAATAACAATTTTTTCTGATGACTTGTGTTTCTAAATGGCTGCTGGGTAATTTGATATGCATCGAAATCTTCGTTCATAGGCATCAAATTGAGCGAATGCTGCGCAGGTTCACTGAGTTGCAAAACCAAATGGGTTATAATGGGGTGATGGTTGTCTAATCGGGGTGGTCTAGCTAATGGATTTGTAGATCTGACGCAGTAGTTGCCTACCTCAGATTATGAGCCTAGCAAGTGTCATATAGCTCAGTTGGTACAGCATGGCGCTTGCAACGCCAGGGTTGTGGGTTCGTTTCCCACGGGGGGGCCAGTATGAAAATGTATGCACTCACTAACTGTAAGTCGATCTGGATAAGAGCGTCTGCTAAATATGTAAAATGTAAAATGTTAAAAATGTAATGAATGAGTTATGTAGTACCCACAGATGGCCAAAGGGAGGCGCAAGAGTGCTATAAACCCCATACTGTTTTTTGCCATAAAAAACCCTAAATCTAACAATCAATCAAAATGTATTTATAAAGCCCTTTTTACACCAGCAGATGTCAACAAAGTGCTATACAGAAACTCTTACCCTACTTATAACCTATTTTAGCTGTAACCCTAACCCCTAATTTAGGGTAGGGTGTAGGGTAGCCTAGAACACTTTTTAGAAACTATTTTAGTAATAATATTATCTTAGTAAATACAATTATATTATTAAAAATAGTGTTTTGATTATTTTGGTTGTTATTTTATTATATGTATAATTGTTAAGACAGAACACTTGATAAATAAGACACATTTGTTTTATTTTTCAAATGTGGTTTGAATTGGGTGACCTAGTAACCTCTGTGTAAAGTCCAGCAATTGGCGTGGGGCAGGTTTGAGACTGATCTAATACACTTTATTTCTCAGCTGCCTCACCAACGTCTGTAAATGTGAATTTTAATAACTTTTAATAGCTAAATATTTCCCAATTAAATGGCAGCATAAGACAACGAAGCATCACAGTTCTCAGGCTACAAGCAGCAATATGATTAAACATAAAATAGCATGCAACCAAATACTATATGTCCCATGATTTTCTGAAATGGTCACTCATTACTTAGCTAGCTATATACCTCGTATTAGGCCCTGTGACGCTTTTGGAAAGAGCAATTAAATTGTGACTATAGCAGGTGTTGAACCCCGGGGTAAATAATCACTAGTCAGATTCTCCAACCTCAACCCTAGTATACATGCATTTTTAAATATCTAATATTACGATTAAAACAACCTCGGAATAGATAAGACAAGAGTGCGTCTTCCCAGCCCGCCAATAAATTAGATTGTGCAAACCATCCCGGTTAGCAAATGTACCTCAACATGCCCCTCGCTTGTGCTAGTAAGCAGAGTGCTCGCTGCTGGTTGATGAATCTGACAATGAATGTACTAGGAAAATATGTTTTTCTCACCAGAGGTGACTAAATTAATGTTCAGGCTTATTGATAATCGTTATAGTAATGAAAGTATAATTCAAAACATGAGCATAAAAAAAAAGGTAATAATAAACATGAATCATCATTTTATATTATTTCACAGTAATCTGTTTAAATGCTTTTTCAGTCTTTCTCTTGCGTTAGCAGTGTGGAAAGGGAAGAAAGGGACAGTAAAAAGCGTGTGCAGCAGGAGTTTTCCTGTGAGGGGGAGTGGTGGTGTATCCAGGGAGGAAAACTAAACTAACCTTCTGAAATGTCATTACATTTACATTTACATTTTAGTCATTTAGCAGACGCTCTTATCCAGAGCGACTTACAGGAGCAATTCATGGTCTTGCTGATGCTGCCATCTATGGAATTATTTTAGCAACTGCAGTTGAGTACTGAATAAAGTATATCCTTACTAAAGTGTAGTAATTACTCAGAATTACAAATATAGACATTTTCTAGTTCATTTTACCACTTACAACCATTAACATAACAATTTATTAGCATAACAACACAATGAAACTGACATAAACCAAAAACACCCATACATTTAGTTAACTATATATATATATATACTATTTATATTTTTAGATGGGTGACATTATCTGCCAAAGTAACACCACCACTGTAGATAAAGAAGAGCTCTCCAGTAGGTGAAACCAAAACATTCAAAGGCCATTTTCTCAAAAATTGAGGTTACAGTTGATCATCTTTCAAGCAGAATTACTTTCCCATTGTTCCTCAACTGTAGTGTATGATATACCTTTTTCTAGCTGAGTCTCTACAATTTATCCAATGTAAAAAAACGTCAATTTCAAGTGTTGCTATATAAGACCGAATCGAGCCGGTCGGGCCACATTTGACTGTGTAAAACCTAGCAGTACTACTTATTTCTCTGAGAGTGAGGCAGATATTCCAAGATATATATTATTACGTGTGTAAAACATAGCAGTACTACTATTACTTTTCTGAGAGTGAGGCAGATATATATTATTACTGTGTAAAAACCTAGCAGTACTACTTATTTATATCTGAGAGTGAGGCAGATATGTATAGCATTTTGCCAAAAAAACATTCATTTATGAACATTTCTGAAAAATTTGCCTAGTCCCCCTAAGTTTCTTTTTTACCGCTACCTACATGTACATATTACCTCAACTACCTGGTACCCCTGGACATGTACTCAGTACTGATACTCCTTAGAGAGTCTCATTACTACCTCCAACTACCTGGTACCCCTGCACATTGACTCAGTACTGGTACTCCTTGTATATAGTCTAGTTATTAACTCTTAGTTATTAAATATGCTTACACAATAAAAAAAAATTCACTAAATCATAGATTATGGCACATCATTGCGCACATGTTAGGCTACACATCATGAAATATATTGAGACAAATTACAGACAGTAGCCTACAAGTAGCAAAATACAACTAAATATATTGAACATTGACTATATTTCAATATGATTGAAATAGGCACTATAGCCTACTGTTTATATTGTAATGCAGTCATCTCGGTTTTCATTTGAAGCAAATTTGTGTACTTCTGTTGTTTTGAATCAATTGCAAAGACATTGTCAACTTTGTATTTGTAGTCAACTTTGTTCTGAATTTATCGGTGGTCAAAGAGAGATGGATAAACCATGTGATTCTATGTTTAGTGGAGATCTTCTGTGTATAAAGTGACGCGAGAGGGCAAAAAAGCATCTAACTGTCAAGAGTGCTGATGTGGATGCGGTGGTGAAGTCAAGCGCAGGACGACTTTACTAATCACCTCTACACAAAAAATAAACGGCCTCAAAACACTCGAGGCGAACAAATACGTGGAGTGCGTAAAACAATGCCAGGGTACACAGTCGAGACAATAGGACAATAACACACAAATGCAAACATAACACAGGGGAACTTATAGGTGACATAATCAATACAGAATACGAAACAGGTGCATCAATTAGACATGACAAAACAAACATCGAAAACATCAAGCGGTAGTAGCTAGTACTCCGGGAACGCCGAAGCCTGCCCGAGCAAGGGGGGACAGTAACGACGCACTTGGCTGTTTGTCTACAAGTGGTCTGAGGCAGGTGGTAGAATCAATATGAGCATTTTCAAGTGCAACGTTAATAACGATGGTTTTGGGAAACAGCTCAGAGATTTAACAATGCTCCTACCAAGGTTCTAATGATGAACTTGGCCTTAAAATGCTTTTGGGAATCCGGACCCTTGATAAAAAACATCTGCTAAATGACTAAAATGTCAAATGTAAATGTTTTACATACAGATCTCATATTACTGTATTGAATTTATTTTAAATATTGATGTCACAAGCGTATCATTTGTACAGTTCTTTATTAAAAATGTAGTTATTTGTTACATTTAACTGTGTAAAATAAGTAGCAGTACTACTTATTTCTCTGAGAGTGAGGCAGATATATATATTTTTACTGTGTAAAACCTAGTAGTACTACTTATTTCTCTGAGAGTGAGGCAGTATGTAGCATTTTGCAAAAAAACATGATTATTGTCTCTCTGAAATGAAACCATCAAGTGATAGATTTTAAACAAACACGTCTGTCATTGAACAACCCCATGCCATGATTAGCTAGTGAGAAAACACAACCATTTATTTGATAATTTCTTTAAACAATAGAAGCTAATTTACAAACATTTCTGAAAATGGATATATAGCGTTTTGGAATGAAACTCTTGTTATGTTTCCCCATCTGAACTCAGAGTAGATGAGAGACGTAATGTTTGTCTCCTTTTGTTGTGTTGAAGCCCAATCAAGCAGGAGAGACCAGCCTCCCCTGTACCCAGCTGTGTGTCCATGAAGAGTGACAAGTCTATGGAACAACTATAAAGTTTAGAGAGGGAGACTTTCTAGTGAACAAAGGTAAGAAGAACTCATGGGTCATGGTCAGTGAGTTAAACAACACTGTTCTCTAGTCATTTCTACTCTCCCATTTTCCCATTTCTTTTTGTTGTTTTTCATAATCCATAGGCTAACCCTTTTTTCAATTTTCATAGTCTGAAACAATATTAAACTACAACACAACATTCCCTCCCTGTGTGTGTGTGTGTGTGTCTGTGTGTGTGTGTGTGTATGTGTGTGTATGTGTGTTGTGGGTGTGTGTGTGTGTGTGTGTGTTGTGGTGTGTGTGTGTGTGTGTGGGTGTGTGTGTGTGTGTGTGTGTGTGTGTGTGTGTGTGTGTGTGTGTGTGTGTGTGTGTGTGTGTGTGTGTGTGCACTCCCTGGATGAGGAAATGTAATCTCATGTTTTGTCCACAGACACCAACCGGAGAGATCAGAGTCAGAGATTCTCAGTGGTCAGTCTTCCCAGAGTCATCAAACAGACCTGGCCTCCATATTCAGTGTGTATGTGGTCCTGTTATGTACATTTGTTTTGTTTTACCTCAAGTAAAGTTGATCTGTCAATCATTCATTAATGTGTTAATGAGAAAGCATTTAGTCTCTTGCTTAACTTATTTACTTGATTTATTTCAGTTGCTTGAAGATAATATTATGACATTTGTGAAGAACGAGCTGAAGATGTTCAAGAGGATTCTTAGTCCAGAACTCCGAGAAGGCTTTGAGAGTCAGAAAACAGGATAAGGAAGTGGTGGATGCTGAAGATGAGAAGCAGGAGAGCAGTGCCAGAGAGGGGGCTCTGAAGATCACCACTGCACGTCCTGAGGAAAATGAACCAGAAGGAGCTTGCTGACACACTGGAGAAAAGTAAGAGCTGTCTGCCTCATGTTGAATGCTGTCCTGTTTTAGAACATTTAAAAGCTGTAGCTAAAGTACAGCTAAAGTAGCTGTGTAACTAAATGATATTGTAGCAGCCTTAACACAACACCTAGTGACCTCATCAAGTAGCAGCAGGGAGGTGTTGTGTTGATTCATTGAGAGAGAGAGAGAGAGAGAGAGAGAGAGAGAGAGAGAGAGAGACGGAGAGAGAGAGAGAGAGAGAGAGAGAGAATATATAAGGACCTGAGTCACACCAGTCTGTAATGCATTATGAAAACATTTACACATTTATACATTCAATTAAGTGATAAATACAGACAGTTAAGCGAAGAAATGATTATAATTTAAAATGTTATAACAGTCCTAGAATACTGTAGGCATTAAAACAGACGTAATATTAATATCCTCTGTGTTATTTCTTCATTCAGAAGAGCTTGCTGTGATTTGCCAACGTGAACTCAAATGTAATCTAAAGAAGAAGTTTCAATGTGTATTTGAGGGATCGCTGCTAAACAAGGAACCCAACACTTCTCAATAACATCTACACAGAGCTCTACATCACAGAGGGTGGAAAAAGGACTCCGAGGTCAATAATGAACATGAGCTGAGACAGATTGAGACAACAACCAGGAAACAAGCAAGACCAGAGACTGCAGTCAAATGTAACGACATCTTCAACCCCTAACTGGACAAGACAAACTTATCAGAAACTGTGCTGACAAAGGAGTCGCTGGCATTGGAAAAACAGTCTCTGTGCAGAAGTTCATTCTGGACTGGGCTGAAGGAAAAAGCAAATCAGGATGTCCAATTTTGTATTTTCATTCCCTTTTCGGGAGCTGAATTTTATGAAAATGGAAAAAAAACACTTTGATTGAACTTCTCAATCACTTCTCAATGGAAACCAAAGAATCAAGAATCTCCAACTACGACAAGTACAAAGTCCTGTTCATCTTTGATGGTCTGGATGAGTGCCCCGACTGCCCCTGGACTTCCAGAAGAACAAGATCTGTTGTGACGTCACACAGTCAACCTCAGTGGATGTTCTGCTGACAAATCTCATCAAGGGAAATCTGCTTCCCTCTGCTCTCTCTGGATAACTACCCGACCTGCAGCAGCCAATAAGATCCCTTTCAGTGTGTATTGACCAGGTGACAGAGGTACGAGGGTTCAATGACCCACAGAAGGAGGAGTACTTCAGGAAGAGATGAATCAGTGATGAGGACCTGGCCAGCAGAATCATCTCACACATAAAGACATCAAGGAGCCTCCACATCATGTGCCACATTCCAGTCTTCTGTTGGATTTCTGCAATAGTCCTTGAACACATGCTGAAACATAAGAGAGAAGAGATGCCCAAGACTCTGACTGAGATGTTCATACACCTTGTGGAGTTTCATACCAAACAGAAGAATGAAAAGTATCTGGGAAAAAGAGAGACAGGTCCACACTGAATAAAGAGAGCATTCTGTCAATGGGAAAACTGGCTTTTCAACAGCTTATGAAAGGGCAATCTGATTTTCTATGAAAGAAGACCTGAAAGAGGCTGGCATTGATGTCAATGAAGCCTCAGTGTACTCAGGATTGTGCACACAGCTCTTTAAAGAGGAATGTGTGCTGTACCAGGACAAGGTGTACTGCTTCGTGCATCTGAGCATTCAGGAGTTTCTGGCTGCTGTATATGTGTTCCTCTCATTCATCAACAACAATGAGAATCAAGTTACTGTCTACAAGAGTGCTGTGGATAAAGCCTTACAAAGTGAGACAGGAAACCTGGACCTGTTCCTCCGCTTCTTTCTGGGGCCTCTCACTGGAGTCCAATCAGAAGCACTTACGAGGTCTAACTGACAAAGACAAGAAGCAGCTCACAGAGCCATGAAAAAACAGTCAAGTACATCAAGGAGAAGATCAGGGAGAATCCCTCTCCAGAGAGGTGCATCAATCTGTTCCACTGTCTGAATGAACTGAATGACCATTCTCTAGTGGAGGAGATCCAAAGCTACCTGAGATCAGGAAGTCTCTCAGAAGCAAACTGTCACCTGCCACAGTTGTCAGCTCTGGTCTTTGTGTTGCTTGACTTCAGAAAAGGAGCTGGATGTGTTTGACCTGAAGAAAATACTCCAGATCAGAGGAAGGTCCCTTCTGAGGCTGCTGCCATTGGTCAAAGCCTCCAGAGCTGCTCTGTGAGTACATAAAATGACATTTAAGTACTAATCATCAGGAAGAAATAATTCAGTTTAGAGAAATATATGTATTATAAATTAATATGTATTATAATATATAATATTACATTGAAAAACTTACTGAATCAGTGCATTGGTGTTCACATTAGTATAACCAATATGACCATGCAATTCTAGGAGACGGAAGATGAATCAAATGTTGTTTAAGAGAATAAACCAAATGCATCTGCCATTGTCCTTTCTACACTACGGGTGTTAAATTAACAGTGTGTTTGTGAAATCATGATGATCTCTTTGCAGGCTGTCAGGCTGTGGAGTCACAGAGGAAGCTGTGCTTCTCTGGTCTCAGCTCTGAAGTCAAACCCCACACACCTGAGAGAGCTGGATCTGAGTAACAATGACCTGAAGGATTCAGGAGTGAAGCTGCTCTCTGCTGGACTGGGGAATCCCCACTGTAAACTGGAGACTCTGAGGTCAGTATTCCTGTAGTTGGTCAACAAGTGATAACTGTTCACCAGATCCACATGTGTTTACCAGGCACACATAGTCCTCACCATATGTGTTTGGACAGTGAAGCTTACAGTTTTACATTTGGTGCTATGCTCCAGCATCTTGGATTTGAGATATAATGTTCATATTAGGCAACAGTACAGAATGTCACCTTTTATTTTGAAGGTAATGGTGAGAGGTTAGCATGTTTTTGTAGCCTCTGTAACTTTCTCACCCCTTATTATTCATGATTCAATTATGATCCTTCTCAATCATGGCATCATCAGGATTACTTTAGTAGTGTTTAGAAACATGTTATCTATTCACTTAGACAGAAAAGACTCAACACCAACGAATAGCAGTGTGGTTTTAATATGATTTGACTCTTTGCAGGCTGTCAGGCTGTCTAGTCACAGAGGAAGGCTGTGCTTCTCTGGTCTCAGCTCTGAAGTCAAACCCCCACTCTCACACCTGAGAGAGCTGGATCTGAGTAACAATGACCTGAAGGATTTAGGAGTGAAGCTGCTCTCTGCTGTCCTGGGGAATCCCCACTGTAAACTGGAGGACTCTGAGGTCAGTATTCTGTAGTCACTCAATGAACACACCAATCATTGGACACAACACACAGGACACAAACACACACACACACACACACACACACACATGGACACACACACACATACACACATACTCTGGGGACAGACACACACAACACTGAACCACACACACACACTGGACACATACACACACACACATATTAATTTTAGTAGTGTTTAGAAACATGTTATCTATTGTTAATAAATGATACATTAATTAATTTATATACAGTACCAGTCAAAAAAGTTTGGACACACCTACTCATTCAAGGGTTTTTCTTAATTTTTACAATTTGTACATTGTAAAAATAATAGGGAAGACATTAAAACTATGAAATAACACAAATGAAATCATGTAAGTAACCAAAAAAAAGTGTTAAACAAATGAAAATATATTTTTATTGGACATTTTTCAAATAGCCACCCTATGACTTGATGACAGATTTGCCCACTCTTGGCATTCTCTTCTCAACCAGTTTCACCTGGAATGCTTTTCCAAACAGTCTTGAAGGAGTTCCCACATATGCTGAGCACTTGTTGGCTGCTTTTCCTTCACTCTGCGGTCCGACTCATCCCAAAACCATCTCAATTGGGTTGAGGTCGGGGGATTGTGGAGGCCAGGTCATCTGACGCAGCACTCCATCACTCTCCTTCTTGGTAAAATAGCCCCTTACACAGCCTGGAGGAAGTGTTGGGTCATTGTCCTGTGAAAAAACAAATGATAGTCCACTAAGCGCAAACCAGATGGGATGGCGTATCTCTGCAGAATGCTGTGGTAGCCATGCTGGTTAAGGGTGGTTAAATTCTCAAATAAATCACAGACAGTGTCACCAGCAAAAAAGCTCCCCCACACCATCACACCTCCTCCTCCATGCTTTACGGTGGGAAATACCACATGCGGAGATCATCCGTTCACCCACACCGAACCAAAAATCTCCAATTTGGACTCCAGGCCAAAGGACAAATGTCCACAGGTCTAATGTCCATTGCCCATGTTTGTTGGCCCAAGCAAGTCTCTTCTTATTATTGGTGTCCTTTAGTAGTGATTTATTTGAGGCAAATTCGACCATGAAGGCCTGATTCACACAGTCCTCTCTGAACAGTTGATGTTGAGATGTGTCTGTGACTTGAACTCTGTGATGCATTTATTTGGGTTGCAATTTCTGATGCTGGTAACTCTAATGAACTTATCCTCTGCAGCAGAGGTAACTCTGGGTCTTCCATTCCTGTGGCGGTCCTCATGAGAGCCAGTTTCATCATAGCGCTTTATGTTTTTTTATGACTGCACTTGAAGAATCTTTCAAAGTTGTTGAAATTGTTCCGTATTGACTGGCCGTCATGTCTTAAAGTAATGATGGACTGACATTTCTCTTGCTTATTTGAGCTGTTCTTGCCAATAAATATTGACTTGGTCTTTTACCAAATAGGGCTATCTTCTGTATACCCCCCTATCTTGTCACAACACAACTGATTGGCTCAAACACATTAAGAAGGAAAGAAATTCCACAAATTACCTTTAAGAAGGCACACCCTGTTAATTGAAATGCATTCCAGGTGACTACCTCATGAAGCTGGTTGAGAGATTGGCAAGAGTGTGCAAAGCTGTCATCAAGGCAAAGGGTGGCTATTTGAAGAATCTCAAATATAAAATATATTTTGATTAATTTAACACTTTTTTGGTTACTACATGATTCCATATGTGTTATTTTCATAGTTTTGATATCTTCACTATTATTCTACAATGTAAAAATAGTAAAAAAAAAGAAAAAACCCTTGAATGAGTTTGGGTGTGTTTTAAACTTTTGACTGGTACTGTATATATACATATATGAATAGATATGGCAGGTTTTCAGGACACTGAAATAATATATTTTCACACAAAAGAATAGCAGTGTGGTTTTAATATGATTTTACTATTTGCAGGCTGTCAGGCTGTGGAGTCACAGAGGAAGGCTGTGCTTCTCTGGACTCAGCTCTGAAGTCAAACCCCTCACACCTGAGAGAGCTGGACCTGAGTAACAATGACCTGAAGGATTCAGGAGGTGAAGCTGCTCTCTGCTGGACTGGGGAATCCCCACTGTAAAACTGGAGACTCTGAGGTCAGTATTCCTGTAGTTGGTCAACAAGTGATAACTGCTCACCAGATCCACATGTGTTTACCAGGCACACATAGTCCACACCATATGTGTTTGGACAGTGAAGCTTACAGTTAAAAATGTGGGTGCCATGCTCCAGCATTTTGGATTTCAGATATAATGTTTCCATTAGGCAACAGTACAGAATGTCTCCTTTTATTCAAAGGTATTCATATATATATATATATATATATATATATATATATATATATATATAAATATATATTTTACCGTTTAGAAATGAAGGCACTTCATGTATCTTGTTCTCCCATTTGAAAAAGTCGTAATAATTTGGACATATTCACTTATATTGTATTAAAGTAGTCATAAGTTTAGTATTTGGTCCCATATTCCTTACCCGCAGTGATTACATCAAGCTTGTGATTCTACAAACTTGTTGAATGCATTTGCAGTTTGTCTTGGTTGTGTTTTTGGATGATGTTTTTCCCAATAGAAACTGAAGGGTGAATAATGTCCTGTCATTTTGGAGTCCCACCACTTCACTTGTATTGTCAGTAAGAATAGAAGATGTTTCTGAACACTTCTACATTCATGTGGACGCTACCATGATTATGAATAATCATGAATGAATCGTGAATGATGATGAATGAGAAAGTTACAGAGGAACAAGGATCACACCCCCTCTGTTATTGGTAATGGTGAGAGGTTAGCATGTTTTTGTTGTAGCCTCTGTAACTTTCTCACTCAGTATTATTCATGATTCATTCATGTTTTTTCTTAATCATGTCATCATCAGGATTAATTTAGTAGTGTTTAGAAACATGTTATCTACTCACTTAGACAGAAAATACTCCAGTCATCATCCACCATTCAGTTACTATTGGACAAAAACATAACCCAAAACACAACCAAAACAAACTGCAAATGCAACCAACGAGTTTACAAACAAATACTCAACTTTTGACTACTTTAATGCATTATAAGTGAATTGGTCAGAATACGTTTGACTTCTGCAAATGGGGAGACTAGATACATAAAGTGCTTTCATTTCTAAACGGTGAAACAGATATGTATTAAAATATCCTCAAATAAAAGGTGACATTATATACTGTCACCTCATATGAAACATTTTATATCAAATCAAAATGCTGGAGTATAGAGCCTCATTTAAAATGTTATCTTCACTGTCAAACTAGATATGGTGTGGACTGTATACGCAATACAATCTAAATCTGATACCTCACTGTCTGTCTTTTGACTGATACTGCTTTTTAAACTGCTCTGGTCAGTCTACTCAAATCTACAAGCAATACTTTGATAATTTATAATTTCTAATAATGATACCTTCATGTATGAAATATATATGTCAGGTTTCAGGATACTGATGTATCTGAATATGTTGAAAAAAAATACTGCCACTATTTTCACCACCAAAGAATAGCAGTGTGGTTTTAAATATGATTTTGACTCTTTGCAGGCTGTCAGGCTGTCTAGTCACAGAGGAAGGCTGTGCTTCTCTGGTCTCAGCTCTGAAGTCAAACCCCTCACACCTGAGAGAGCTGGGACCGAGCTACAATCACCCAGGAGACTCAGGAGTCAGACTGCTCTCTGCTGGACTGGAGGATCCACACTGCAGACTGGAGAAACTCAAGTATGTAGAGGGTTTATGTCAATGTTCATATCTGACATGTTGGAGTTATCAGGCTAGTTAAGACAACACATCTGACCACCACTTGGACTAAGTTATATATAGACTGTGTGTGTGTGTGTGTATGTGTGTGTGTGTGTATGTGTGGGGGTCCAGTGTGTGTGTGTGTGTCCATGTGTGTGTGTGTGTGTGTGTGTGTGTGTGTGGGGTCCAGTGTGTGTGTGTGTCCAGTGTGTGTGTGTGTCCAGTGTGTGTGTGTCCAGTGTGTGTGTGTGTCCAGTGTGTGTGTGTCCAGTGTGTGTGTGTTTCCAGTGTGTGTGTGTGTGTGTGTTTGTGTGTGTGTGTGTGTGTCCGGTGTGTGTGTGTGTGTGTGTCTGTGTTTGTCCAGTGTGTGTGTGTGTGTGTGTCGTGTGTGTGTGTCTTTGTCCAGTGTGTGTGTGTGCACGTGTATCAGTACACACACTGGACACACACACACACTGGACACACATACACACTGGAAACACACACACACACACACACACACTGGACACATACACACAAAGGACACACACACACACAAAGGACGCACACACACACACACACACACTGGACAAACACACACACTGGACACACACACACTCACACTGGACACACACACACACACACTATAGACACACACACACACTGGACAAACACACACACACTAGACACACACACACACACTAGACATACACACAAACACTGGACACACACACACAATGGACACACACACACTGACAAACACACACACACACACACACACACACACACACACACACACACTGGACACACACACACACACACTGGACACACACCGGACACACACACAAAACACACACTGGACACACACACAAACACACTGTAAACACACACACTGGACACACACTGGACACACACAAACACACAGACTTACTCACACTGGACACACACACACACACACTGTAAACACACACACTGGACACATACACACAAAGGACACACACACACACACAAACACACACTGGACACACACAAACACACACACACTGGACACACACACACACAAGGATTAGTTTAGTAGTGTTTAGAAACATGTTATCTACTGTTACAGTTTTTTCTGATTGGTTAAGCACATTTTTTGTAACTATTGGCTATTTTTGCAAAACTCTCTACACACAAATAAGAAATCTTTCACCCAATTATCAAAAACAAGCCATCATCTACTAAGCACACAATGTGCCCAACTACACACTGATGGTATGAATACAAAACACATCTGGCTTTTGCTTTCTCTGTGTACAGATGTCAATTTGAGGTCATACTTTTGTCATAGTGTCATGTAAACATACAAGGATCCAAACGTCAAGTATTGGTGTTTTATTCACACTCATCAAAACCAAGACAAAGTCAGAACACAAAATAGTAATTTCACACAAAAAAAAAGAAAACAATCTAGCCTACATCATGTCGTCTTTCTGGGTCCGGCCACAAAATTTCGTCCACATCGCATGCGATATCCTCCAGTCCAAGGCACCGGGGAAAATATCTCCTTGAATGACGTATCCAGGCCTGACATGATGCCTGGTCAATATCTCCACATGCCTCCTCCATTGCCTGTAAAAGGGCTACCTGTTGATGAGGATGACGGTCGTTACACTTTCCTCCAGCACCAGGCAGAGAAGAACTCCTCGATGGGATTTAAGAATGGAGAGTATGGAGGGAGGTTGAGTGCCATGAAGAATGGGTGGTCTGTAAACCAGTTGCGGACCAAAGCAGCCCTATGGAAACTAACATTGTCCCATATGATGACATATCGGGTATGCTCTGGTCTCTGAAACAGTGAGCATGTCATGTAAGGTGTCCAGGAATGCAATAATGTGTGCAGTGTTGTATGGGCCTAAGGTTGCATGATGGTGAACAAACACCATTTTGGCTTATAGCTGCACACATGGTTATGTTACCACCACGTTGTCCTGGGACATTGATGATGGCACGGTGTCCAATAATGTTCCTGCCACGTCTCTGGTTTTACTGAGGTTAAAACGGCCTCATCTACAAAAAGTAGCTCATGTCCCATGGCATCTGCTTCTAGTTCCATCACTCTCTGGACAAGACAAAACAAATGCAACACATCAGGCCCATGCACAGCACTACAGTATGCACTTCCAAATTCAGAATCAATGACACTATAGCTTACCTGCACATAGTCATATCGCAGTTGCTTTACACGTTCTGTGTTTCTCTCGAAAGGAACTCTGTAAATTTGCTCATTTCTTATTCTGTGGCGCGCAAGTACACGACTTAGTGCAGAAATACTTACACTGTGTATATTTTGAAAGATGGTGTCATTATCAATTATGCGCTGCTGTATTTCGCGCAGTCTTATTGCATTATTGGCAATCACCATGTTCACTATATGGGTCTTTTGCTCTGGAGTGAACATTCTTCCTCTGCCCCCAACATCTGGACGTCTAGCAATTCTGTAAAGTAACAATTTCAGTATTTTTGCATGTATGGTACTGTTGTGTTTCTCATTAGAGTATGGCAGTGCTACAAAGTAGTTACTGATTCTCATTTCGAAATGTCCTAATGATGCTTGCCACAGTGTAGCGGCTCAAATTAGGCTGAACCCGTTGGCCAGCTTCCCTCAGGGTCATCCCATGGTTGATGACATGGTCCACTATTGTCGCTCTGATGTCATCAGTTATTCTATTTCTTACTCTTCTTACCCTTCCTCTTTCCCCCTCCTCGTCCTCTTCTTGCTCCTCCTTGTCCTCTTCCTCTAACTTCCTCTAACCCTCTCGCTTCTTCAACTCCACGTCCTCTTCCTCCAACTTCTTCAACTCCACGTCCTCTCCCTCGACCTCCTCGGCCTCCTCTGATTCTCCCTCTTCTCCCCTCTTACTGCTCCTTCCATTGTACTCCACACAGACAGCTTACCTGTGGCTTATTTATAGTGCTTAGGCTGATTGCAAAGTGAACTAATTATCTACAACAGTTTTCACATGTGCAAGTGTGCCAGACAGTTGGCAAAATAGTGTTAATGATAGCCATATACATGTGTATAATTTTGCTAGGAGTGTGTTGGAAATTTGGTAATTGAGTGTAAGCAGTGAGTTGTGTTTTAAAGTTCTGCAAAAAAGAGTGTTTGTGCAGTGAATTGTGCCTACAGTTTTGCAAAGTGTGTGTTACAAAATTGTAAGCTGACTGCAAAGCAGTGTTTGTGCTTTTAGTTTTGCAAACTCAGTGAGTGGTTTTGCTATACGTATTAATAGTTTTTAGAAATTGTGCTACTAGAATCACGATTAGCGCTTAAGCATTCAGAAAAAAACTGTAAAGTTTGAACTGTTTGAAAAATTTGAAACAGTTGGGAATTTTTTGTAGTGAACTTATGGAGCTGCTGTGTAGTGAGCTTGTGACCCCTTGTAGAATGAAAAAGTAATTTCTGGGTAGGTCTGCCTGAGTATAAGTAAGTGTTAGACTTGTCCTGTGAACACTACGAGCGACAAGAAACCTCAAGAGAGATCAACCACAGAAAACTCCAGAAAAAACACGTCTCCTAGACCAATTCTAGGTGTGTTGTGTCCTTCATGTCTGGGCCACAAGGACAAAACCATCGATGCCATTCTTTGTGATGCACCTGATTGTTTTAATGATGGGATTGATATGAGTGTAGGCCAACCGGACGATTCAACAGTGAAGATTTTCACACACAGCTGTCTCAAACAACCTTTTTCAGCCAAAAAAAACGGGAGTTTTTTTCTCCAGCGTTTCGCATGAGGGAATGGCTTAAGATAAGACTTGCTCTATGTCAGATCTAAAAGGCCCTGAATGGACCATCCCTGCCTGGGTACGCACTGGAAGAGGAAGTCTGTGGGCCAGATGATTTGAAAGTCATACGAATCTCTTCAGTAGCGTATAGTCCAGACTCCAAAGTGACAATTTTAGGTTGTTCTGAATTCAATAGCGCAAATGCCACCAAATCTGTTAGTTCGTATGTATTTTCAAACGCTTGCACAGAGGTCAACTATTTTGTGCCTGTCTTTAGCTTCAAGTGGCGAGATTGGTTTAAGGTGCTGATATGATGAAACAAGTGCAACAGTTTTTCCACCATCGTGAATCATTTACGAAGATGGTCCCTTCTGTCCTCAAGACAAAACTTGGGCTTATCGGCAAGAAGGTTGATCTATCATGGAAAAGAAAACATGTGAAACCTTGAAGGCCATGGAGAGCCTGCGTGGAAGAGGCAACGTCTGAGTCCCTCACAGCTTGAAGACGGGGATTTGGAGACTAATGGGGGGTGTCGGGTTACAAAAGGCCCCTGAAAAGGAGAACAATGCTGATTCTGCTTTTTTTCTGAGAAAAAAATATATTATAATAATTATACATTTAAACATGTATTGTTTAGTAAGGTGTAGTTTTGTGTAATAATAACGTTTATGATACATAGGTTTAGTAGTAAACATTAGTGTCATAGTTTAATATTCAATATTGTATAGTGAACTTTAATAATTTGTATATGTATGCTTACATTTCTGAAGTAACAATTTAGAAGAAAATAAAAGGTTTGAAAGAAAATTGTATTTACCTTCAATGAATTACAGCTCTCTCTCTCTCTCTCTATCTCTCTCTCTTTCTCTATTTCTCCGTCCCTCCCCTATCTATCTATCTTATCTATCTATCTATCTATCTATCTATCTATCTATCTATCTATCTATCTATCTATCTATCTATCTATCTATATATCTATCTATCTCTATCTATCTATCTATCTATCTATCTATCTATCTATCTATCTATCTATCTATCTATCTGTCTGTCTGTCTGTCTGTCTGTCTGTCTGTCTGTCTGTCTGTCTGTCTGTCTGTCTGTCCTGTCTGTCTGTCTGTCTGTCGTCTGTCTGTCTGTCTGTCTGTCTGTCTGTCCCTGTCTGTCTGTCTGTCTGTCTGTCTGGTCTGTCTGTCTGTCTGTCTGTCTGTCTGTCTGTCTGTCTATCTATCTATCTATCTATCTCTCTCTCTCTCTCTCTCTCTCTCTCTCTCTCTCTCTCTCTCTCCTCTCTCTCTCTCTCTCTCTCTCTCTCTCTCTCTCTCTCTCTCTCTCTCTCTCTCTCTCTCTCTCTCTCTCTCTCTCTCTCTCTCTCTCTCTCTCTCTCGTCTCTTCTCTCTCTCTCTCTCTCTCTCTCTCTCTCTCTCCCTCTCTCTCTCTCTCTCTCTCTCTCTCTCTCTCTCTCTCTCTCTCTCTCTCTCTCTCTCTCTCTCTCTCTCTCTCTCTCTCTCTCTCTCTCTCTCTCTCTCTCTCTACACAAGAGCCACTGGTTCTTTGGGTTGTGTGTGTGCGTGTGTGGTGTTTCTTAAAAAAAACTGTTTTGTAAACCTGTTTACCCTTTTAGAAAGAGTTCTCAGCTATCCATATTTGAATGGTCAACAGTTTGCCTCATCTAGGGGGTCCCCTTACACACAAGGGAACTGTATGTACACATGGGCTCCCCCAAGTGTCTTTGAAACGACTTTTTTAAACCTGTTTATCCTTTAACATTTTATCTGGGGGGGGGGGGGGCGTCCGGAAATGTCCGGGAGGCGTCCGAGGATTGGAATGTCCAGTGGATGTCTCAGTCAATTAAAAACAAAAAAGGTATTTGTATTCTTTAAGATGTCCCGTTTTACTGCTAACCTAAACAGATCCATTTGACCCCATTAAAGAGCGTCCGTGGGATGTCTCAGTCAACCAAGAAAAAAGACCCAGAGGACCAGAAGGCCTGAAGACACACATCTTAAAGAGACTCCTTGAATAATTTATTCCTCTTGGAGCATTTTGAAGGTGAGTTGAATTTTCAATATGATGAAGGCTTCTATATCTAACTATGCATATTTATATATATATATATATATATATATATATATATATATATATATATATATATATATATATATATTATTTATTTATGTTGTATATTATAAATGAATATTTTTAATAATCTATTGTATAAAATGATATAGTATATAATGAATGAGATGTTGTGTTTATTGATTTTTTTAAACGAGAATGGACTCTACCTACATATGTATATATCCTACTGTTTATACCAAACAAACGTCAATTTTATGTGACATGTCTCAAGGTGTCTCAGAACCCATGAAAATGCATGCCAAACCAAGTCTCTACTCAAGTGTGGACCACTGCCTCCACCTAGTGGATGTACAGTTACATCACAGTTATAGAAAAAATTACTAGTCAATTGAATTATGTGTGTGTGTGTGTGTGGTGTGTATCTAGAATGTTAGTATAATATTATATAAATATATATATATTAGGGGTGTAACGATTCATCTACTACATCGATGTATCGATTTATATTCATATGATCCAACTACATCGATCTGTGCGCGGCGAGTTGGCTTTTGGACAACATATATCGATCTAACATCGTTTTAAAATGTAATAAATCGATTGTATCGATACTAGGAAATAACCCATTGGATTTAAGCACGTCAGACTTTATATGCAGGGGTGCACATAACTGGTACGCAGATACGCAAGCGCGACACAAAATCAGGAATGCGTAATGCCACTTGTGTTACTACGCGCCTTTGTGTACTTGAACCGATCTTCTCATCTAACCTTACACATGACATGTTGCTTGTCAACTACTGTCAGGGATGTCCAAAAAGCAACAGACATTAAGCAGCCTTTTTGGCGTTTCGCCACCTACAAAGAAACGCCAACTGGAGCCAGAGCCGAAGAAAATACTTTTTTCGGAAAAGTGGCTCCAAGATGTGCAGTGGCTTGAAGCTAACGATGAGCGCACTGAAATGTGGTGCAAGATTTGCCGCTCAAATCCACATCTAGCAGACAAAACAGGTGCATTTTATAAAGGCTCAAAGAATTTCAACCATCCTTTATTTGACCAACATGAAAAGAGCAAGGAGCACACGAATGTGGCGCAAAGCCATTGCTAAAAGCTAGCCGAGAATAAATGCATAAAGCTAAACACGCACGTCCCATGTCTTCCTATTCTGAGGATGTTCCTTTACTGAATGCTTTTTGATGGATCTGAGGACATCACAAAAAACTGAGCAGGAAATAGTTTACATTGTGTCTGTGTCCAGCAACGGAGAGTTTACTTCGGACTTTATTGGACTGATTGAATTGGGTGCTGACCGAACCGCACAGGCCATAACAGACGGACTTGTGAGACTTTTCCAGGACAACAGGCTTGGATGACTGGACAACAAAGTTGGTCGGGGGCTGCTGTCAACGTAGGTATGGGTAAGTTTCATAATACCAGATGGTCTGCATGGAGGCATGAAACACTGTTAAAAATATCAAGACTATTGCCAGCCATTAAAATGCAACTGGTTACCAGGTATTTATTTCAGTCACACTGGTTGAATTTTTGGCTAAAAGGTTACTGAATCGATTTCAAGTCACTGAATCGTTTCGGATCGTAATCGTTCTAAATGAACCAATATCGTCCTTGAATCGTATCGACAACCACGAATCGTGATACAAATCGAATCGTTGTTAAAACGAATCGTTACAACCCCTATATATATATATATATATATATATATATATATATATATAGCTCTACCTACATATGTATTTATCCTACTGTTTTTACCAAACAAAGTTCTATTTTATGTGAAGTGTCTAATCAAGAGTGGACCACTGGCTCCACCTAGTGGATGTTCAGTTACATCACAGTTGTAGAAATAAATTACCTAGCACGTTAGTATACTATTCTATATCCCTCTCTCAATGGATAACAATACACATACATATACACACATATATATATATATACATATATATACATACACACATACATACACACATACAGTGAGGGAAAAAGGTATTTGATCCCCTGCTGATTTTGTGATTGACAGTTCTTTTGTGTTTTTTTTCCATTTGCGAATAGTCGCACCAAACTGTTGTCACCTTCTCATCAAGCTGCTTGGCGATGGTCTTGTTGCCCATTCCAGCCTTGTGTAGGTCTACAATCTTGTCCCTGACATCCTTGGAGAGCTCTTTGGTCTTGGCCATGGTGGAGAGTTTGGAATCTGATTGATTGATTGCTTCTGTGGACAGGTGTCTTTTATACAGGTAACAAACTGAGAATGTGTACTTCCTAATATAAAAGGCTTATCAGGACTGATAAGAAGACAGGATGAAGTAGCATGCTGTGTCTCAACTAACAATGTTATGCAGACTTTCTTTTGAAAAGGTTAAGGCTTCTCTGTCTGCCAGACCTACCAGGAGAATCTGGACATTTTCTGCGACTTGGAGACTATGTGGTGGTAAAGGATTAATGAAGTCATTGATGGACAACACCCAAGTGGGAAGGTTAGTAATAGGTGTTGATGGCTACCTTGATGGAGGGCCAAGTAAGAGAGAGAGATTCTTAGATCTATATGTACCATTGTAGGACTTTTCTAACGCAAAGGAGGAAGGTGGCACCGCTTCGGCGGAGATTTGTTTTGTTTTGTCTGTGTGTTTTTTGCAGCAGAGACTATTGGTACGCTGATAGAAGGATACACTCCACAGAGAGATGGTGATAAATGGAGAAGGACTCTGCATGATCATAGAACTAGTGAAGGAAGAAGGTTCATGCATCATCACACAGTCTACACCAATGGAGGTATGGATAGAGGGGAGATTGAACAGGTATCATGTCAACCGATGCTACAGATGGCTACGAGGAAACTGACGATCTGGAGATGATAGTAGGTATATACACTGCTAAAGTGATAGTATTGAGAATGCATTGAGATAATGATCTGTATTTATTTTCAGGATGAGGAAAGTCATAATTGAATTATGAATGTTTATATGTACGTTAATATAAGTATACATTCTGAAAGTCGTAATGGGGTGATTAAGTTGAGAGTTTTTTCATTTTCAGTGATAAGGATAAAGTGAATAAGAATTGTCATTTTAAATTTGGTTGAGTTAAGTAATTTGGTTGGTTATAATTTATAAGATTAATGAGTGATTTAAGTGAATTATTAGTATGTATAAGTATAGAAATGTTTTCTATAGATATTATGGGTTTAAACAGTGATACATTAAGGTCATGTCTTAGGATACATTTATATGATTTATTGAATAGACATTGTTAAGGTGAGGATTGTGAATAAAATCATGAACATGTTGATTAATTGGGTTAAAGTATTAACATATTAGTAATGATATAGATTTGAAGTATGGGGTGATATTGATATGGATGTTTAGAGTGGTAAATATATATGTTGATAGGAAAGTAATTAATTGGTTCCTATCATGGGGTTATGATATTTTCATATGATGTGAATTTGGTTGAATTATTAAAGCAGGAATAGTCTAGGGATGTGATGATGTAACAGGGAGTGATAATAGAGGGGTATAATGTGTATGTTATATCAGGTATATTAGGAGGACAAAGGCGGAGGTGAATATTGTATATTTTAACAATCATGGGTTGTTAAGCAATTGGGTCTGAGATGTTAATCATTAGAATGTGTAATTGATAATCACATAGAATTGGAGGCTATTATATTAAGATTAGGAGGATATGGTAATTTGAATGTTGTTGAAGTTTTTTAAAGGTTGTTTTAGTGGGTAATTCCATAGGAACATGGATGGCAAGTATTCTAGGTCCTCTAGTGGCCATAGTAATCATTACAGCCATAGTTATGGGGTGTTGTTTCCAATTTTTCGGGGATTGATTTTAAGATCTGTACGCCAGATGAATAACATGCCTGTGATTACAGTTAGAGATGTATCAGTTAATGGTAATACAAGGAGGGAGAGGACTAATTATTATTATTCTACATCATCTTATTGCAGTTTAGAGTCCATTGATAATGTTGATTGAGGACAAGGAATGTTAAGGTGGAATTGTATTCCATGGAATTAAGGGTTACAGGAAGAAGATGTGGACAGATGACTATCTTAGTGGATCAGATAGAGCCCCTTGTGACCAGGGAGAAACTTGGGGTTCATCTGACAGAGCGTGGATGACGAAGACGGATGTTTTTGTTATTTTTATATTCACGTGTTCAGATTATAAAATC
Organism: Coregonus suidteri; assembly: GCA_036851935.1. Lineage (NCBI taxonomy): Eukaryota > Metazoa > Chordata > Actinopteri > Salmoniformes > Salmonidae > Coregonus > Coregonus suidteri. The sequence continues at coordinate 3,361,185 of CM072257.1, read as the reverse complement.
CATGTAATTTACAAAGGGTCATGGATCTTTGTATTTGTGGGGATGATGATGTCATGATGGTCACAATTTCGTTGATGTATGTTTTCTTGGTAGTGTGAATAAGAAATGGGTATTTTTGAAAATGAAGTAAATAAAAAGGGGTTATTTCAAAAGGGGGGATGATGTCTATGTGGGATTTTTCCTTATATATGAAGAATAAGGTTTTGACTACATAGATTATTAGCATGAATATATAGTAGTTAATTATCTGTTTATCTTTTACTCAGACTGAGTTTATAGAGGTTTGAGAGGTTTGATATCGCATAAGATAGATGACTGAGAATGTATGCCTTTGTTGATTAAATATTGATGTACAGGATGTAGTGACCTGGGGGCAAGAGTAATAACAACAGAGACAGGGAGGCCTATGATGGTTTCCAGATGTACTGTATACACCTGGGCTGAAAGGCCCCAGAGTCTGCAACACCACTAAGCAAGGGGCACCACCAAGCAAGAGGCACCATGAAGACCAAGGAGCTCTCCAAACAGGTCAGGGACAAAGTTGTGGAGAAGTACAGATCAGGGTTGGGTTATAAAAAAAAATCTGAAACTTTGAACATCCCACGGAGCACCATTAAATCCATTATTTAAAAAATTTAAAGAATATGCCACCACAACAAACCTGCCAAGAGAGGGCCGCCCCACTGAAACTCACGGACCAGGCAAGGAGGGCATTAATCAGAGAGGCAACAAAGAGACCAAAGATAACCCTGAAGGAGCTGCAAAGCTCCACAGCGGAGATTGGAGTATCTGTCCGTAGGACCACTTTAAGCCGTACACTCCACAGAGCTGGGCTTTACGGAAGAGTGGCCAGAAAATAGCCATTGCTTAAAGAAAAAAAATAAGCAAACACGTTTGGTGTTCGCCAAAAGCCATGTGGGAGACTCCCCAAACATATGGAAGAAGGTACTCTGATCAGATGAGACTAAAATGTAGCTTTTTTGCCATCAAGGAAAATGCTATGTCTGGGGCAAACCCAACTCCTCTCATCACCCCGAGAACACCATCCCCACAGTGAAGCATGGTGGCAGCAGCATCAAGCTGTGGGGATGTTTTTCGTCGGCAGGGACTAGGAAACTGGTCAGAATTGAAGGAATGATGGATGGCGCTAAATACAGGGAAATTCTTGAGGGAAACCTGTTTCAGTCCTACAGAGATTTGAGACTGGGATGGAGGTTCACCTTCCAGCAGGACAATGACCCTAAGCATACTGCTAAAACAACATTTGAGTGGTTTAAGGAGAAAAAATTAAATGTCTTGAGGAGTCACCTGTGACAGTATTAAAAAGAGTAGGAGTACTGATCTGGGATCAGTTTAGCCTTTTAGATCATAATGAAACAGATTAGATGGACAGGGGGGACCTGATCCTAGATCAGCACTCCTCCTCTGGGAAACTGCCTTTATGAATAAGGGCCCAGGAGTCACCAGGACCAAGAAACCGAACACATACGGTTGAAAAGTCTATTTACAGCAGGTGTTTACTGCCATCTAGTGGAAGATACCAATAAAACACTTGATTGTCAGGGTGGGGAGATGGCTGAGCTGAAACAGAAAGTAAAGAAGAGAGTGGTAAAGCAACACTCACGGTGTGTGATGGAGAGTGGTAAAGCAACACTCACGGTGTGATGGAGAGTGGTAAAGCAACACTCACGGTGTGATGGAGAGTGGTAAAGCAACACTCACGGTGTGATGGAGAGTGGTAAAGCAACACTCACGGTGTGATGGGAGAGTGGTAAGCAACACTCACGGTGTGATGGAGAGTGGTAAAGCAACACTCACGGTGTACAGATGTAACATAAATAAATGTTCGCTTCCTCAGCACCATGCACCCCACTGTTGCCACCGGCAGTGACCAGAAGAAGAAACCGGAGACAGTGACAGACTACAATCACACAAAGGTATACACAGTATCTCTACCATATACAGATAGCCTTCCCATCTGCCAAACACCAAATAGTATCCCCTTTTATTATATTACATTCATATTATTACTATTAGTATTATCATTCTATATAATTATAACCTATTATATTCTATTTTATTTTATGTTAAAGCTTGGTGTGGATGCACTCGACCAGATGTCCAGACTGTACTCTGTAAAAGGGGGTACTCTCCTCTGGCCTGTTGACTGTACTCTGTAAAAGGGGGTACTCTCCTCTGGCCTGTTGACTGTACTCTGTAAAAGGGGGTACTCTCCGCTGGCCTGTTGTGGTGTTCTACAATGTGCTCGACATGACTGCTATCAACACGTGTTGTACAAGCAATGCCTTGACAAGACAGTCAGCAGGATACATTTTATCATGGATCTGGCATGATGTGAGCTTGGTGAGAACCACATGAACACAGAGAAAGAAGCTACAGTCACCAAGCAGGCCGCCAAGACAGCAGGTCCTGCTCTCCCTCTTCCCCAAGAACCACAGCTCCCACTGGGGAAAAATACACAATGTCAAGACAGCAGGTCCTGTTCTCCCTCTTCCCCAAGCACCACAGCTCCCACTGGGGAAAAACACACAATGTCAAGTCGGCAGGTGCACACCTGTTTATATAGTGATATTCACATACATCTCAGCTTAAAGCCCCTCCCTCCTGGGTCCCCCCACCACCATCTTCAGTTTCCCCCTCTCTACCGCTCCGCCCACTTCCTTATTCTATGATAGCGGCTAAATTTGACTTCTATTCAGTTTAGAAACAATAGTAGTACAATCAATCAAGCCCTTGTTGTGCAAAAATAATCAAGTTCCGTTTAAACTCTGTTCAACTCTGGCTCCGCTCTCTTGTCTGAGGAGAGAGGCAAAAGGCAACAGTCTGGTTTCAGTCTCTGTTAAGGCAGGACAGCCATGGATTAGGGAGGAGCGAGGAATTCGACCCGAGGTCAGATCCCCACTTCACACACACACAAACCCAGTGAGAGGAACCAATTAAGTTCTTGCCTAGCAACAGAGAATCCATGTTTAATCCTGACTCCATGTTCGTCATGTTTGTGATAAACAAAGTTTATCTCATAGTTTACTGAAAATTCCTCATCACTGGTTATATTATTATTATTATTATATTTTTCATTCTACTTTGTCAAAATAAACTGTAAATGGACTTTATTAAGTACTATAACTAATTAAATCTACAAATAAAGTTGATCAGATGGTGTCACGCCCTGGCTCTGGGGACTCTTAAATGTTGAGCCAGGGTGTGTAGTGTCTATGTTGTGTTTTCTATGTGTTTCTTTCTAGATCGTTTATTTCTATGTTGGCCAGGGTGGTTCCCAATCAGACAACAGCTGTGGCTCGTTGTCTCTGATTGGGGACCATACTTAGGCAGCTTGTTTGGCACTGTTGTTTGTGGGATCTTGTTCCGTAAGGTTTGTGTAACCTAGGACTTCACGTATCGTTTTGTTGTTTTTGTTCGGGTGTGTGTACTTAATAAAATAATGTACGCTTATCACGCTGCGCCTTGGTCCGTTTCCAATAACGATCGTGACAGATGGATTATACTGTAATGTTTTTATTTAAGGGAAACAGAAATAGGATATAGGGCGATTTTATTTTTACTTTCTATAATTAACTATTGTTATTTTTTGTTGATATATTTCCACTAACATTTCTTCATGCAGTAAATAATTTACAACAATTAATGCACTATTTATCAAACGTTTATTTATCAACAATGTTTGCACACCATGCACCTTGATGGCTGATATGCATCTGATGCATATGCTAAAGTGGACGCCTGGTAACTTTCTCTAGCAGGTACTTAAATGCTGAAAGAAACAGGCGGTTCTAGTGTTAAGGACTGGTAGATGGGTGTTGCTCATGCATTCACTCATGCTGACCAGCTCCAGTACTTTGTTGTTAACTAAAGCATCCAAGTCAGCCTTGACTTTTGGTCTGATAGCATAAGGTACAGGTCCTGCTTTCAGAAACATTGGTTTGCTGTCTGGCTTAATACTAAGCTTCCCTGTAATGTCGTTCATACTACCCAGCTGTCCATTAACGACTTCTCCATGTTTCTTTAAGATGGCAGGTAGGTCTGTGTCTCCATGTATCATTGTATGCACTGATGGCCAGTCCAGTGTGATTTTCTCCAACTATGAACATCCCAGTAGTGATGCATAGTCTCCTTTCACAACATAGAGTGGCAGCTTTTCAGTGTGTCTGTTTACCTGAACTGTGACATCAGTGATGCCTCTCACAGCGACAGATTCACCTGTGTAAGTCTTTAACACGAGGTGCGCTGGTTGAAGTGGAAGGTGTTTTCAGTGTCTTTTTTTCTGACACAAGAGATACAGCTGCCCCTGTGTCAATCTCCATACCCACCGGCTGTCCCTCTAGCAAGGGGGAGACATAGTAGCCGTGCGGCCCGCCAGGAAAAAGTCAGGATTTTCAGTTTGACTTCCTCGTCTGATGAGTCACTCACCTCAGTGTTCTCTTACTCAACAGTGTGAACATGTCTATGTGTCTTTCGTTGGAATGTCTGTTTCTTGTTTCCCGTTTTTGTGATTTCTCTGTTCTCTTTTTGTTTCTGGAGACTTGTCCGATGTTGACCTTTTTACCACAGGCTGGACAATCCATGTCCTTACACCAGCATGTGACTTGATTTCCCGGTCTCTGATTTTCAGTTGAAACATTTTATTTATTTGAAAGGAACACAGACAAGAACAAATAGCAGCAGGAATGGTTATACAGCTAGAGACACAATACTGTTAAAATATATATCAGTATATTATGGAAACTAGTTATTGCAGATAAATACAATTATAATAAACCACATATACAATCACCCACCTCAGCTGCATCAACCCACCCTCCAACCCCTCCTGGGACCACCCCAACCCACCCTCCAACCCCTCCTGGGACCACCCCAACCCACCCTCCAACCCCTCCTGGGACCACCTCCATTAAATTAAATACTAAATCACAAAATTTGCAATATAATTAACGGTTAATCTGTTAGGTAAAACCAACTACAGGAGTTATTTTATGGTTTCAGCTGCATTTGTTGTTTGGCTAGCCCCATGGATCCTAGCAGTGGATAGTTCTAAATAAATGATATCTATAAAAGTGCTGATCCAATGAGGTGTGGTGGTTGCCATCTTAGTTCCAACATCTTTTTAGCTGCTGTCCAACCTGACAACATTATACGTCTTTGCTGTAATGACAGTGGTGAATTATCATTCAGTAATAACAGTTTGGGGGAACAAGGTATGAGGATACCTCTTTCCAAAACATGTCCCCTGGTCACTCCCAGTACATATGATTAAAGGAGTCCAAGGCACCTTGATTACATAGATCACACAGAGGAGTGGTTGTGATTTCTATTAAATTATGTTTTCTAGGTGGAAGGTTTACCCTGTGTATGAGATTAAAATGTATCAGCTGATGATTAGGATTGTTAGATGAACCCACTAAGTTCCTGATGAACTCAACTGGTGAGCCTCTTTAGCAGCTAGTTCCATGGACACACTGATTTCAATGTCCTTTGCCAAGGTCAGATGACTTTCAGTCAACAGTCTCTTTTGTGTAGCTTCACTCCGTAGCCCACATACTAGTCTGTCTCTAATGATGTCATTTAGAACAGCATTAAACTCAGTGTTCTGATAGTTTCTTTAATGCAGCAGCAAACATTGTTACTGATTCTCCTCTCTCCTGATGTCTCCTGTGGAACCTGAACCGTTCAGCATTAACTAGTGGTTCTGGTGAAAAATGTCCTTTAAGTATCTCCACAATATCCCCATACGTCTTATTACCTGTTCTGTCTGGCTGTAGCAGGCTGCCTAGTAAATTAAATGTACCTTTACATTTACGTCATTTAGCAGACGCTCTTATCCAGAGCGACTTACAAACACCCTATAGCCAGTGGGATAACCACTTTACAATATGTTTTTTTTTTTTTAAGGGGGGGGGGGGGGGGGGGGGGGGGGGGGGGGGGGGGGGGGGGGGGGGGGGGGGGGGGGGGGGGGGGGGGGGGGGGGGGTTTGAAGGATTACTTTATCTATATCCTATCCCAGGTATTCCTTAAAGAGGTGGGGTTTCAAATGTCTCCCGGAAGGTGGTGAGTGACTCCGCCGCTGTCCTGGGCGTCGTGAGGGAGCTTGTTCCACCATTGGGGTGCCAGAGCAGCGAACAGTTTTGACTGGGCTGAGTAGGAAACTATGCTTCCGCAGAGGTAGGGGAGCCAGCAGGCCAGAGGTGGATGAACGCAATGCCCTCGTTTGGGTGTAGGGACTGATCAGAGCCTAAAGGTACAGAGGTGCCGATCCCCTCACAGCTCCATAGGCAAGCACCATGGTTTTTGTAAACAGATGCGAGCTTCAACTGGAAGCCAGTGGAGTGTGCGGAGGAGCGTGGTGACGTGAGAGAACTTGGGAAGGTTGAAAACAGACGGGCTGCGGCATTCCTGGATGAGTTGTAAGGGGTTTAATGGCACAGGCAGGGAGCCCAGCCAACAGCGAGTTGCAGTAATCCAGACGGGAGATGACAAGTGCCTGGATTAGGACCTGTGCCGCTTCCTGTGTAAGGCAGGGTCGTACTCTCCGAATGTTGTAGAGCATGAACCTGCAGGATCGGGTCACCGCCTTGATGTTAGCGGAGAACGACAGGGTGTTGTCCAGGGTCACGCCAGGCTCTTCGCACTCTGGAGAGGAGGACACAAACAGAGTTGTCAACCGTGATGGCGAGATCATGGAACGGGCAGTCCTTCCCCGGGAGGAAGAGCAGCTCTCCGTCTTGCCAAGGTTCAGCTTGAGGTGGTGATCCGTCATCCATACTGATATGTCTGCCAGACATGCAGAGATGCGATTCGCCACCTGGTTATCAGAAGGGGGAAAGGAGAAGATTAGTTGTGTATCGTCAGTGTAGCAATGATAGGAGAGGCCATGTGAGGATATGACAGAGCCAAGTGACTTGGTGTATAGGGAGGAATAGGAGAGGGCCTAGAACTGAGCCCCTGGGGGACACCAGTGGTGAGAGCACGTGGTGCGGAGACAGCTTCTCGCCACGCCACTTGGTAGGAGCGACCGGTCAGGTAGGACGCAATCCAGGAGTGAGCCGCGCCGGAGATGCCCAGCTCGGAGAGGGTGGAGAGGAGGATCTGATGGTTCACAGTATCAAAGGCAGCAGACAGGTCTAGAAGGAAAGTAAAAAGAGCAGAGGAGAGAGAGTTAGCTTTAGCAGTGCGGAGAGCCTCCGTGACACAGAGAAGAGCAGTCTCAGTTGAATGACCAGTCCTGAAACCTGACTGGTTTGGATCAAGAAGGTCATTCTGAGAGAGATAGCAAGAGAGTGGCTAAAGACGGCATGCTCAATAGTTTTGGAAAGAAAAGAAAGAAGGGATACTGGTCTGTAGTTGTTGACATCAGTGGGATCGAGTGTTGGTTTTTTGAGAAGGGGTGCAACTCTCGCCTCTCTCTGAAGACGGAAGGGACATGGCCAGCGGTCAAGGATGAGTTGATCAGTGAGGTGAGGTAGGGGAGAAGGTCACCGGAGATGGTCTGGAGAAGAGAGGAGGGATGGGGGTCAAGCGGCAGGTTGTTGGCGGCCTGCAGTCACAAGTCGCAGGATTTTTATCTGGAGAGAGAGGGGAGAAAGAAGTCAAAGCATAGGGTAGGGCAGTGTGAGCAGGACCAGCAGTGTCATTAGACTTAACAAACGAGGATCGGATGTCGTCAACCTTCTTTTCAAAGTGGTTGACGAAGTCATCCAGAGAGAGAGAGGGGAGGGGGGGGGGGGGATTCAGGCAGGGAGGAGAATGTGGCAAAGAGCTTCCTAGGGTTAGAGGCAGATGCTTGGAATTTTAGAGTGGTAGAAAGTGCCTTAGCAGCAGAAACAGATGAAGAAAATGTAGAGAGGAGGGAGTGAAAAGATGCCAGGTCGGCAGGGAGTTTAGTTTTCTTCCATTTCCGCTCCGCTGCCCGGAGCTCTGTTCTGTGAGCTTGCAATGAGTCATCAAGCCACGGAGCTGGAGGGGAGGACCGAGCCGGCCGGGAGGATAGGGGACACAGAGAGTCAAAGGATGCAGAAAGGGAGGAGAGGAGGGTTTGAGGAGGCAGAATCAGGAGATTGGAGGGAGAAGGATTGAGCAGAGGGAAGAGATGATAGGATGGAAGAGGAGAGAGTAGTGGGAGAGAGAGAGCGAAGGCTGCGGCGGCGCATTACCATCTGTGTAGGGGCAGAGTAAGTAGTGTTGGAGGAGAGCGAGAGAGAAAAGGATACAAAGTAGTGGTCGGAGACATGGAGGGGAGTTTGCAGTGAGATTAGTAGAAGAGCAGCATCTAGTAAAGATGAGGTCAAGCGTATTGTCTGCCTTGTGAGTAGGGGGGGACGGTGAGAGGGTGAGGTCAAAAGAGGAGAGGAGTGGAAAGAAGGAGGCAGAGAGAAATGAGTCAAATGTAGACGTAGGGAGGTTGAAATCCCCCAAAACTGTGAGGGGTGAGCCATCCTCAGGAAAGGACTTATCAAGGCGTCAAGCTCATTGATGAACTCTCCAAGGGAACCTGGAGGGCGATAGATGACAAGGATATTAAGCTTAAATGGGCTAGTGACTGTGACAGCATGGAATTCAAATGAGGAGATAGACAGATGGGTTAGGGGAAAAATTGAGAATGTCCACTTGGGAGAGATGAGGATTCCTGTGCCACCACCCCTCTGACCAGATGCTCTCGGGTATGCGAGAACACATGGTCAGACGAGGAGAGAGCAGTAGGAGTAGCAGTGTTTTTCAGTGGTAATCCATGTTTCCGTCAGCGCCAGGAAGTCGAGGGACTGGAGGGTAGCATAGGCTGGGATGAAGTCAGCCTTTGTTGGCAGCAGAAAACGGCAGTTCCAGAGGCTGCCTGAGACCTGGAACTCGAGGTGTGGGTGGGTGCGTGCAGGGACCACCAGGTTAGAGAGGCAGCAGCCACGCGGTGTGAGGCGTTTGTGTAGCCTGTGGCGGAGAGGAGAGAACAGGGATAGGCAGAGGCATAGTTGACAGGCTGTAGCAAATGGCTACAATAATGCAGAGGAGATCGGAATGAAATGAACTAAACATCTGGGAAAGGAGAGAGTAGGGCCTCCCTCACCAAAACTCCCAAATATAACTCACCCAACTTCCACCTCAGAAACTATATCTGTTTCACATGTCCTTTAAGTATCTCCACAATATCCCCATACGTCTTATTACCTGTTCTGACTGGCTGTAGCAGGCTGCCTAGTAAATTACATGTCTTTGGGCCCATACACTAAAACATGTAGGCACACAATGTTGTCCTCATCCATGTCATTTACAAGAAACAAAATATTCAAACCGTTCTGTATATTGAGGTCCACTGCTCAATACTTTTTATCAACTGTCCAATGTTTCCAACAATTCCAATAATTTTTTTTTGCATTTCTCAATAGGCTCCTGATTGTCACTCAATTTCAATATTGTCCTCAACCAAAGCAGCAATATTTTCCTCAGTCATGTGATCTTCATTCACTTCACTCACTGACGTTTCCTCCTAAGTTCGCTCATTTAGCAGATTGAATTAAAAAAGGTTTGTCTTCACAGTTGAATAAATGTCCTTTCCTTTAATCACTGTATATTCCTCCTTTTTAATCACGATATTTTCCCACCTCCGATGTCGTCTCCAGTCCTTTTCTGCCGTCCATGACGATGTTAACTCCAGTGGTGGAAAAAGTACCCAATTGTCATACTTGAGTAAAAGTAAAGATACCTTAATAGAAAATGACTCAACTAAAAGTGAAAGTCACCCAGTAAATATTACTTGAGTAAAAGTCTAAAAGTATTTGGTTTTAAATATACTTAAGTATCAAAAGTAAATGTAATTGCTAAAATATACTAAAGTATTCAAAAGTAAAAGTACAAGTATAAATCATTTCAAATTCCTTACATAAAGCAAAACCAGACAATTTTCTTGTTTTTTAAAATGTACTTCAGCCAGAGGCACACTCCAACACTCAGAACAATTTACAAACAAAGCATTTGTGTTTAGTGAGTCTGCCAGATCAGAGGCATGAGTAGGGATGTTCTCTTGATAAGTGTGTGAATTGGAACATTTTCTGTCCTGCTAAGCATTCAAAATGTAACTAGTACTTTTGGGTGTCAGGGAAAATGTATGGAGTAAAAAGTACATTATTTTCTTTAGGAATGTAGTGAAGTAAAGTAAAAGTAGTCAAAAATATGAATAGTAAAGTCAAGTACATATACCCCAAAAAACTACTTAAGTAGTACTTTAAAGTATTTTTACTTAAGTTTCTTTACACCACTGGTTAACTCTCTTTCTTAGCTAGCTGGACTATGCACTTGCCTCTGCTAGCAATACACTGTGCTAACATTAGCCTAGCACTGGACCACAGAAAATAACAGTTTTAAAACAGTTGTAAAAACCACTTCTTCCAGACAGAATAGTTCCTGTAGATTCAGACTTACTCATCACCAATCTTTTGTTATGTCTGGTGGGTTTCATAACCACGTCTGTATAACAATTCAATAATGATGAGACGGGAGACAGGAATCAGTTCAACCATTTATCTGGAACGTGATCATCTCAACACATACAAACCCCCATGATGCTCTGCAGCACAACCCCAATATACAACAAATACATAGATAAGTAAATGGACACGAAACAAAACTCATAGAGGAATTTAAATGTTCAGTTGTAGAAAGTAGGGCCATGGGATAGGGTCAGAAAGGTCAGTATGTTTGATAACTGGTTCCAGAGGTGACATAACAAGCATAAGGTCCATTATAACACAGTGAAGTAGAGGTGGGAGCTAAAAGCAGACATGGACAGTGAGACGGTGTGAGGAGGTCAGGGGTGAAACACTAGATCAGGACAGGTAGAAATGGCAGGGCTGGAAATAGACACAGAGACACATTCTGATCATGGCTCAGACCTGACCTGAGACACCCAAAACAGAAGATGCCATAGCAAAGTCCTGTCCAGTAGGCTATATGGGATGTTCCTTTCATCAAAATCCAACACATGGAAATGTGTCCAGTGTGTGTGTGTGGTGTGTCCAGTGTGTATGTGTGTGTGTCCAGTGTGTGTGTGTTTGTCCAGTGTGTGTGTGTGTGTGTCAAGTGTATTTGTTTGTGTGTCCAGTGTGTGTGTGTGTATCCAGTGTGTATGTGTGTGTGTCCAGTGTGTGTGTGTGTGTGTGTCCAGTGTGTGTGTGTGTTTGTGTGTGTGTGTCCAGTGTGTGTGTGTGTCCAGTATGTGTGTGTGTATGTCCAGTGTGTGGTGTGTGTCCAGTGTGTGTCCAGTGTGTGTGTGTGTGTGTGTGTGTGTGTGTGTGGTTGTGTGTTGTGTGTGTGTGTGTCCAGTGTGTGTGTGTCCAGTGTGTGTGTGTGTGTGTTCAGTGTGTTGTGTGTCCAGTGTGTGTGTGTGGTGTGTCCAGTGTGTGTGTGTGTGTTTTCCAGTGTATGTGGTGTGTGTGTGTGTGTGTATGTTTCAGTGTGTGTGTGTGTGTCTAGTGTGTGTATGTGTGTCCAATGTGAGTGTGTGTGTGTGTGTGTGTGTGTGTGTGTCCAGTGTGTGTGTGTGTGTGTGTGTGTTTGTCCTGCA
>CM072257.1:3312824-3346601 GCA_036851935.1 Coregonus suidteri | reverse complement strand
AAAACATCATCCCAAAACTACAGTGATTTTCAAAAACCCCTGGCTCTGGGGACTCTATATTTTGAGCCGGGTGTGAAATTTTCTATGTGTTTGGGGTTCTATTTTGTAGTTCTATTTTCTTTATTTATAGTTGGCCAAGTGGTTCTCAATCAGAGGCAAACGAGTGTCAGCTGTTGCGGTTTGTCTCTGTTTGGGGAAACCAATTTGACAGGCTTTTTTCCCCAGTGTTGGGGGAATTTTGTTTTTTGGGTTTGTACCGTAGGATGAAACTTATGGGTTTGTTTTTTTTCGGGTGATTATTTCTATTAAAAAAAAATAGTTCACATTAAACGCGGGCCCCTTTGGGTCCCCCTCCTTCGGTCTTTGACAAAGACCCCACCAAACCGGGCCCGGGGCGCGTGCCCAGGAGAAACCCGGCCGGGAAAAGGGGAGGAAATTTGGCGGGAAAAAGGGCCTGGACTTGGGGGGAGATTACAGGCCGGGGGGATGGGGCGTCCGGGGGAAGAGACGGGGAGGCGTGCCGTAGAGAGGAGAAGCGGCGCCAACCGGGCCGTGGTTCAGAGACAAGGCGAGTAGCAACCCCCAATTTTTTTTAAGGGGGGGGAGAGCACATGGCATGGACGACGGGGCTGCTGTAGGCAGATAAGGGGCGAGTAGGTGTACGAGGAAGAGAGGCCACCGGGTGACCGGGAGCCATTGTGAGAGGAGGGAAGAAGATGTATAGGCACGGCTGAGCAGTACTGAGGTGTATTGCCAGGTCCGGTCCGGCCCGTTCCTGATTCCCCGTTTAAGGGCCAGTGGTGTGTGTTTCCCAGTAACGGTCCCCGGCCTGTTCCTGTCCCTCGCACCAAGCCTACGGTGCGCGTCGACGAGCCCGGCCGGCCTGTTTCCTGCCCTGACGCCCAAGCTCATTGGTGCGCGTCGCCAGCCCAGCACCGCCTGTTCCTGCCTCCCCGTCACCAGAGCTAATGGTGCGCGGTCGCCAGCCCGGCCCGGCCTGGTTCCTGCTTCCCCCGCACCAAGCTAATGGTGCGCGTCGACAGCCCGTCCCGGCCTGTTTACTGTTACTGTTCCCGCACCAAGCTAATGGTGCGCGTCGCCAGCCCGGCCCGGCCTGTATCCGCTCCCCGCACCAAGCTAATGGTGCGCGTCGCCAGCCCAGCCCGGCCCGGCCTGTTCTGCTACCCCGCACACCAAGCTAATGATGCTACGGGGGGAGGGATTGTTGGAGTGTGGTGGTCAAGTCCGGAGCGGGAACCGCCTCCGAGGAGGAATTGCCCACCCAGCCCTCCCCTGTTTGGTTTTATGTTTAGGCGCAGTCCGCGCCTTTGGGGGGGGGGGGGGTCCTGTCACACCCTGGCTCTGGGGACTCTATATGTTGAGCCAGGGTGTGTATATTCTATGTGTTTGTGTTCTATGTTGTAGTTCTAGTTCTTGTATTTCTATGTTGGCCAGAGTGGTTCTCAATCAGAGGCAACGAGTGTCAGCTGTTGCTGGTTGTCTCTGATTGGGAACCACATTTAGACAGGCTGTTTTCCCACAGTAGTTGTGGGATCTTGTTCCTTTTGGTTTGTAACGTAGGACTGCACGTATCGTTGTTGTTTTGTTTCGGGTGATTACTCTATTAAATAAAATATGTTTCACCTTCAACGCTGCGCCCTGGTCCTCCTCCTTCGACGATCGTGACAAGTGAGGGAAAAACAGTATTTGATCCCCTGCTGATTTTGTGATTGACAGTTATTTTGTGTTGCTTCCATTTGCGAATAATCGCACCAACTGTTGTCAAGCTGCTTGGCGATGGTCTTGTAGCCCATTACAGCCTTGTGTAGGTCTACCAATCTTGTCCCTGACATCCTTGGAGAGCTCTTTGGTCTTGGCCATGGTGGAGAGTTTGGAATCTGATTGATTGATGCTTCTGTGGACAGGTGTCTTTTATACAGGTAACAAACTGAGAATGTGCACTTCCTAATATAAAAGGCTTATCAGGACTGATAAGAAGACAGGATGAAGTAGCATGCTGTGTCTCAACTAACAATGTTATGCAGACTTTCTTTGAAAAGGTGAAGGCTTAGGACCTACCAGGAGAATCTGGACATTTTCTGCGACTTGGAGACGATGTGGTGGTAAAGGATTAAAGAAGTAATTGATGGACAACACCCAAGTGGGAAGGTTAGTAATAGGTGTTGATGGCTACCTTGATGGAGGGGCAAGTAAGAGAGAGAGATTCCTAGATCTATATGGACCATTGGAGGACTTTTCTAACGCAAAGGAGGAAGGTGGCACCGCTTCGGCGGAGCATTGTTTTGTTTTGTCTGTGTGTGTTTTTGAGGCATGGACTATTGGTACGCTGATAGAAGGACACACTCCACAGAGAGATGGTGATAAATGGAGAAGGACTCTGCATGATCATAGAACTAGTGAAGAAGAAGGTTCATGCATCATCACACAGTCTACACCAACGGAGGTATGGATAGAGGGGAGATTGAACAGGTATCATGTCAACCGATGCTACAGATGGCTACGAGGGAAACTGATGATCTGGAGATGAAAGTAGATATACACTGCTAAAGTGATAGTACTGAGAATGCATTGAGATAACGATCTGTATTTATTATCAGGATGAGGAAAGTCATAATTGAATTCTGAATGTTTATAATGTATGTTAATATAAGTATACATTCTGAAAGTCGTAATGGGTGATTAAGTTGAGAGTTTTTTTTCATTTTCAGTGATAAGGATAAAGTGAATAAGAATTGTCATTTTAAATTTGGTTGAGTTAAGTAATTTGGTTGGTTATAATTTATAAGATTAATGAGTGATTTAAGTGAATTATTAGTATGTATAAGTATAGAAATGTTTTCTATAGATATTATGGGTTTAAACAGTGATACATTAAGGTCATGTCTTAGGATACATTTATATGGTTTATTGAATAGACATTGTTGACTCATACTGTTTGAAACATGGAAGTTAAGGTGAGGATTGTGAATGAAATCATGAACATGTTGATTAATTGGGTTAAAGTATTAACATATTAGTAATGATATAGATTTGAAGTATGGGGTGATATTGATATGGATGTTTAGAGTGGTAAATATCTATGTTGATAGGAAAGTAATTAATTGGTTCCTATCATGGGGTTATGATATTTTTCATATGATGTGAATTGGTTGAATTATTAAAGCAGGAATAGTCTAGGGATGTGATGATGTAACAGGGAGCGATAATAGAGTGTTATAATGTGTATGTTATATCAGGTATATTAGGAGGACAAAGGCGGAGTTTAACATTGTATATTTTAACAATCATGGGTTGTTAAGCAATTGGGTCTGAGATGTTAATCATTAGAATGTGTAATTGATATTCACATAGAATTGGAGGCTATTATATAAAGATTAGGAGGATATGGTAATTTGAATGTTGTTGAAGTTTTTTAAAGGTTGTTTTAGTGGGTAATTCCATAGGAACATGGATGGCAAGTATTCTAGGGACCTCTAGTGGCCATAGTAATCATACAGCCATAGTTATGGGGTTTGTTTTCACATTTTTCGGGGATTGATTTTAAGATCTGTACGCCAGATGAATAACATGCCTGTGATTACAGTTAGAGATGTATCAGTTAATGGTAATACAAGGAGGGAGAGGACTAATTATAGATGTATCAGTTAATGGTAATACAAGGAGGGAGAGGAACTAATTATAGATGTATCAGTTAATGGTAATACAAGGAGGGAGAGGACTAATTATAGATGTATCAGTTAATGGTAATACAAGGAGGGAGAGGACTAATTATAGATGTATCAGTTAATGGTAATACAAGGAGGGAGAGGACTAATTATAGATGTATCAGTTAATGGTAATACAAGGAGGGAGAGGACTAATTATTATTATTCTACGTCATCTTATTGCAGTTTAGAGTCCATTGATAATGTTGATTGAGGACAAGGAATGTTAAGGTGGAATTGTATACCATGGAATTAAGGGTTACAGGAAGAAGATGTGGACAGATGACTATCTCAGTGGATCAGATAGAGCCCCTTGCTATCTCAGTGGATCAGATAGAGCCCCTTGCTATCTTAATGGATCAGATAGAGCCCCTTGTGACCAGGGAGAAACTTGGGGTTCCTCTGACAGAGCGTGGATGAAGTGAAGGACGGATGTTTTGTTGTATTTTTATATTCACGTGTTCAGATTATAATATCCATGTAAGTACAAAGGGTCATGGATCTTTGGATTTGTGGGGATGATGTCATGATGGTCACAATTTCGTTGATGTATGTTTTCTTGGTAGCATGAATAAGAAATGGGTATATTTGAAAAATGAAGTATATAAAAAGGGGTTATTTAAAATGGGGGATGATGTCTATGTGGGATTTGTCCTTATATATGAAGAATAAGGTTTTGACTACATAGATTATTAGCATGAATATATAGTAGTTAATTATCTGTTTATCTTTTACTCAGACTGAGTTTATAGAGGTTTGAGAGGTTTGATATCGCATAAGATAGATGACTGAGAATTTATACCTTTGTTGATTAGATATTGATGGACAGGATGTAGTGACCTGGGGGCAAAGGGTAATAACAACAGAGACAGGAGGCCTATGATGGTTTTCCAGATGTACTGTATACACCTGGGCTGAAAGCCCCAGAGTCTGCAACACCACTAAGCAAGGGGCACCACCAAGCAAGAGGCACCATGAAGACCAAGGAGCTCTCCAAACAGGTCAGGGACAAAGTTGTGGAGAAGTACAAATCAGGGTTGGGTTATAAAAAACATCTGAAACTTAGAACATCCCACGGAGCACCATTAAATCCATTATTAAAAATTTGAAAGAATATGGCACCACAACAAACCTGCCGAGAGGGCTGCCCACTGAAACTCACGGACCAGGCAAGGAGGGCATTAATCAGAGAGGCAGCAAAGAGACCAAAGATAACCCTGAAGGAGCTGCAAAGCTCCACAGCGGAGATTGGAGTATCTGTCCGTAGGACCACTTTAAGCCGTACACTCCACAGAGCTGGGCTTTACGGAAGAGTGGCCAGAAAATAGCCATTGCTTAAAGAAAAAAAATAAGCAAACACGTTTGGTGTTCGCCAAAAGCCATGTGGGAGACTCCCAAAACATATGGAAGAAGGTACTCTGATCAGATGAGACCTAAAATGTAGCTTTTTTTGCCATCAAGGAAAATGCTATGTCTGGGGCAAACCCAACTCCTCTCATCACCCCGAGAACACCATCCCCACAGTGAAGCATGGTGGCGGCAGCATCATGCTGTGGGGATGTTTTTCGTCGGCAGGGACTGGGAAACTGGTCAGAATTGAAGGAATGATGGATGGCGCTAAATACAGGGAAATTCTTGAGGGAAACCTGTTTCAGTCCTCCAGAGATTTGAGACTGGGATGGAGGTTCACCTTCCAGCAGGACAATGACCCTAAGCATACTGCTAAAACAACATTTGAGTGGTTTAAGGATAAATATTTAAATGTCTTGAGGAGTCACCTGTGACAGTATTCATAAAGAGTAGGAGTACTGATCTGGGATCAGTTTAGCCTTTTAGATCATAATGAAACAGATTAGATGGACAGGGGGGACCTGATCCTAGATCAGCACTCCTCCTCTGAGACACTGCCTTTATGAATAAGGGCCCAGGAGTCACCAGGACCAAGAAACCGAACACATATAGTTGAAAAGTCTATTTACAGCAGGTGTTTACTGCCATCTAGTGGAAGATACCAATAAAACACTTGATTGTCAGGGTGGGGAGACGGCTGAGCTGAAACAGAACGTAAAGAAGACTAGTGTGCTCGGAACAGTGAACAAACAAAGGCAGAAGCTGCTGGTAAAGCAACACTCACGGTGTGATGGAGAGTGGTAAAGCAACACTCACGGTGTGATGGAGAGTGGTAAAGCAACACTCACGGTGTGATAGAGAGTGGTAAAGCAACACTCACGGTGTGATAGAGAGTGGTAAAGCAACACTCACGGTGTACAGATGTAAAATAAATAAGTGTTAGCTTCCTCAGCACCATGCACCCCACTGTTGCCACCGGTGGTGACCAGAAGAAGAAACCGGAGACAGTGACAGACTACAATCACACAAAGGTATATACAGTATCTCTACCATATACAGATAGCCTTCCCATCTGCCAAACACCAAATAGGATCCCCTTTTATTATATTGCATTCATATTTTTACTATTAGTATTATCATTCTATATAATTATAACCTATTCTATTTTATTTTAATGTTAAAGCTTGGTGTGGATGCACTCGACCAGATGTCCCAGACTGTACTCTGTAAAAGGGGGTACTCTCCGCTGGCCTGTTGACTGTACTCTGTAAAAGGGGTACTCTCCTCTGGCCTGTTGACTGTACTCTGTAAAGGGGGTACTCTCCTCTGGCCTGTTGACTGTACTCTGTAAAAGGGGGTACTCTCCGCTGGCCTGTTGACTGCACTCTATAAAAGGGGGTACTCTCCTCTGGCCTGTTGAGGTGTTCTACAATGTGCTCGACATGGACTGCTATCAACACGTGTTGTACAAGCAATGCCTTGACAAGACAGTCAGCAGGAGACATTTCATCATGGATCTGGCATGTGAGCTTGGTGAGAACCACATGAACACAGAGAAAGAAGCTACAGTCACCAAGCAGGCCGCCAAGACAGCAGGTCCTGCTCTCCCTCTTCCCCAAGCACCACAGCTCCCACTGGGGAAAAAGACACAATGCCAAGACAGCAGGTCCTGTCTCCCTCCTCTTCCCCAAGAACCACAGCTCCCACTGGGGAAAAAGACACAATGTCAAGACAGCAGGTCCTGCTCTCCCTCTTCCCCAAGAACCACAGCTCCTACTGGGGAAAATACACAATGCCAAGACAGCAGGTCCTGCTCTCCCTCTTCCCCAAGCACCACAGCTCCCACTGGGGAAAAATACACAATATCAAGTCGGCAGGTGCACACCGAACAAGGCCCATGAAAACTGTGTGCAGGGAACCGATTTGATTTGTTTGTGGACCTGAACCATAAAGAGAAGACGTGATTGGTTCATGTGTAAAGGCTCGGTATAGTGTCTGATACAATCAACACATTATTGTTTTATATCTTGTCATAAATATATTTCCAAAAAAATTTATTTATGCAATTATTCCTTTATAATATTTCATGCACTGGTGCTTTTGTTTAGGAATACAGCAAATCATTTCACCTGAACACCTGGCTAGTTATATTATTATTATTATACTTTTTTCATTTGTACTTTGTCAAAATAAACTGTAAATCGACTTTATTAACTCTATTACTAATTGAATCTACAAATATAGTTGATTAAATGGTTTACACTGTAATGTTTTTATTGTAAGTGAAACAGAAATAGGCTATAGGCCTATTTTGTAGAATTAACTATTGTTGTTATTTTTTTATTGATATATTTCCACAAATATTTCTTCATGCAATTAATCCTTTACAATATATGATGCACTATTTATCAAGCGTTTATTTAACAAACCATGTTTGCACACCTTGCACCTTGCTGGTTGATATGCATCTGATGCATATGCTAAAGTGGACGCCTGGTAACTTTCTCTAGCGGGTTCTTATATGCTGAAAGAACAGGCGGTTCTAGTGTGTTAAGGACTGGTAGATGGGTGTTGCTCATGCATTCACTCAAGCTGACCGGCTCCAGTACTTTGTTCTTGACTAAAGCCTCCAAGTCAGCCTTGACTTTTGGTCTGATAGCATAAGGTACAGGTCCTGCTTTCAGAAACGTTGGTTTGCTGTCTGGCTTAATGCTAAGCTTCCCTGTAATGTCGTTCATACTACCCAGCTGTCCATTAAAGACTTCTCCATGTTTCTTTAAGATGGCAGGTAGGTCTGTGTCTCCATGTGTCATTGTATGCACTGATGGTCAGTCCAGTGTGATTTTCTCCAACTATGAACATCCCAGTAGTGATGCATAGTCTCCTTTCACAACATAGAGTGGCAGCTTTTCAGTTTGTCTGTTTACCTGAACTGTGACATCAGTGATGCCTCTCACAGCGACAGATTCACCTGTGTAAGTCTTTAACACGAGGTGCGCTGGTTGAAGTGGAAGGTGTTTCAGTGTCTTTTTTCTGACACAAGAGATACAGCTGCCCCTGTGTCAATCTCCATACCTACCGGCTGTCCCTCTAGCAAGGGGGAGACATAGTAGCCGTGCGGCCCGCCAGGAAAAAGTCAGGATTTTCAGTGTGACTTCCTGGTCTGATGAGTCACTCACCTCAGTGTTCTCTTACTCAACAGTGTGAACATGTCTATGTGTCTTTCGTTGGAATGCCTGTTTCTTGTTTCCCGTTTTTTTTGTGATTTCTCTTTTTGTTTCTGGAGACTTGTCCGATGTTGCCCTTTTTACCACAGGCTGGACAATCCATGTCCTTACACCAGCATGTGACTTGATTTCCCGGTCTCAGGCTGATTTTCAGTTGAAACTCTGTTGAAACGTTTTTATTTACTTTTTGAAAGGAACACAGACAAGAACAAATAGCAGCAGAGGAATGGTTATACAGCTAGAGACACAATTCTGTTAAAATATATATCAGAACAAATAGCAGCAGGAATGGTTATACAGCTAGAGACACAATACTTTTAAAATATATATCAGAAACAAATAGCAGCAGGAATGGTTATACAGCTAGAGACACAATACTGTTAAAATATATATCAGTATATTATGGAAACTAGTTATTGCAGATAAATACAATTATAATAAACCACATATACAATCACCCACCTCAGCTGCATCAACCCACCCTCCAACTCCTCCTGGGACCACCCCAACCCACCCTCCAACCCCTCCTGGGACCACCCCAACCCACCCTCCAACCCCTCCTGGGACCACCCCAACCCACCCTCCAACCCCTCCTGGGACCACCCCAACCCACCCTCCAACCCCTCCTGGGACCACCCCAACCCACCCTCCAACCCCTCCTGGGACCACCCCAACCCACCCTCCAACCCCTCCTGGGACCACCCCAACCACCCTCCAACCCCTCCTGGGACCACCCCAACCCACCCTCCAACCCTTCCTGGGACCACCCCAACACACCCAACCTGATCTCCATTAAATTAAATACTAAATCAAGGTACACATTTGCACACAAATTATAATTAACGGTCAATCTGTTGGGTAAAACCCACTACAGGAGTTATTTTATGGTTTCAGCTGCATTTGTTGTTTGGCTAGCCCCATGGATCCTAGCAGTGGATAGTTCTAAATAAATCAATACTATAAAAGTGCTGATCCAATGAGGTGTGGTGGTTGCCATCTTAGTTCCAACATCTTTTTACCTGCTGTCCAACCTGACAAACATTATACGTCTTTGCTGTAATGACATTGGTGAATTATCATTCAGTAATAATAGTTTGGGGGAACAAGGTATGAGGATACCTCTTTCCAAAACATGTCCCCTGGTCACTCCAGTACATATGATTAAAGGAGCCCAAGGCACCTTGATTACATAGATCACACAGAGGAGCGGTTGTGATTTCTATTAAATGATGTTTTTTTAGGTGGAAGGTTTACACTGTGTATGAAATTAAAATGTATCAGCTGATGATTAGGATTGTTAGATGAACCCACTAAGTTCCTGATGAACTCAACTGGTGAGCCTCTTTAGCAGCTAGTTCCATGGACACACTGATTCCAATGTCCTTTGCCAAGGTCAGATGACTTTCAGTCAACAGTCTGTTTGTGTATCTTCACTCCGTAGCCCACAGAGCTCACACCCAGTGGCTCTCCAGGACCAGGTTCAGAGAACACCTGACTCACTGATAATAGGGATTCACTAAAATTATATTTAGTGGGTTTTAATGAAGGGTTTTAATTGAAGATATTGTTTAAAGATATTGTCCATCATGTTGTGTGCAGAAGAGGCTTTGGCCTTCTGGGCTTGTTCAATGACAAGGCCATTATGGAAAGAGTTGTTCAGCTGTAGAGACACATCAACACAGTAATTCAGTATATCTGGTCCTCCATTATGGAAAGAGTTGTTCAGCTGTAGAGACACATCAACACAGTAATTCAGTATATCTGGTCCTCCATTATGGAAAGAGTTGTTCAGCTGTAGAAACACAACAACACAGTAATTCAGTATATCTGGTCCTCCATTATGGAAAGAGTTGTTCAGCTGTATAGACACATCAACACAGTAATTCAGTATATCTGGTCCTCCATTATGGAAAGAGTTGTTCAGCTGTATAGACACATCAACACAGTAATTCAGTATATCTGGTCCTCCACCATGGAAAGAGTTGTTCAGCTGTAGAGACACATCAACACAGTAATTCAGTATATCTGGTCCTCCATTATGGAAAGAGTTGTTCAGCTGTAGAGAGACACAACAACACAGTAATTCAGTATATCTGGTCCTCCATTATGGAAAGAGTTGTTCAGCTGTAGAGACACAACAACACAGTAATTCAGTATATCTGGTCCTCCATTATGGAAAGAGTTGTTCAGCTGTATAGACACATCAACACAGTAATTCAGTATATCTGGTCCTCCATTATGGAAAGAGTTGTTCAGCTATAGAGACACATCAACACAGTAATTCAGTATATCTGGTCCTCCATTATGGAAAGAGTTGTTCAGCTGTAGAGACACACAACAACACAGTAATTCAGTATATCTGGTCCTCCATTATGGAAAGAGTTGTTCAGCTGTATAGACACATCAACACAGTAATTCAGTATATCTGGTCCTCCATTATGGAAAGAGTTGTTCAGCTGTAGAGACACATCAACACAGTAATTCAGTATATCTGGTCCTCCATTATGGAAAGAGTTGTTCAGCTATAGAGACACATCAACACAGTAATTCAGTATATCTGGTCCTCCATTATGGAAAGAGTTGTTCAGCTGTAGAGACACAACAACACAGTAATTCAGTATATCTGGTCCTCCATTATGGAAAGAGTTGTTCAGCTGTATAGACACATCAACACAGTAATTCAGTATATCTGGTCCTCCATTATGGAAAGAGTTGTTCAGCTGTATAGACACATCAACACAGTAATTCAGTATATCTGGTCCTCCATTATGGAAAGAGTTGTTCAGCTATAGAGACACATCAACACAGTAATTCAGTATATCTGGTCCTCCATTATGGAAAGAGTTGTTCAGCTGTAGAGACACATCAACACAGTAATTCAGTATATATCTGGTCCTGGTTGCCATAGTTGCAGTAGGAGCCCATGTTGATGAGCTACAGGGATTTAGAATTTTAACACAAAAGCTTAAATGAAGAGAAAAGTTTCCTGTTTCAGGTCAGGGGCCGTATCCACAAATCATCTCAGAGTAGGAGTACTGATCTGGGATCAGTTTAGCCTTTTAGATCATAATGAATAAGATTATTGGGCAGATCCTAGATCAGCACTCCTACCATGAGGCCCAGTATCCTGTTTCAGGTCAGTTCTACCTTTCTGTCTGAAAATGGAATGTTCTGAACATCCTGAAATCATAGCTTCATACTAGACTTGGGTAAAGGGATTCATAATGTTAGGTACTGTATTTTAGATGAACTTGATTTCCACTGATCTTTGCACCTTTGGGACTATTCCATTCCATTTAAACAATAACTCGTAGTTGTGGTGAGAATAAATTGTGGTGTGACAGTGGGCACTCTGACTCCATCTAGTGGTGTCCCCACAGAGTTATATATGGGGATCCCTCTCCACCTGCCATGTCATATCAACAAATATGGTTTTGAGGGTTCACTGGGTTGACTCAGGTGCTGTAGTACAGGACGTGTTCTGGATCTCTTTCTACACTGAGGGACAGTCATAGTCTCCTGAAGGAGCAGGTTTCTCCCAGTATCTGGTGATGCACTGTCTGCAGGAACCTGTGTCCACAGGTGATAGAGACTGGATCCCTCAGCACCTGCTGACACACTGCACAACCGGACTGATCCTCTGGCAGAGAGCTGAAGGAACATTATAAAAAACATAAGGACATTGAGATTGTTCACTGCTATTTCTCAATGAACGTGATGTCATGATGAACTTTTTAACAGAGCAGAGTAAGCAACAGGTACTGATATAACAGAGTGAGTTCTGTCCTTCTCCCCGACCCAGGAAGTGAACTCAAACCCTCTGAACAATAAAAGGTACTGTTGAAAGTACCGTCTCACTCATACTAACCTTTAATCAAAGGGCGTCGTTCTGCTGATAAAATGTGGAGACTGACAATGGACCAGTTACTCTTCATAGAGACAGCTGGGTACTGGAGACTCTACTCTCTGGGTCTGGTTGGAGTCTCTGACAGCTGGGTACTGGAGACTCTACTCTCTGGGTCTGGTTGGAGTCTCTGACAGCTGGGTACTGGAGACTCTACTCTCTGGGTCTGGTTGGAGTCTCTGACAGCTGGGTACTGGAGACTCTACTCTCTGGGTCTGGTTGGAGTCTCTGACAGCTGGGTACTGGAGACTCTACTCTCTGGGTCTGGTTGGAGACTCTGACAGCTGGGTACTGAAGACTCTACTCTCTGGGTCTGGTTGGAGTCTCTGACAGCTGGGATATACTGGAGACTCTACTCTCTGGGTCTGGGTTGGAGTCTCTGACAGCTGGGTACTGGAGACTCTACTCTCTGGGTCTGGTTGGAGTCTCTGACAGCTGGGTACTGGAGACTCTACTCTCTGGGTCTGGTTGGAGTCTCTGACAGCTGGGTACTGGAGACTCTACTCTCTGGGTCTGGTTGGAGTCTCTGACAGCTGGGTACTGGAGACTCTACTCTCTGGGTCTGGTTGGAGTCTCTGACACCTGGGTACTGGAGACTCTACTCTCTGGGTCTGGTTGGAGTCTCTGGACAGCTGGGTACTGGAGACTCTACTCTCTGGGTCTGGTTGGAGTCTCTGACAGCTGGGTACTGGAGACTCTACTCTCTGGGTCTGGTTGGAGTCTCTGACAGCTGGGTACTGGAGACTCTACTCTCTGGGTCTGGTTGGAGTCTCTGACAGCTGGGTACTGGAGACTCTACTCTCTGGGTCTGGTTGGAGTCTCTGACAGCTGGGTACTGGAGACTCTACTCTCTGGGTCTGGTTGGAGTCTCTGACAGCTGGGTACTGGAGACTATATTCTCTGGATCTGTACAATATTTCAAAACGTTTTTTGTTTGTTCACCCACACCGCTTCTAACAAAGACACGGCGGTTTTTGAACCAAATATCTCTCATTGGACTCCAGACCAAAGGACACATTTCCACCAGTCCAATGTACATTTCTCATGTTTTTTGGCCCAAGCAGGTCTCTTCTTCTTATTGTTGTCCTTTAGTAGTGATTTCTTTGCAGAAATTTGACCATGAAGGCCTGATTCGCACAGTCCCCTCTTAACAGTTGATGTTGAGATGTGTCTGTTACTTGAACTCTGTGAAGCATTTATTTGGTCTGAAACTTCTGAGGCTGGTAACTCTAATGAACTTATCCTCTGCAGCAGAGGTAACTTTGGGTTTCCGTTCCTGTGGCGGTCCTCATGAGAGCCAGTTTCATCATAGCGCCTGATGGTTTTTGCGACTGCACTTGAAGAAACTTTCAAAGTTCTTGAAAAATGTTCCGTATTGACTGACCTTCATGTCTTAAAGTAATGATGGACTGTCGTTTCTCTTTGCTTATTTGAGCTGTTCTTACCATAATATGGACTTGGTCTTTTACCAAATAGGGATATCTTCTGTATACCCCCCCCTACCTTGTCACAACACAACTGATTGGCTCAAACACATTAAGAAGGAAATAAATTAACTTTAAGAAGGCACACCTGTTATTTGAAATGCATTCCAGGTGACTTCCTCATGAAGCTGGTTGAGAGAAATGCCAAGAATGTGCAAAGCAGTCATCAAGGCAAAGGGTGGCTATTTGAAGAATCTCAAATTTAAAATATATTTTGATTTGTTTAATACTTTTTTGGTTACTACATGATTCCATATGTGTTATTTCATTTGTTTTGATGTCTTCACTATTATTCTACAATGTAAAAAATTGTAAAAATAAAGAAAAACCCTTGAATGAGTAGGTGTGTTCAAACTTTTGACTGGCAGTACTAGTCAAATGTTGGCATTCTCTCAACCAGCTTCATGAGGTAGTCACCTGGAATGCACTTCAATTAACAGGCTTTGGTTGGATGACGTCCTCCGGACGTTGTCATAATTACTGTGTAAGTCTATGGAAGGGGGTAAGAACCATTAGCCTCCTAGGTTTTGTATTGAAGTCAATGTACCCAGAGGAGGACGGAAGCTAGCTGTCCTCCGGCTACACCCTGGTGCTACCCTACAGAGTGCTGTTGAGGCTACTGTAGACCTTCATTGTGATTTAATCAATTATTTGGTGACATTAATATATTTAGTATAGTTTGATCTAAAAAGGCTAACTTTTAAAATGTTTTACCATTTTTATGAAGTTCACTGAGGAGGATGGTCCTCCCCTTCCTCCTCTGAGGAGCCTCCACTGATTTAAATGTCATATTCTTATAAAAAATAAAACATTTAGAACTGCTCTTCTTTCATCTGTTTTATTAACCTTCATTAGTCAAATCTGTGACATGTAAATTCCATTCAGTGTAATTGTGTTTATTGTTTGATCAACAATTTGACAAATAAACATTTTACAGACAGGAATATTTACAAACATGAAAAAGCAACAACAACAAGATCAATGATTTCTAAATGAGAACCTTGTGGTGATTCATTCTATTAATTACTATTTTACAATGTCTATCAACTTCAGTGGTGTATAATCATGACTATTTAGATATAATAATAATAATAATAATAATAAGTTAACTCGTGACTAGAGAGTTCATATCAATTCTTGTTCCAGTGTGTCTTACTGAACATGACCATGATTACAGTGAAACATCATGTGTTTGGCACAGGGACCACATGACACAGAGACACTGAAGAGGAGTCATCCCAAAGCTGAAACCCTGGATAGAGGGGCTCAGTGAATGTGGAGTGGAATGTGTTCAGGTGGGTCAGTGTGTCAGAGGAGACTCTGTAGAAGGACAGAGTGCCGGCTGGCCAGTCCAGATACACTCCTACTCTGTGGGAGCTGGAGGAGGGGACGTCTATGATAGTGTGATTGTCATTGTGCCAGGCAGTGTAACGGTTGTTAAAGCAGCTCAGACTCCAGGATTTGTCATTCTGTCCAAGCACACAGTCATCATCACCCCCTCCTCTCCTGCTGATTCCTTTATATGCCACTCCTATATCAGTCCCACTCCCACTACACTCTACCTCCCAGTAACAGCGCCCTGTCAGACCCTCTCTACACAGCACCTGTATATAGTCCTCAAATCTCTCTGGGTGATCAGGATACGGCTGCTTCTCTCTCCTCCATGTCACCTTTCTGTTCTCCTCAGAAAGAGAGAGCTTTAGGTTTACTGTGTTTGGGTCCAGTGTGAGATCACAGACATCTGATGGAGAAGACCAGGTATATTACAAATAATCTTCATATCACATCAGAATGTTAATGTTTCTAGGTATTAAAGGGCCACATCAGAATGTTAATGTTTCTAGGTATTAAAGGGGCCACATCAAAATGTTATTGTTTCTAGGTATTAAAGGGCCACATCAGAATGTTAATGTTTCTAGTTATTAAAGGACGACATCAGAATGTTATTGTTTCTAGGTATTAAAGGGCCACATCAGAATGTTATTGTTTCTAGGTATTAAAGTGCCACATCAGAATGTTAATGTTTCTAGGTATTAAAGGGCCATATCAGAATGTTAATGTTTCTAGATATTAAAGGGCCACATCAGAATGTTAATGTTTCTAGGTATTAAAGGGCCACATCAGAATGTTATTGTTTCTAGGTATTAAAGGGCCACATCAGAATGTTAATGTTTCTAGGTATTAAAGGGCCACATCAGAATGTTATTGTTTCTAGGTATTAAAGGGCCACATCAGAATGTTATTGTTTCTAGGTATTAAAGGACCACATCAGAATGTTATTGTTTCTAGGTATTAAAGGGCCACATCAGAATGTTATGTTTCTATGAATTAAAGGGGCCACATCAGAATGTTATTGTTTTCTAGGTATTAAAGGGCCACATCAGAATGTTATTGTTTCTAGGTATTAAAGGGCCACATCAGAATGTTAATGTTTCTAGGTATTAAAGGGCCACATCAGAATGTTAATGTTTCTAGGTATTAAAGGGCCACATCAGAATGTTATGTTTCTAGGTATTAAAGGGCCACATCAGAATGTTAATGTTTCTAGGTATTAAAGGGCCACATCAGAATGTTAATGTTTCTAGGTATTAAAGGACCACATCAGAATGTTATTGTTTCTAGGTATTAAAGGGCCACATCAGAATGTTAATGTTTCTAGGTATTAAAGGGCCACATCAGAATGTTATTGTTTCTAGGTATTAAAGGGACACATCAGAATGTTAATGTTTCTAGGTATTAAAGGGCCACATCAGAATGTTAATGTTTCTAGGTATTAAAGGGCCACATCAGAATGTTAATGTTTTTAGTTATTAAAGGACCAAGGAAAGGTTATTTAAGACTTGCTGAATGATGATATGTTATACTGTATGGTCATTTAAAACACAAACACACAGCAAAACATAACCCCAGAGTGAAGTCCTATCAGTGTAACCACACATACATAGCTCACTTATCAAGCAAGCTCTGAAAAATGATTTCATTATTTTCTAACCCCTTACTATAAAAAAGACTGAGTAATAACAAGCTAATTCTTCCCAGCAGTTAACACTCACATTTTCTAGGCCAAGGTTTGATTGTGTTCACTCCACCAGGTTTCACACTGTAGGGGGAGCAGAAGAACAGACAGTTAGTAAATGGAAATCT
The DNA here is from genome assembly GCA_036851935.1 of Coregonus suidteri. Taxonomy (NCBI): domain Eukaryota; kingdom Metazoa; phylum Chordata; class Actinopteri; order Salmoniformes; family Salmonidae; genus Coregonus; species Coregonus suidteri. The sequence continues at coordinate 3,329,767 of CM072257.1, read as the reverse complement.
CTCTCACTAACCTGATAACTATCATTTATCATACTGTAACTAGCCTGATAACTATCAATTATCCTAACTAACCTGATAATTATCAATTATCCTAACTAACCTGATAACTATCAATTATCATAACTAACCTGATAATTATCAATGTTCATAACTAACCTGATAACTATCAATGATCATAACTAACCTGCTAGCTATCAATTATCATAACTAACCTGATAATTATCAAAACTAACCCAAACTCAGAAACATTTCTTACAGTATTGTGTTGACGCTGTGATTACAGCTTGCAAGGAATGACTTCACCAAATCATGAACAAACTGCTCTATGCCGGTGCCTCCTTGCCAACTCTGCCTGGGTCTCTGAGAAACTGTTATAAGGCCGATCCGAGAGTTCAGGCAGGTGATTGAGGAGAGCTGGTGCTTTGATGAACGTTGGGTTCCATAGCCTACAAGTATCTGTATTGCACTCGCTCTAACGGGGGCAGGTTGTCGTTCGCTGCTGGGTAGGGCTGCCGGCGACAAAGACAGGTAGTGAGGGGGAATTTGGGGAACCAGATGAGATAGTTGTGTTTCAAGGGGTGCTCATCCTGTCCCCTACACCTTTGGAATAGAACAGGCTGCTTGTTGTAGCACGTTCTGTTGCCTCCAACTGAAATAACTAGCCTGAACTAGAGCACAGCTGTTGCTGCATTATTAGGGTGGTCTTATCGTGTTCTTCTGGATTCTAAGTAATGAACCTGAATCTGTGTCCCCTTCAGGCCACTGTACTTTATTCACCTGCAACTTGCCATGCCAGCCGGCTCAGCAATGGGGCACATGCTCAGACTGATCAGGAGGTTCTCGTCAGCTGGGCAAGTTTAGTGTTTTTAAATGTTCTGTCTTATGTCCCATTTTGTTGCAGACTGTATCTTAAAGTGGGCTGGGTCCTATATGACTGTATCACTATGATGTGCGTCTTTGACCATGTGTATTGGGCTAATGTTCCCTGTTAGCAGGAATTCACGTTTGCAGAGTATCACTTTTGTGCAGTGTGTCACCTTCTAGTGCGTAATGACGCTCAAAGCCTATCATTATAACACAGAGCTTGTTTATTCCTACTGATGCTCAGGTTGAATCACATAGCCTACTGATGCTCAGGTTGAATCACATAGCCTACTGATGCTCAGGTTGAATCACATAGCCTACTGATGCTCAGGTTGAATCACATAGCCTACTCATGCTCAGGTTGAATCACATAGCCTAATGATATTCAGGTTGAATCACATAGCCTACTGATGCTCAGGTTGAATCACATAGCCTACTGATGCTCAGGTTGAATCACATAGCCTACTGATGCTCAGGTTGAATCACATAGCCTACTGATGCTCAGGTTGAATCACATAGCCTACTGATGCTCAGGTTGAATCACATAGCCTACTGATGCTCAGGTTGAATCACATAGCCTACTGATGCTCAGGTTGAATCACATAGTCTACTGATGCTCAGGTTGAATCACATAGCCTACTGATGCTCAGGTTGAATCACATAGCCTACTGATGCTCAGGTTGAATCACATAGCCTACTCATGCTCAGGTTGAATCACACAGCCTACTCATGCTCAGGTTGAATCACATAGCCTACTGATGCTCAGGTTGAATCACATAGCCTACTGATGCTCAGGTTGAATCACATAGCCTACTGATGCTCAGGTTGAATCCCATAGCCTACTGATGCTCAGGTTGAGTCATAGACTACATCCATTTTGTAGGCCACCTCACATCTTATCCACATTATCCTATGAACTTGATTGTAATAAAGTATTACAATGTTTTCCTCAGGTGGTTGTGTGTTGGTGTGTTCAGACCTCTGATGCCGGCCCATACTGGTTAATGCAAAGATGGTGGTAGCGCTATGCTACTCTGATCAATCCAGTCCTTGTCCCTCCACTCAGGTGGTCTACTCTGATCAATCCAGTCCTTGTCCCTCCACTCAGGTGGTCTACTGTGATCAATCCAGTCTTGTCCCTCCACTCAGGTGGTCTACTCTGATCAATCCAGTCCTTGTCCCTCCACTCAGGTGGTCTCAAGCTCTATTACAGTAAATCACATCATCAACACACATTGACATAAACCCTCTACATACTTGAGTTTCTCCAGTCTGCAGTGTGGATCCTCCAGTCCAGCAGAGAGCAGTCTGACTCCTGAGTCTCCTGGGTGATTGTAGCTCAGGTCCAGCTCTCTCAGGTGTGAGGGGTTTGACCTCAGAGCTGAGACCAGAGAAGCACAGCCTTCCTCTTCGACTGCACAGAGCGACAACCTGCAGAGAGTTAAACATGATTTCAAAATCACACTGCTCAGAGGCGCCCTTCATTCAGGGCAGGTGGGGCAGAGCTGTTTTGAGCCCCACCAGTTTAGCTTTAAAAAAAAAAAGAGCCTGTTTTGCTTGTTATTTTGGCATTAACACGTGTCAGATATCAGTTTGCAAACAATGTAAAAAATATATATTAAAAAAAAAAAGTTAATAAAGCCGCATACAAAACATGGTTTCTTTTTTGCTTTCTTGAGTAAGGGCAGCTCCAAAATGCAGGTGTTTCAGCCTAGCTCAGTGCTTTCTGTGGTGGTGGGGCAGCCAGCGGAAAATACGGAGCGTAGGGGTTGGTAATGTTCTCTAGTTGCGCCGTGATTGGCTCAGTGTTCTGTCACTCATGGAGACTCTACGTCACCGTAAAATCTAAGGGGAGAGCTCGAAAATTCAAGCTCCTTGGGTGCTGCCATAGAATTACATTAGAAGTGCCCATCCCAGAGCGCTCAAGGTCATTGGCCACAGATAAAATGACGTCAAATCACGTTATATCTACAGTAGCTTTGATTGGACTGATCCTATCAACATAAAATAAATAAATAAATATGCCATTTAGCAGATGCTTTTATCCAAAGCAACTTACAGTCATGCGTGCATACATTTTTTTTTTATTGTGTATGGGTGGTCCCGGGGATCGAACCCACTACCTTGGCGTTACAAGCGCCGTGCTCTACCAGTTGAGCTACAGAGGACATCATACTAGGAAGCTAGCAGTCATCATCATGAATCAAGTCGACAATCTACTGGCAAATCCTTTTCAAACCTTTTCACATGAAGAGAAATTCTGGAGGGAAATTATAGATAAAACGTATCAGTGCTCATCGGCCATTGGACATAAACATTACAAAACAAGTTGGAAATCGCAAATTCAACAACGAGTGGTTTGGAAGGAATCAGTGGCTAACTGCAAGCATTGCAAAGCGATCACTAGCCTGCTATTCAGTGGAGTGGGTGTGTGGTCCAAGTCTGGGTTTAAGGGTTCGATCCCCGGGACCACCCATACACAAAAATGTATGCACGCACGACTGTGTAAGTCGCTTTGGATAAAAGCGTCTACTAAATGGCATATTATAATTATAATATTAATTATTATTATTATAATTAATATAAGGGTCTCTTTTCCAAGCTTAAAATGATAAACTTTCAACATTGGCCATGCTGTCAATCCAGCATGACTTCTGTCGCTTTCAAAACAACTGGAAACTCAGAACATGGAAATCTCAGACTTCAGTGAGTTCGACACAACTGGGAACTCTGAAAAAAACGAGCTCCGACTGGGAAAATACGTTTTGAACGGTCATCCAACTTGTAATTCTAAGTCGGGAACTTGGGCCTCTTTCTAGAGCTCCGACCTGAAAGTCACTAACGTCATGATTCGACCTTGTTTTTTTCCCAGTTGTCTTGAAAGAACCATAAATCCAGAGAATGACAGACTTTGATGACTAAATTTGCCCACGAAGGACCGCCGCGCCAAGCAAGCCCAAGCAAACGTAGCTACACACATTAATACCAAGAGACAATATCAGCATGTGAAGTAGCTAGTTAGCTGTAAAATCACCTAAACAAACTGCACTATCAATTTAGGGGTCTACAATCTCACCATGTTCAACCTGCAGATCGATGTGCCTCACAGAGTGGAGTCTGACGTTCACAACGGCAGAGATACTTTTGAGGAGATTGGGAAACTCCATTGGACTCCTGGTAACGCCCATTGTGTACATTGCCCATGCTACGTCCATGGGCCGCGCGGTGCATTCTGGGCGATTCTGGGACAAGGAGAGCTCTCCTTCAAGGAGTGAATGGGAGGCAATTGAGTGCTAGCTAAAAAAAATAACATTAGCACGAATTTCGTCAACAAGGTACAACATTACGAATCTTTTCCGAGTTATGATATAATTGATCTCTTTATATCTGTAATATTTGTATAGCTTTAGAATCGTCACATTATGTACTTTCGAGGAAAATAGGCACGTTTCTCGACTCATACCCTGACTTTGAGAAGGGATTGTGTGACGATTAGTTTAGCAACCGCGTTGACGCTGCATGACAACTTCAACGGGATTGGTCGATAGTCTGCTGGGGGTGGAGCGTTATACTCTCCGACGTGCATTGCCCAATGTGATTCCTATCTGTTTTCTCTAATATCTCTGGCAACGGCACCATGCAATGCACCCTGGACTGAAGAGGCAGACAAATAGGAGAAATGTGCTAGACAGATGGTTTTATTTGGTTTTATTTCCTGCAGTGTCTATTCATTGTCCAAACGCACGGCCGTTTTCTGGCTTGCTCCTGACTGCTATAGAGTTAGTACACATCATTCCCCAACATTGAAAATAATTTATTAAAACGTGAAAATGAACATTTCTAAGTGGTCACTTGTCAGAAAATGTTTTAAAAGTATCATATTATTCCCGGGGGTGTATAATGCATTTAATTCAGTTGACTGATTGCATTTACATTTACATTTACATTTACATCATTTAGCAGACGCTCTTATCCAGAGCGACTTACAAATTGGTGCATTCACACCTATAGCCAGTGGGTTAACCACTTTAAAATATATATATATATATATATTTTTTTGGGGGGGGGAGGGGTGGGGGGGGTAGAAGGATACATTATCTTATCCCAGGTATTCCTTAAAGAGGTGGGGGTTTCAAATGTCTCCGGAAGGTGGTGAGTGACTCCGCTGTCCTGGCGTTGTGAGGGAGCTTGTTCCACCATTGGGGTGCCAGAGCAGCGAAAACAGTTTTGACTGGGCTGAGCGGGAACTATGCTTCCGCAGAGGAAGGGGAGCCAGCAGCCAGAGGTGGATGAACGCAATGCCCTCATTTGGGTGTAGGTACTGATCAGAGCCTGAAGGTACGGAGGTGCCGTTCCCCTCACTGCTCCATAGGCAAGCACCATGGTCTTGTAGCGGATGCGAGCTTCAACTGGAAGCCTTGATGTTAGCGGGGAGAACGACAGGGTGTTGTCCAGGGTCACGCCAAGGCTCTTCGCACTCTGGGAGGAGGACACAACGGAGTTGTCAACCGTGATGGCGAGATCATGGAACGGGCATGCCTATATGAACTGTAACTCAGTAAAATCTTTGAAATTGTTTGCTGTTTGCATTTATATTTTGAGAGAAAGACTGCAAGAGAGTGCTGGCATGTGCATTGATTTAAAGCAACGATATTCAAGTGATAGGCTGTTTTAAAAACTCTGCCGCTGCTATAAATACAAATATAAGTAATCTTTACAATAAAAAATGTGCCCTCCTGAAACCAGATGTAGATGTGTAAATTAGACTCGCAGTGTGTCCTTATGTTACTGTAGCAACAGTTACCATGATGAGATGGTAGGTCTACATGCATTGTCCTGCGCTCCATCCTGAGAGGTGCTCTGTCCCCCACCCGGAGGGTTGATGATTGATCATGCAGATAGCAGAGACAAGGACGTCGATAAGACAGATTTAGACATTGCATATAATTTTGACTTTTACATTTTACATTTTGCTGTTAATTATAAACAATGGTATTATAATCGACCCGGTTTGTGGGTTTGAACGGTAGTGGGTTTGAACGGTAGATCTCGGTAACCCGGTTCCCGCTATTCAACCCTAATCACCATGCACTCCTTAAATATCTCAGTGTCAGTGAAGAACTTGGTGTGTTAAGTTAAAACCAGGGCTCTAATTGAGGGGGTATGTGAGGGTATTGTGGCTTTTGTTAAAGAAAATGGCTGATTATATAAAGCGATCTATATGCCAGAAATAGATGCCTTTGATACTGTGAACCATCAGATCCTCCTCTCCACCCTCTCCGAGCTGGGCATCTCCGGCGCGGCTCACTCCTGGATTGCGTCCTACCTGACCGGTCGCTCCTACCAAGTGGCGTGGCGAGAAGCTGTCTCCGCACCACGTGCTCTCACCACTGGTGTCCCCCCCAGGGCTCAGTTCTAGGCCCTCTCCTTTTCTCCCTATACACCAAGTCACTTGGCTCTGTCATATCCTCACATGGCCTTTCACTATCATTGCTACGCTGACGATACACAACTAATCTTCTCCTTTCCCCCTTCTGATAACCAGGTGGCGAATCGCATCTCTGCATGTCTGGCAGACATATCAGTATGGATGACGGATCACCACCTCAAGCTGAACCTTGGCAAGACGGAGCTGCTCTTCCTCCCGGGGAAGGACTGCCCGTTCCATGATCTCGCCATCACGGTTGACAACTCCGCTGTGTCCTCCTCCCAGAGTGCGAAGAGCCTAGGCGTGACCCTGGACAACACCCTGTCGTTCTCCGCCAACATCAAGGCGGTGACCCGCTCCTGCAGGTTCATGCTCTACAACATTCGGAGAGTACGACCCTGCCTTACACAGGAAGCGGCACAGGTCCTAATCCAGGCACTTGTCATCTCCCGTCTGGACTACTGCAACTCGCTGTTGGCTGGCCTCCCTACCTGTGCCATTAAACCCCTACAACCTCATCCAGAATGCCGCAGCCCGTCTGGTGTTCAACCTTCCCAAGTTCTCCCTCACGTCACCCCCCCTCCTCCGCACACTCCACTGGCTTCCAGTTGAAGCTCGCATCCGCTACAAGACCATGGTGCTTGCCTATGAGAGCAGTGAGGGGAACGGCACCTCTGTACCTTCAGGCTCTGATCAGTCCCTACACCCAAACGAGGGCATTGCCGTTCATCTCACCTCTGGCCTGCTGGCTCCCCTTCTCTGCGGAAGCATAGCTCCCGCTCAGCCCAGTCAAAACTGTTCGCTGCTCTGGCACCCCAATGGTGGAACAAGCTCCCTCACGACGCCAGGACAGCGGAGTCACTCACCACCTTCCGGAGACATTTGAAACCCCACCTCTTTAAGGAATACCTGGGATAAGATAAAGTAATCCTTCTAACCCCCCCCCCCCCCCCCCCCCCCCCCCCCCAAATTGTAAAGTGGTTATCCCACTGGCTATAGGGTGAACGCACCAATTTGTGAGTCGCTCTGGCTAGAGAGCGTCTGCTAAATGACGTTAATGTGCCCTTGAGCAAGGCACTTAACCCTAATTGCTCCTGTAAGTCGCTCTGGATAAGAGCGTCTGCTAAATGACTAAAATATTGTAAATATGTAAATTATAAACAAGCTGTAAAATGCAGGCGAAAGACGTGACCGATGAATATTGGACATCTTGATTTGTCTATGATATTCAGAGGCTGCACAACATTTTACAGGATAAACAAAATTGACTTTGCTTAAGCAATGTGTGATTCTGTCACCATCAATTGATGTTCGACATTTCAACCGGCTGTTTAAACAACATACTAACTCTAAATGAGTCAGGAGCAAGCCAGGTAGCCAAGGAACGAAAATGAATTATTTAGGCTGGTATTATTATTATTATTCCAAGGCTATAGCCTGCCATTTAAGAAATCAATTGTGAAGCATTTCAAATCAAAATCAAAATCAAATTGTATTGGTCACATGCACATATATTTAGCAGATGTTATTTGCGGGTGCAGAGAAAATGCTTGTATTTTCTAGCTCCAACAGTGCAGTAGTATCTAACAATTCACAACAGTACAAAACTAATCTAAAAGTAGAAGAATGGAATTAAGAAATATATAAATATTAGGACCGAGCAACGTCGAGTGGCATAGACTAAGATACAGTGGAATAGAATACAGTATATGTACATATGAGATAGCAGTATGAATAGTGGTTAGTGTTTCCATTATTAATACAGTATATGTCATATCGGGAGCAGCCTCTAAGGTGAGGGTAGGAAGCAGTATGGCCAGTGATTCCATGTCTGTGTATATCGGGCGGCAGCCTCTAAGTGCGGGTTGAGGAACCGGCTGGTAGTGTTCCATATTAATGTGGCCAGTGATTCCATGTCTGTGTATACGGGCGCGGCAGCCTCTAAGGTGCAGGTTGAGGAACCGGGGTGGTAGTGTTCCATTATTAATGTGGCCAGTGATTCCATGTCTGTGTATATCGGGCGGCAGCCTCTAAGGTGCAGGTTGAGGAACCGGCTGGTAGTGTTCCATTATTAATGTGGCAGTGATTCATGTCTGTGTATATCGGGCGGCAGCAGCCTCTAAGGTGCAGGGTTGAGGAACGGGTGGTAGTGTTCCATTATTAATGTGGCCAGTGATTCCATGTCTGTGTATATCGGGTGGCAGCCTCTAAGGTGCAGGGTTGAGGAACCGGCTGGTAGTGTTCCATTATTAATGTGGTCCAGTGATTCCAGTCTGTGTATATCGGGCGGCAGCCTCTAAGGTGCAGGGTTGAGGAACCGGGCTGGTAGTGTTCCATTATTAATGTGGCCAGTGATTCCATGTCTGTGTATATCGGGCGGCAGCCTCTAAGGTGCAGGGTTGAGGAACCGGCTTGGTAGGTTCCATTATTAATGTGCCAGTGATTCCATGTCTGTGTATATCGGGCGGCAGCCTCTAAAGGTGCAGGGTGAGGAACCGGGTGGTAGTGTTCCATTATTAATGTGGCCAGTGATTCCATGTCTGTGTATATCGGGCGGCAGCCTCTAAGGTGCAGGGTGAGGAACCGGCTGGTAGTGTTCCATTATTAATGTGGCCAGTGATTCCATGTCTGTGTATATCGGGCGGCAGCCTCTAAGGTGCAGGGTTGAGGAACCGGCTGGTAGTGTTCCATTATTAATGTGGCCAGTGATTCCATGTCTGTGTATATCGGGCGGCAGCCTCTAAGGTGCAGGGTTGAGGAACCCGCTGGTAGTGTTCCATTATTAATGTGGCCAGTGATTCCATGTCTGTGTATATCGGGCGGCAGCCTCTAAGGTGCAGGGTTGAGGCAACCGGCTGGTAGTGTTCCATATTATTAATGTGGCCAGTGATTCCATGTCTGTGTATATCGGGCGGCAGCCTCTAAGGTGCAGGGTTGAGGAACCGGCTGGTAGTGTTCCATTATTAATGTGGCCAGTGATTCCATGTCTGTGTATATCGGGGCGGCAGCCTCTAAGGTGCAGGGTTTGTAGGAACCAGTGATTCGGGCTGGTAGTGCTCTGTGTATATCGGGCGGCAGCCTCTAAGTGCAAGGGTGAGGAACCGGCTGGTAGTGTTCCATTATTAATGTGGCCAGTGATTCCATGTCTGTGTATATCGGGCGGCAGCCTCTAAGGTGCAGGGTTGAGGAAAACGGCTGGTAGTGTTCCATTATTAATGTGGCCAGTGATTCCATGTCTGTGTATATCGGGCAGCAGCCTCTAAGGTGCAGGGTTGAGGAACCGGGTGGTAGTGTTCCATTATTAATGTGGCCAGTGATTCCATGTCTGTGTATATCGGGCAGCAGCCTCTAAGGTGCAGGGTTGAGGAACCGGCTGGTAGCCTCCTAGTCATGGCATGTAGCATTGGTCACATGCTGCATGCTGGCAGGAGCATTCAGCATTTCAACAACACATGAACAACAGCACTTCAACAACATGCCTATACATTGAGCATTTAGGCTGTATAAAATGCATGCCTTATTAAGCTATACAGTGCCTTTGAATATACTTTTAGAAACACGAGTTTGGCCAGTCTTTGGTTTGAGGATCATGTGGTGAAATTGTACATGAAGAGATGGGCGCATCTTGTAATTGACAGATGCAGGGAAAGGAGCATCTCTTTATCAAATCCTCATTCAGAGTCACATGCAGGTAAAACATTGGGATTTCTATATAGTGCTGTATCTGAAAGAGCATATTCTGCAGTTTCTATGACACTTACCTTATCAAATAACTCTCAACATTCAAGAGGTGAAGCTCTATTTCCAAATGTCATTTTTCTCAACAATATCTGTGCTGTCAATGTATTTATCACATGACCACTCCAGCGTCAGCATTGCTCTGGCACTAAGCAGAAACAGTAGTAACATAATATTCTGTCGTCAATGGATGAATGGCCAATAGAAACCAGATAGAAACTGATGATGATGCATGTGACTTCCGTTTTGGTTAGCCGCAGATTTTGAAACCAACTTGCTCAATGTCTTTCATATCTGGGGAAAGATGAAACCAGGCCAGGGGTGAGAGACTGTTTGACTGGGATTTTGAGACACGTGGAGCCTTACATTGGCAAAGGCAGAATTGTGACCATAGACAGCTTCTTCACATCAATTTCCCTGTCAGACAAGTTGATTGCAAAGAAGAAGCTGCCCCTCTGCGCAAAACAACATATCTTGCGGAGAGTGGTAAAGCAACACTCACGGTGTGATGGAGAGTGGTAAAGCAACACTCACGTTGTGATGAGAGTGGTAAAGCAACACTCACAGTGTACAGATGTTAAATAAATAAGTGTTAGCTTCCTCAGCACCATGCACCCCACTGTTGCCACCAGCAGTGACCAGAAGAAGAAACCGGAGACAGTGACAGACTACAATCACACAAAGGTATATACAGTATCTCTACCATATACAGATAGCCTTCCCATCTGCCAAACACCAATAGGATCCCCTTTTATTATATTACATTCATATATTATTACTATTAGTATTATCATTATATATAATTATAACCTTTTCTATTCTATTTATTTTATGTTAAAGGTTGGTGTGGATGCACTCGACCAGATGTCCAGACTGTACTCTGTAAAAGGGGGTACTCTCCTCTGGCCTGTTGACTGTACTCTGTAAAAGGGGGTACTCTCCTCTGGCCTGTTGACTGTACTCTGTAAAAAGGGGGTACTCTCCTCTGGCCTGTTGACTGTACTCTGTAAAGGGGGTACTCTCCTCTGGCCCCTGTTGACTGTACTCTGTAAAAGGGGGTACTCTCCGCTGGCCTGTTGACTGTACTCTGTAAAAGGGATTACTCTCCTCTGGCCTATTGAGGTGTTCTACAAATGTGCTCGACATGACTGCTATCAACACGTGTTGTACAAGCAATGCCTTGACAAGACAGTCAGCAGGAGACATTTCATCATGGATCTGGCATGTGAGCTTGGTGAGAACCACAGAACACAGAGAAAGAAGCTACAGTCACCAAGCAGGCCGCCAAGACAGCAGGTCCTGCTCTCCCTCTTCCCCAAGCACCACATCTCCCACTGGGGAAAAATACACAATGTCAAGACAAAGCAGGTCCTGTTCTCCCTCTTCCCCAGCACCACAGCTCCTACTGGGGAAAAATACACAATGTCAAGACAGCAGGTCCTGCTCTCCCTCTTCCCCAAGAACCACAGCTCCCACTGGGGAAAAATACACAATGCCAAGACAGCAGGTCCTGCTCTCCCTCTTCCCCAAGAACCACAGCTCCCACTGGGGAAAAAGACACAATGTCAAGACAGCAGGTCCTGTTCTCCCTCTTCCCAAGCACCACAGCTCCCACTGGGGAAAAAGACAAAATGTCAAGACAGCAGGTCCTCTTCTCCCTCTTCCCCAAGCACCACAGCTCCCATGGGAAAAAAATACACAATGCCAAGACAGCAGGTCCTGCTCTCCCTCTTCCCCAAGAACCCACAGCTCCCACTGGGGGAAAAAGACACAATGTCAAGACAGCAGGTCCTGCTCTCCCTCTTCCCCAAGAACCACAGCTCCCACTGGGGAAAAAGACACAATGTCAAGACAGCAGGTCCTGCTCTCCCTCTTCCCCAAGAACCACAGCTCCCACTGGGGAAAAAATACACAATGTCAAGACAGCAGGTCCTGCTCTCCCTCTTCCCCAAGAACCACAGCTCCACTGGGGAAAAAGACACAATGCCAAGACAGCAGGTCCTCCTCTCCCTCTTCCCCAAGAACCACAGCTCCCACTGGGGAAAAGGAAACACAATGTCAAGACAGCAGGTCCTGTTCTCCCTCTTCCCCAAGCACCACAGCTCCCACTGGGGGAAAAAGACACAATGCCAAGACAGCAGGTCCTCCTCTCCCTCTTCCCAAGAACCACAGCTCCCACTGGGGAAAGAAAACACAATGTCAAGACAGCAGGTCCTGCTCTCCCTCTTCCCCATGCACCACAGCTCCCACTGGGAAAAGAAAACACAATGTCAAGACATGGGCAGGTCCTGTTCTCCCTCTTCCCCAAGCACCACAGCTCCCACTGGGAAAAATACACAATGTCAAGACAGCAGGTCATGCTCTCCCTCTTCCCCAAGCACCACAGCTCCCACTGGGGAAAAATACACAATGTCAAGACAGCAGGTCCTGCTCTCCCTCTTCCCCAAGCACCACAGCTCCCACTGGGGAAAAAGGAGACACAATGTCAAGTAAGTAAGAGCGGACGGAAAAAGTCTCATAAAACTGTGTGCAGGGCAAACCGATTTGTTTGTGGGGCTTGCTCACACAAAGCCCCGAAGCTGTGTGCTGACTGTGGACCTGAAGCATAAAGAGAAGACGTGATTGGTTCATGTGTAAAGGCTCGGTACAGTGTCTGATACAATCAACACATTATTGTTTTTATATCTTGTCATGAATATATTAACACAAATATTTATTCATGGAATTAATCCTTTATAATTGTTAATGCACTGGTGCGTTTGTTTAGAAATACAGCAAATAATTTCACCTGAACACCTGGCTGGTTATATTATTTTTATTATTATTATTATTATTATTATATTTTTCATTCTACTTTGTCAAAATAAACTGTAAATTGACTTTATTAAGTACTATAACTCTATTACTAATTGAATCTACAAATAAAGTTGATCAGATGGATTACACTGTAATGTTTTTATTGTAAGGGAAACAGAAATAGGCTATAGGCCTTTTTTTATTTTACTTTGTAGAATAAACTTTTTTTTAATTTACAAAAAATATATTTCCACGATATTTCTTCATGCAATTAATCCTTTACAACAGTTAGTGCACTATTTATCAAGCGTTTTATTTATCAACCATGTTTGCACACCTTGCTCTAGCACAGGGATGGGCAACTCCAGTCCTCGGTGCCTGATTGGTGTCACACCTTGCTCTAGTGCAGGGATGGGCAACTCCAGTTCTCGGGGCCTGATTGGTGTCACACCTTGCTCTAGTGCAGGGATGGGCAACTCCAGTCCTCTGGGCCTGATTGGTGTCACACCTTGCTCTAGTGCAGGGATGGGCAACTCCAGTCCTCTGGGCCTGATTGGTGTCACACCTTGCTCTAGTGCAGGGATGGGAAACTCCAGTCCTCTGGGCCTGATTGGTGTCACACTTTTGCCCTAGCCGCAGCTAACACACTTGACTCCAATAATTAACTAATCATAATCTTCAATTTAGAATGCGATTAGTTTAATCAGCTGTGTTTGCTAGGGATGGGGGAAAGTGTGACACCCCGAGGATTGGAGTACCCATCCCTACTAGCTGAAGGCCCAGGCGGTTCTAGTGTTAAGGACTGGTAGATGGGTGTTGCTCATGCATTCACTCATGCTGACCGGCTCCAGTACTTTGTTCTTGACTAAAGCGTCCAAGTCAGCCTTGTCTTTTCGTCTGATAGCATAAAGTACAGGTCCTGCTTTCAGAAACGTTGGTTTGCTGTCTGGCTTAATGCTAAGCTTCCCTGTAATGTCGTTCATACTACCCAGCTGTCCATTAAAGACTTCTCCGTGTTTCTTTAAGATGGCAGGTAGGTCTGTGTCTCCATGTGTCATTGTATGCACTGATGGCCAGTCCAGTGTGATTTTCTCCAACTATGAAATCCCAGTAGTGATGCATAGTCTCCTTTCACAACATAGAGTGGCAGCTTTTCAGTTTGTCTGTTTACCTGACTGTGACATCAGTGATGCCTCTCACAGCGACAGATTCACCTGTGTAAGTCTTTAACACGAGGTGCGCCGGTTGAAGTGGAAGGTGTGTTTCAGTGTCTTTTTTCTGACACAAAGAGATACAGCTGCCCCTGTGTCAATCTCCATACCCACCGGCTGTCCCTCTAGCAAGGGGGAGACATAGTAGCCGTGCGGCCCGCCAGGAAAAAGTCAGGATTTTCAGTGTGACTTCCTCGTCTGATGAGTCACTCACCTCAGTGTTCTCTACTCAACAGTGTGAACATGTCTATGTGTCTTTCGTTGGAATGTCTGTTTCCTGTTTCCTGTTCTCTGTTCTCTTTTTGTTTCTGGAGGCTTGTTCGATGTGGCCCTTTTTTACCACAGGCTGGACAATCCATGTCCTTCCACAGCATGTAGAAGCCTGATGGCCCTTTTTTACCACAGGCTGGACAATCCATGTCCTTCCACCAGCATGTAGAAGCCTGATGTCCTTTTTTACCACAGGCTGGACAATCCATGTCCTTCCACCAGCATGTAGAAGCCTGATGTCCCACCTTGCGACAGTGGAAGCATGTGACTTGATTTCCTGGTCTCTGATTTTCAGTTGAAACCCTGTGCACTTTTCCTTTTTTTGTGATCAACTTTTTGTTTATTTTAAAGGAACACAGACAAGAACAAATAGCAGCAGGAATATACAATCACATATACAATATACATATACAATCACCCACCTCAGCTTGCATCAACCCACCCTCCAACCCTTCCTGGGACCACCCCAACCCACCCTCCAACCCCTCCTGGCACCACCCCATCCCACCCTCCAACCCCTCCTGGGACCACCTCCAACACACCCTCCAACCCCTCCTGTGACCACCCCAACACACCCTCCAACCCCTCCTGGGACCACCCCACACATCCAACTGATCTCCATGAGAAATTAAATACTAAATCAAGGTACACATTTGCACAAAAATGATAATGAACGGTCAATCTGTTGGGTAAAACCAAACTACAGGAGTTATTTTATGGTTTCAGCTGCAATTGTTGTTTGGCTAGCCCCCATGGATCCTAGCAGTGGATAGTTCTAAATAAATTATATCTATAAAAGTGCTGATCCAATGAGGTGTGGTGGTTTGCCATCTTAGTTCCAACATATTTTTAGCTGCTGTCCAACCTGACAACATTATACGTCTTTGCTGTAATGGGCAGTGGTGAATTATCATTCAGTAATAACAGTTTGGGGGAACAAGGTACGAGGATACCTCTTTCCAAAACATGTCCCCTGTCACTCCCAGTACATATAATTAAAGGAGCCCAAGGCACCTTGATTACATAGATCACACAGAGGAGCGGTTGTGATTTCTATTAAATTATGTTTTCTAGGTGGAACGTTTACCCTGTGTATGAGATTAAAATGTATCAGCTGATAATTAGGATTGTTAGATGAACCCACTAAGTTCCTGATGGTGAGCCTCTTTAGCAGCTAGTTCCATGGACACACTGATTTCAATGTCCTTTGCCAAGGTCAGATGACTTTCAGTCAACAGTCTCTTTTGTGTAGCTTCACTCCGTAGCCCACATACTAGTCTGTCTCTAATGATGTCATTTAGAACAGCATTAAACTCAGTGTTCTGGTAGTTTCTTTAATGCAGCAGCAAACATTGTTACTGATTTTCCTCTTCCTGATGTCTCCTGTGGAACCTGAACCTTTCAGCATTAACTAGTGGTTCTGGTGAAAAATGTCCTTTAAGTATCTCCACAATATCCCCCATACGTCTTATTATCTGTTCTGTCTGGCTGTAGCAGGCTGCCTAGTAAATTAAATGTCTTTGGCCCCATTACACTAAAACATGGAGGCACAATGTTGTCCTCATCCATGTCATTTACAAGAACAAAATATTCAAACCGTTCTGTATATGAGCTCCACTGCTCAATACTTTTATCAAACTGTCCAATGTTTCCAACAATTCCAATAAATTTTCCTTTCTCAATTAGCTCCTGATTGTCACTCACTTCAGTATTGTCCTCAACCAAAGCAATATTTTCCTCAGTCACGTGATCTTCATTCACTTCACTCACTGACGTTTCCTCCTAAATTCGCTCATTTAGCAGATTTAATTAAAAGGTTTGTCTTCACAGTTGAATAAATGTCCTTTCCTTTAATCACTGTATGTTCCTCCCTTTTTAATCACGTTGTTTTCCCACTCCGATGTCCGTCTCCAGTCCTTTTCTGACGTCCATGACGATGTTAACTCTTTCTTAGCTAGCTGGACTATGCACTTGCCTCTGCTAGCAATACACTGTGCTAACATTAGCCTAGACTGGACCACAGAAAATAACAGTTTTAAACAGTTGTAAAAACCCACTTCTTCCAGACAGAATAGTTCCTGTAGATTCAGACTTACTCATCACCAATCTTTTGTTATGTCTCGTGGGTTTCATAACCACGTCTGTATAACAATTCAATAATGATTAGACAGGAGACCGGAATCAGTTCAACCATTTATCTGGAACGTGATCATCTCAACACATACAAACCCCATGATGCTCTGCAGCACAACCCAATATACAACAAATACATAAGTAGTAATGGACACAAAAACAAAACTCATAGAGGAATTTAAAATGTTCAGTTGTACAAAGTAGGGCCATGGGATAGGGTGTCAGAAAGGTCAGTATGTTTGATAACTGGTTACAGAGGTGACATAACAAGCATAAGGTCCATTATAACACAGTGAAGTAGAGGTGGGAGCTAAAAGCAGACATGGACAGTGAGACGGTGTGAGGAGGTCAGGGGTGAAACACTAGATCAGGACAGGTAGAAAATGCAGGGCTGGAAATAGACACAGAGACACATTCTGATCATGGCTCAGACCTGACCTGAGACACCCAAACAGAAGATGCCATAGCAAAGTCCTGTGCAGTAGGCTATATGGGATTTCCTT
>CM072257.1:3302824-3307824 GCA_036851935.1 Coregonus suidteri | reverse complement strand
CCAGTGTGTGGTGTGTGGGTGTGTTTGTTGTGTGTTTGTGTTTTTGTGAGTTTTTTTTGTCCAGTGTGTGTTTGTGTTTTTTTGTGTGTGTGTGTGTTTGATTGTGTGTTTCTTTTGTTTTTTGTGTGTTTGTGTGTGTGTTTGCAGTGTGTGTGTGTGTGTGTGTTTGTGTCCAGTGTGTTGGTGTTTGTCCAGTGTGTGTTTGTGTGTCCAGTGTGTGTTTGTCCTTGTGGTGTGTTTGTGTGTGTCCAGTGTGTGTGTGTGTGTGTTTGTTGTTTCCAGTGTTTGTATTGTGTGTGATTGTGTGTGTCCAGTGTGGGTGTGTGTGTTTGTGTGTGTGTCTGTGTGTCCAGTGTGTTGTTTTTGTGTTTTTCTGTGTGTGTGTTTGTCTGTGTTTCCTGTGTGTGTCTGTGTGTGTGTGTCCAGCGTGTGTGTGTTTGAGGTTTGTGTGTGTGTGTGGATCCAATGTGTGTGTGTGTGTGTTTCCAGTGTGTGTGTGTGTGTGTTTTGGTGTGTGTCCAGTGTGGGTGTGTGTGTTTGTGTGTGTGTTTTGTGTGTCCAGTGTGTGTGTCTGTGTTTCCTGTGTATGTGTGTCTGTGTGTTTTGTGTGTGTTTTCTAGTGTGTGTGTGTCCAGTGTGTGTGTCTAGAGTGTGTGTCTAGTGTGTGTGTCTAGTGTGTGTGTCCCAAATGTGTGTGTGTGTGTGTCCTGTTGTGTGTGTGTGTGTGTCTAGTGTGTGTGTGTGTCCAGCGTGTGTGTCCAGTTTGTGTGTGTGTGTCTAGTTGTTCATGTGTGTATGTGTGTGTGTGTGTCCAGTCTGTGCGGTGTTTTGTGTGTGTGTGTGTGTGTCCAGTGTGTGTGTGTGTGTGTGTGTGTGTGTGTGTGTGTTTGTGTGTGTGTGTGTGTCCAGTGTGTGTGTGTGTGTGTGTGTTGTGTGTGTGTGTGTTGTGTGTGTTGTGTTTGTGTGTGTGTGTGTTGGTGTGTGTGTTTGTGTGTGTGTGTTGTCCAGTGTGTGTGTTAGTGTGTGTGTCTAGTTTGTGTGTTTTGTGTGTGTGTGTCTATGTGTGTTGTGTAAATTGTTTGTCCAGTGTGTGTGTGTTGTCCATTGTGTGTGTGTGTGTGTTGTGTATAGTGTGTGTTTCAGTGTGTTGTGTGTGTGTGTGTCCAGTGTGTGGTGTGTGTGTGTGTGTGAGTGTGTGTGTGTGTGTGTGTGTGTGTGTGTGTACCCAGTGTGTGTGTGTGTGTGTCCAGTGTGTGTGTGTGTGTTTGTGTGTGTGTGTGTCCAGTGTGTGGGTGTGTGTGTGTGTGTGTGTGTGTGTCCAGTGTGATTGTGTGTGTGTGTGTGTCTGTGTGTGTGTGTCCAGTGTGTGTGTGTTCCAGTGTGTGTGTGTCCAGTGTGTGTGTGGTGTGTGTGTTAGTGTGTGTGTGGTCAGTGTGTGTGTGTCCAGTGTGTGTGTCCCCAGTATATGTGTGTGTCCAGTGTGTGTGTGTGTGTTTAGTGTGTGTGTGTGTCCAGTGTGTGTGTGTGTGTCCAGTGTGTGGGGGTGTGTGTGTGTCCAGTGTGTGTATGTGTGTCCAGTATGTGTGTGTTTTGTCAGTGTGTGTGTATGTGTCCAGTGTGTGTGTGTATGTGTGTGTGTGTTTGTCCAGTGTGTGTGTGTGTACAGTCTGTTTGTGTGTGTGTTTAGTGTTTGTGTGTAAAGAGTGTGTGTTTGTGTGTCCAGTGTGTGTGTCTGTGTCCAGTTTGTGTGTGTGTCCATCGTGTGTGTGTGTGTCCACTGTGGGTCACACACAAACACACTGGACACAAACACACACACTCATACTGGAGACATACACACACACACACACACACACACACACAGGACACACACACACACACACAGTCTTTATATAACTTAGTCCAAGTGGTGGTCAGAATGTTTGTCTTTAACTAGCCTGATAACTCCAACATGTCTGACATGAACATTGACATAAAACCCTCTACATACTTGAGTTTCTCCAGTCTGCAGTGTGGATCCTCCAGTCCAGCAGAGAGGCAGTCTGACTCCTGAGTCTCCTGGGTGATTGTAGCTCAGGTCCAGCTCTCGCAGGTGTGAGGGGTTTGACTTCAGAGCTGAGACCAGAGAAGCACAGCCCCTCCTCTGTGACTAGACAGCCTGACAGCCTGCAAAGTAGTCAAATCATATTAAAACCACACATGCTATTCTTTGGTGGTGAAAATAGTGGCAGTATATTTTTTTCAAAATGTTTCAGATACATCAGTGTCCTGAAACCTGCCATATCTATTCATAATGTATGTATCATTATTATAAATGACAAATTATCAAAGTACTGCTTGTAGATAGAAACATGTATATAGTACAAATATTTGAGAAGACTGACCAGAGCAGTTTTAAAACGCAATATCAGTCAAAAGACAGACAGTGAGGTATCAGATTTAGATTGAATTGAGTACACAGTCCACACCATATCTATTTTGACAGTGAAGCTAACATTTTAAATGTGGCTTTATACTCCAGCATTTTGGATTTTGAGATCTAAATGTTTCATATGAGGTGACAGTATATAATGTCACCTTTTATTTGAGGGTATTTTAATACATATCTGTTTCACTGTTTAGAAATGAAAGCACTTTATGTATCTAGTCCCCCCCATTTGAAGAAGTCATAAGTTGTCACGCATCGTTATTAGATGAGGACGGACCAAAGGCGCAGCGTGATAAGCGTACATCTTTATTGATCGCGTACTTAACTCACGACAAAACCAAAAACAACAAACCAACGAAAGCGTAGGTTACACACACCAGACCTTTACGACGAAGATCCCCACCGACTAGTGCAAACGGCTCCTATATGCTCCCCAATAAGACAACACTACACTGCCTCTGATTGGGAAACCCCCCTGGCCAAAATGATCTAACATCTAAAACAAACTTGAAAAATAACAAAACCCACACACCCTGGTCAAAATTTAAAGTCCTAGAGCCAGGGGGGACAGAACCGGGGTGCGACGGCACTCTGGGGTTGGTGCGGGGGGCCGAACGGGCCGTAAGGGGGGTGGCACGCGCCCATGGGGTTGGGGCGGGGCAGGAAAGGCCCACCGGGCTGGCGACGCCAAACCCCTGGCTTGGTGCGGGGGAGAAAAGGCCCGGGCCAGGCTGGCGACGCCACCCTGGTTTTGGGCAGGGCAAGAACGCCGGACGTCTGGCGACGCGCCCACTGGCTTGGTCAGGGGACAAAAAAAACCGGTGGGCTGGGAAAACCCACCACTGCTTGGGCGGGGAGCAGGAAAAAGGGCCGCCGGGGTGAGACGTGCACCCTGGGTTGGGCGGGGACGGAAAAGGCTACCCGGGGGGGCGACGCGCCCCACTGGGTTGGTGCAGGGGGAACGCCGGACCCGGGGGGCGACGTGCACCCTGGCTTTGGTGCGAGGGAAGGAACCCGGGCCGGCTGGCGCGCGCCCACTGCTTGGTGCGGGGGCAGGAAAAGCCGGGCCGGGGGTGGCGACGGGGCCCCCCTGGGGTTGTGCGGGACAGGCAGGCCGGGCTGACTGGGAAAACCACCCTGGCTTGGGGCGGGACAGGAACGCCGGACCGGGCGAAGAAAGCCACCCTGGCTTGTGCGAGGGCAGGAACAGGCCGGGCCGGCTGGCGCAGCACCCCGGGTTGGTGCAAAGGCAGGAAAGCCGGCCGGCTGGCGACGCGCACCCGCTTGGTGCGAGGGACGGAACAGGGCCGACCGGGCTGGGGGCGCCACCACTGGGTTTTGGGGCGGGGACCGAACGGGGGGGGCCGGCTGTTTGGGGCGGGCTGGAGGGCTGGAGCGGAAGCTGACCAAAACCCCTCCTGGGTGAATACCTATTTCCCCACAAATATGGTGGACTCAGCCAGGACTAAGGGGTGGCACTCGTATGGCGCACAGCACTGGCCTGGCGCAATATACGGGGGCCCGGGGGGCGTACTGGAGGCCCGGGTTTGAGCCGCACAAAAACCTCGCCTGCTGTGCCCTCTTTGCACCCTGGTGTGGTGCAGCACCGACTACAGGACGTGGGCCGGGGAAAACTCGCGCACAGTATTGGCTCCGCTAACACGGACCTCCCATTCCCTTCCCAGCCCGAGTACGGGGGTTGGCTCTCTTAACCCCTGGGCTCCGCCAAACCCCCTTTTACCCCCCCCCCAACTTTTTTTTGGGGGCTGTCTCTCGGGCTTCCTCCTCGCCGTACCCTCGCGTTCCGCTGCTCCTCTCGTACGCGCCTCCACATCTCCCCCCAAAGGCGGGATCCTTTCCCGGCCTGAATCTTTTCCCCAAGTCCAGGATCCTTCCCCCCGGGGATCTCCCCCCAATCCAGGCTTCTGCCGGGACACGCTCTTGGGCCTTTTGTGGGATCTTCTGTACGATCGTTATTAGTGAACGGACCAGGCGCAGCGGGGTAAACGTAATTTTTTGCTACTTAATCACCAAAACCAAACACAAAACCCAAAAATCTGAAGTCCTGGGGTTCCACCCAAACCTTACGGGTCAAATCCCAACAGACTAGTCCAACGCTCCCAATATGTCCTCAAACAGAGCAAAAGCTACGCTCCTTGTTTTGGGGCCCCCCTGGCCCAATAATTTTAAAAGATCTGAACAAAAATTGAAAAATAAAAATAAAACCCACACCCCTGGCTCACATTTAAGTTCCTAGACCGGGGGTGCTAAGAAATTCGCCATTCACTTTTAGTGTATTAAAAAAGTCAAAGTTTTTATTTTTTCCCAAAACTCGTGGGTTATTTTTATTTGTTTTTGGGTTTTTTTTTGGGGTTTTGCCCAAAATTAACTGAAAGGGGGATGATGACTGGGGTAAAATTTTTTGTCTAAGTGAGTAGTAACATTTTCTAAAAACCCACAAATTAATCCTGATGATCCATGATTAAAAAATCATGAATGAACATAATAATAAAATAGAATTTTCAGAGGGTACAAAAAAACTGCTAACCTCTCACCATTACCATAACGGGGG